>VMDO01000602.1:0-192131 GCA_007922755.1 Pedetes capensis | reverse complement strand
GCCCGGCTATAACAACATTTTTTTAAAGGTCTGAAATTACAGGAGTAAATTGTGTTAATATCTACAGTATTGGTCTACCAAGGTCTTTCAGGGATCCCCAGAAAGAGAATTTTTATAATTCTTTTAAATTAGAAAGGGCCCATCAGGGCACAGGTAAGCAGAAAAGTAAGTGCTAGGGGCAAGGAGAGAATAAAATAAAAGCCTTCTGTTCTTTAGAATGGAATATATATGTATAACTTGAGATTTTATAGGTGAATATTCTGCTTTGTATGTGATTATTTTATTCTAAACATCTAGTCCTTATAACTTTGAAGCAGTTATTTTCCATGTACTGTTTTCCTGCAGTTTGCTGATGTTGCAAGGATTGTTTTGGTTACTAGTTTGCTTTGTGAAGATATTCATATGCATTCATATGCAGGGTGATTATGGTACCTTAGAGGGAGCAGGCTGGAATTTTAAAGTTTGCATGAAGACAATGTGTCTTTTTTTTTCCTTCCTTACTTGCAAGTTGAACCCAGGGCCATGCACATACTTTGCAAGTGCTTTACTACTGGTCTGCAACCTCAGCCCATTTTTAATTTTTTCTTTATTTTGAGATAGGGTCTCACTGAGTTATGCAGGCTGCTTCTGGTCTTGAACTCACAGTCCTCCTGCTTCTGCCTCCCTTGTTGCTGGGGTAGAGGTGTATGCCACCAGGTCTGGCTGGAAGATGTGTCTTGAAATAACAAAGGGAGGTGGTTCTCTTTCTGTGAAACAAGGTATAGTATTCAGGTTTCAGACTTAGTGGCCTCGAAGGATGACACTTTCTTTCTTGTAGGAACTGGTGACAAATAGGAATCAAAAGTGTTTTCACTATTTATTATTTGATGGACTTAAGGGTGTAACACTGGTGATTTTTCTCTGACTGATGTAATCGGGATTATTTATGTAAAAGTGAACAGAGTTTGGAATACTTCAGAAATATCAGAGGTTCAAAACTACACATAATTGACCAAAACCAAAAATACTGTTCTTTGATTCTGGCAGGCAAATGTTTAGGTTATTTTTGTCATCCTTAGTTGCATATGTTTCTTTAAAAAAAAGAGAGTTCACTTTTTCAACTTACTAGTTTCATTAGTTTTCATTGCATTTTAAAAATCAGAGTAGGCTTCCATCTTTCCCACAGGGAGCCCTGTTGAACAGGACTTGCCATGTTCTTGTGACTGATTGTAGCAGGTGCCTTGACTTGACTTAATCACCTTTCAGCTTCTGGTGTTCCCCCCAACCCATAAAAGCCAAGCCTTAGCCTTGGTTACATACTTGCATCATTGCCTTCTTTGAAGACATAGGTTGCCCTTTTTAACTAAATATATGCAAGTGGAATCTGTTACTTTTTTTGTTCTCTTTGTAATTTTAATATTTTTAAAAGATTTTATTTTTTTACATCATCTCACTGTGTAGCCTAGGTTAGCCCTGAACTGGAGATCCTCTTGCCTCAGTCTCTCCAGCGCTGAGATTACAGGCATGCGCCACCATGCCTTGCTTATTTTATTGGCTTTATATTGCTCCCTTGCTTCTAGATATTTTGAAGTATAATTGATAAAACGGTATTGAAGGAATTATTTTTATTCTTCTTCTTTTCTCTCTCTCTCTCTTTTTTTTTTTTTTTTTGTGGTACCATGGGGCTGAACCCAGGGCCTTGTGCATACTTTGCAAGCATTCTACTACTGAGCTGCACCCCTAGCCCCCTTTAAAGTTTTTTTTTATCATGAGACAGGGTCTTGTTAAGTTACACAGGTTGCCTCTGGCCTTGAACTTGGCAGTCCTCCTGACTTTGCCCTACTCCCCATTACAGGCATGTACCACCTCCCCTGGCTATTTTTATTCTTAAGGATTCACTCAGGTTATTGTGCCTTCCAAGCTTTCTGTGGCTTTTGCTGTTAACAGGTTTTACTTCCTTATGTTCTTACAGCCTCTCTTCTGTGTGTTGTGTGTTTATATCCCATGTTAGTTGCTTTAACAGCTACTGCCTTTCTCTCCTACCTCTGGGACTGGGTTGTAGTTGTATTATACCACTTCCCTGCTAATAGCCTGGCTCTGTTACGATGGGTTTTATGTTTTTTCAAGGTACTGGGATGGGGGAGGTTGAGCCTAGGGCCTTGTGCATACTTTGCAAGTAAGTGTTATACAACAGAACTGCATCCCCAGCTCAGTTTTTATTTTTTATCTTGAGTCAGAATCTTGCTAAGTTACACAGGCCATCACTGGTCTCCAGCTTGTGGCCCTCTTGCCTCCACCTCCCAAGTTGCTAGGATTACAGGTGTGCATCAACACATCCAACTTGTTCTTTTTTAATAACTTATGTTACTCAGCAGATGAATGTGACTTCTATAATTTTTAGCTTTTCCAGTGGATTTATGTAGGGATCTAGCATTAACTAGGTGGCTATTGTTGGTGCTGTTGCTAGGTTACTTCACAGATTGAAACCTTACACAGTGAAAAATAAAGGTAAATTAGACTCAAGTTTAGGTAAATTTATAGATGTTACGTCTAGAATGGGTTATTAAAGGACTAGGATATTTGAGTGCATTTTGATTGACAATCAATGTTAACAAGGCCCCCTAAACATAGTACTGGACGTCTGTAGAGAGGCCTGGACTCCATAGGTGTGACCTAGTTGAGAAATTAAATGATAGAACACTTGTAAAACCTTAGAATTATATCCCTGGAACATACAGAGTTGTGTTTGATAAATTATTTTTTTCTGCCATTTTTGGGAATCATCTGTGTTTAATATTGACTTTGGAATGTAATGAGATGGTCATTTTTAGAAATGAGGTAGAGGTATGCTTTTGTAATTTTGGTAGTAAGTTATTTTTGAGCTTCCAAAATGAGAAATTTAAAAATAAATTATCCAGGCTTAACTCTTTTTTTGGGTGGGAGGGAGGGCAGGGTTGGGAACTGAATCTAGGTTGTTGTGCATGCTAAACAAGTACTCTACCCCTGAGCTACATTCTCAGCCCTTAATTGTGTGTTCTTAAAGCATAGTGTGACAACTCATTACCTTGGAAATGGTAGTAATTTCTAATTCTGCACTTTAGAAAGTTTGTTTGTTTGTTTGTTTGAGATGGGATCACTGCCATGTTGCCCAGGCTGGTCTAACCCTTGGGCTTAAGCAGTCATCCTACCTACCTTAGTCTCTCGAGTAGTTGGGACTACAGTTGCATGTGGCTCTGCCCCACTCTTCCTTTAGAAAATACAAAATTGTATGAGGTTAAAAAAAAATCCATCTACAAGAAGAAAGGGGAATCCTTTCCCAAGAAGTAATTGGTAGTAAGAGCTAGGGTGTGTGTATGTTACCAGATATTACCTGTGCATAAGCAAGCACCCTGTTTTGGGTGATCCTGTCCACCCTAGCCCCCAAATGAAATCAACTCTGCAGATTTACTAGCATCTTGCTTTTAAAATTTTACCTCCCTCCATCCCTTCCTCTCATCCTTCTGTCCTTCCTCTCTTCCTTACTTCCTTCTTTCCTTCCTTCTTTCTGCTAGGGTTCAAACCCAGGGCTTTACCTGTTCTACGCAAGTATTCTACTACTGAGTTACATCCCCAGCCCCAGCTGTGGACAATTTTTATTCTCATTATGTCGTTTCCTTCACCCCAAACCGTGGCTGTGTTTTAGTTCTGCATTATCTCCATTGCCTATCAGAAAGATTTGGTTATATAATACTGTTTACACATTATTTTATTAAACACTAGTTTAATTAGTTTCGTAGGGCTACCATTACAGCACCAAAATTGGGCAGTTTAAAGTAACAGAAGTTTAATTGTCTCACATTCTAGAGGCAGGAAGTCCCAGAGGAAAGTGCAGGTTGTCCCTTCTGGGGACCATGAGTAAAATCTGTTTCATGCCTTTCTTCTAGCTGCTGGCAGTTTGCTAACAACCTTTGGCATGTGGATGCATTACTCCTGTCTTGGTCTTCATTTACACATTGTGTTTGCTGTCTCTTTTCACTTCATCTCCATTTTCCCTCTATGCATGGTTGCCTGTTAGTCCAATTTTTTCCTTTTTATAAAGATTCCCAAGTCCTATTGGATTAGGGCCCATCTTAGTGACGTCATTTTAACTTGATTACCTCCGTAAAGACCCTTTTTCCAAATAAGGTCACATTCTGAGTTACTGGTAGTTAGGACTTCAACATGTCTTTTTTAGGGGACACAATTGACTCACCTAACACCAATGGAGCAATCAAGTCCATTATTACAATCAATGTAAATGACTGTCCAATAAATAGGGTATTTATTAAGCATTAGAGATGTAAAGCTGTTTAAGTTTCAGTTCTAAGGGCTTAAAATCTGGCTGGAGAGACTCAAACACACTTAGGTATGAGTGATGCAGATTAGATAAGCAAAGGGTTCTGATTCACTTGGAGTGAAGCCTGGGTCAATTGAAGGGAGCTTCTGGGAGTGGTAGGAAGGAAAGCTGGGTGGGGAGGAGGTGAGAATGTGAGTTACCACCTAACATGAAAGAGTTCAGCAATTAAAGTGATATATGTTGTTTATTTTTTTGTATTACTGGAGCATTGAACCCAGGACCTCACACTTGCATGCTATGTAAACACTCTACTACTGAGCTGTACCCCCAGCTCATTTTTAAATTTTTTATTTTGAGACAAGGTCTCTCTAAGTTACACAGGCTACCTCTGGACTTGAACTTGGGATCCTTCTACCACTGCCTCCCTAGTTGCTGGGATTATAGGCATGTGCCACCTCACCTCGCCTGGCTCACATATGTAGTTTAATGTTCAGCAATTTTTTTTGTCCTTAAACTTGTTAATGTATACTTAGGGAAAAATCTACTATAAAGGTCTGGTAGTTTGAAAACAGGCATGTATTGTTAAAAATCAAATTTGTAGCCTACAGAACTCATTTTTGCTAAAATGAGTTAATGAAAAGTACTTTTGAGACGTTGGGTAAAAGAAATGGAAGAGATCGGTTTCCTTTTCTTTCCAAAGTAATGATGGAAAAAATCTGTAAAGTCTTAAGTCTCTTTCATCTATGGCACTTTCTGTTTTTTAGGTTAATATAGTTGAAAACCTATCAAGTGAAAAGGGATCCAAGGGAGTGGTTTTCTAGGATATTTATTTAAAGAATCAAAACATGGCTACTGTGGTTCAGTTATTTGTGAAAATAACTTATGTAAAATATGTTTTTGGCACTATGTGCTGTGAAGAAACCTCACCAGTGTTGGTATTTACATTCCAGACTACTGTATTACTTTATTAAAATATTTACTTTTTTTCCCCCCCAGGTGACAAGTTTAAAATCTATGGAATGGGCCTGTTTTCCAGATGAGAAACAGACACATGGAAAAATAGATTTTGGACTATAGTGACTCAGGTTTAGGATTCCGCTTGAATTCTCCAAATTCAGTCTGGTGCTTTTGCTACTGGGCCATACTGCTACTAATATAGGTATTAACATTTCTTCTCTATAACTAAAACCACAATATCATTTACTCCTTAGTGTGTACACACACACACACACACACACACACACACACACACACACACACGTCAAATTTCCAATCCTTGAAATTTCTTGATTCTGTCTCAGATAGTTTAATGTGGTTGGATCCACAGATTGCATTTGGTTACTGTTTCTCTTAAATGCAAGTACTTTCTTTTTTGTTACAGTTTATCTGTTGAAGAAATCATTGTTTCATATTTTTTCCCATTTTCTGTACTTTGCTGATTTGACTTCCTTAGTAGTGTTTAAAATGTTCTTCCTTGTCTGTAATGTGGTAGATCTACAGACTGGATTCACATTCCTTAATATTTATTTATTTATTTATTTATTTATTTTATTTATTTATTTTTTTGAGGAAGTGGTGGTGGAGGGAAAGATAGTGGTGATAAAACAGGTGTTGTTATTTCTTATTCCATCACATTATGGCCCACAATGTCTGGTCTCTTTTTGTAATAAGGTGATAGTTGGTGGTTTTCAAATTGTGGTGTTTCTATTATATAGTTCCCAGGCCACTTTTCACCTCTGGTTGGTGGGTTTTTTTTTGGTTGTTGTTAAACTGTTGATAGTCATTGCTTAGATCCCGTATTTTAGTAGGGGTTTAGAATAGAGTTTTTATTGCTTTTAAAAGAAATATGAAGAAATTTCAAGATGTCGATTTATTGTTGTATGTGAAGTTATATAGATTAAAAACTCTACATTTGCAGAATATTTTCATAGTTGTATTCCCAAAAGAATAGGCTGAAGCTGAAAAATAAACCGTGCTTGGCTTCAGCAGCATGTAAACTAAAATTGGAATGATACATAGAAGATTATCATGGACCCTACCTTTTTTTTTTTTTTTTTTTTTTTTTTTTTTTTTTTTTTTTGCGGTACTAGGGGTTGAACCCAGGGCCTTATGATTGCATGCTATGCAAGTGCTGGACCACTGAGCTGCACCCCCAGCCCTTTTTTTTTTTTCCTTTACTTTTTGAGATAGGGTCTCGCTAAATTACTCAGACTTCCTCTGGTCTGGAATTTGCAATCCTCCTGGCTCCGCCTTCCAAGCCGCTGGGATTACGGGCGTGCGCCACCACGCCCAGTTGCATGGACCCTGTCTAATGATGGCATGTAAATTCGTGAAGTGCTCCATATTTTTATGAATAAACTAATGTGAAATTTGGTTTAAAAAAATGAAACCTTTTCTGTACTTAGCACAATTTTGGGATATTACAAGTGAATGAGTACTTGGGTTCTAATGAAAATTACTGCATCTGAAGTATAATAAGACTGGACTGATTGAACACTAGTATTTTACAGAGTAGATTTTCTTTTCTGTTTTTTAATAAAACAAACATTTGGAGGTTATATATGTACTACTACTCTTCCTTTAAAAACTTCAAATTCTTAACCATATAATTCAGGAAATTAGATGAACTAACTTGATATACTTTACTTTTCATATATTGGGGATATTGGAGTACATTTATTTCTATTTACAGCTTTTGAGATGAACCAAAAAAAATATGTGTAAATACTAATTTCTGGTGGAGGCTGTAACAAATGACCACAACTTTAGTGGCTGATAACAATACACTTTTTTTTTTTAGTAGTAGTTCAAGAAGTCAGAAGTTTGAAATGAGCCTTACTGAGCTAAGACTAAAGTGTTGGCAGGGTCTGGAGGGTCCAGGGGAGAGTCTTGTTTTTGTTTTTGTTTTTTCCTTTTTCTTTTTCTTTTTCTATCTACTAGAGACTGCATTTGGCCCCTGGCCCCTTTTTCATCGTCAGCTCACAATGATGGGTCACTTTCACATCCCTTTGGTAGTTCACTTCTCCTGCCTCCCTCTTACACCTATAAGGATCCTTGTGATTACATTTGTGCGACCTAGATAATCCAGAGTAATCTCTCCAAATCAAGGCCATTTACTTTTAGCAAACTTAATTCCTTCTGCAACCTTAATTCCTTCTTGCCATGTAATATTTTCAGAGTGTGGACGTTTTGGGGAACTCTTACTTTTCTACTGCTATAATGTGTGTACATTGTTTTAACTTTAATAAACTGACATCATATTAGATGAGGACAGTGATTCCTGATCTGCCTATAATGAATTTTGGGCTGTGGTGAAGTACTGGGAGGAAGTTGAATGGATTTGTAAACATGTACCTTTAGCACTAAGGGAATGTTAAGAGGTGGTTATTACGTGCACTAGTTATTATTGTTAGGTGCCAGGGGATCAGATCCGACTCATAGCGACCCTTTGAACAGCAGAACAAAACACTACCTAGCACTGTGCTATGCACACAATTTTTTTTTATGTTTCAGCCCATTGTTGTAGTTGTTGTGTTTCTTCTCGTTTTGAGTCATGCCACATCAGCAAAAGGGGGTCCCAGGGGCTTTACTCCATTCCCATCTTTCAGGTCAACTCTTACTATGCAGAGGCAACTCTTCTCTAGTCGTGTCTTAAATGCCATCCATCCTGGGGGGCTCATTTTCTGGCACTATATCTGACAGTTCTGCCATTTATAGGGTTTTCAGTGGCTAATTGTTTCTGGAGTGGGTTGTCAGGTCCTTCTCTGTAGTCTGTCTTAGTCTGGAAGCTCTCCTGAAACCAGTCCACCATGGGTGGCCCTGCTGGTATCTGAGATACCTGTGGCATAACTTTCAGCATCACAGCAACACATAAGCACCCACAGCATGACAAACTCACAGACACATGGGAGGCTGTAGTTATATGAGAAGCAAAATGGTAATATTGACTTCAAGCACACCCCCAGTTGCAGCAAGAGTGAAGGTGTAACTTTTACAACTTTTATAAATAACTGAATACAAGCTTTGTAGCATGAGAGTTTGTGAAAATGCACAAAATAGATTGTATCTATACTATGTGATCTTGTTCAATAGAAAATATATAGGATATGTTTTATGATTTTGAGGTTGGATCAAATCTTTTATATTTATAATAATTCAAATAATGATTGGTATTCATTAAAACATAATCTGTGAGGTTTAGAGAGAAGACTTTAAAGCAGATTGTGCCTCTTAAGGAAGAAAGAGCAGAAAAGTGTAACTGCAAAGTGGAAGTTACAGAGGTTTTTGTAGAATAGAGAGAGATTTTAATGGTTAAAGGCAATAGCAGCAGAAACTCTTATTTTGAGAGTTGCCAGATTTCAAAGTTTTTTTTTGTTTGTAAGTTACTAAAGGACTCTCATAATTAGATTTAAAATCTCAGTAAATTTATGAGAAATAGGATAAGACAAAAACCTGGTCATTTAGGAACTTTCTTTTTTTCATTTTCCTATGAGTCTGGAAGAAAATCAATAGTAAGAGAGGCTAAGGAAAGAAAAAAGAAGTATCAGTAAATATTCTACCTGGAATGTACCAGTTGAATTGGTGGATACAAAAGCAGTCAATTTCCCAATGCTTTTGCCTCAGCCTCCTGAGTGCTGGCATTACAGGCTTTCTCTTCCACACCTGTCTTACAAGAGTGGCTCTTGTTCTTAAGGCGGGTATGGTCATGTTGGGGAGATGAGACTTATATTCAAATCCAGTAGTGAACAATGCCTGAAAAGTGGCATTCTGAGGAGCTCCATGAGGGTGGTCTATAGAAGGAGAAAGTTTGCACATTTAATTCTTAAATGTTAGTGTTATGATTAGCATCTAAATGTCCCCCAAATGTCATGTTTTTGAATGTTGGGTTCCTAGCTGATGGCACTGCCCTGGGAGGTTATGGAATCTTACGAGGCAAGATCTAGATTGGTGGAAATGAGTCATGGGGTGGGGGTTGGAAATTGTTACCCCAAAACCCATGGTTCTGATAAGCTCTCCCTTTCCCCTCTCCCTTGATGCCATGAGGACATCTACCATGGGCCCAGCTCACATTGCCATACCTGCTGCTGCCACCATTATAGGCTAATCCTTGTGAGCTTCTAATAAACCTTTCCTCCAAAAGTTAGTTTTGGTTGGTTTTTCTGCTACAGCCAGGACAGCTGAAGAATACATTTAGCAAGATCTGTAACCCGAATATATCAATTAATGGATTGTAGCACAACTTTTTACTGTTACGGGAGTGATGAGTCTTCTCTTACTACTCCCATTTTTGGAGAGGTTTATTGTTACTATTTGAAACTAGAAAATATTTTATTCTGTCACTCAGTATATAATTATATGCATATTATATGTATACTTTTAGGAGTAGAATTTCTGAGTCATATGGTGACTGTGTATTTAATCATTTGAGGATCTGCTAGACTGCTTTCCAAAGAGGCTGCACTGTTTTATAGTGTTGCCAACAGTGTGTGAGCATTCTGATTTCTGCACATCAGTACTAGTTGTCTGACTTTTGGTTCTAGCCATCCTATTGGATGCAAAGTGGTATTTCATTATGGTTTTGATTTGCATTTCCCTGGTGATGATGTTGAACATTTTTTCATGTACATGACCATGTGTATATTTTCCTTGGGAAAAATAGTCTATTTATATCCTGTGCCCTTTCTTAAATTGAGTTGTCTTTTAATTATTGTAAGAGTTGACATATATATGTATGTGTGTATATGTATCATGTGTATATGTGTGTGTGTGTGTGTCTCTCTCTCTATCTATATATATATGTGTGTGTGTGTGTGTGTGTGTGTATGTATGTATATATATAGATCTGGATCTAAGTCATCAGTTGTGTGATTTCCAAATATTTCCTCCTGTTGTGTAGGTTGTCTTTTTCTTAATGGTACCATTTGAACCACAGAAGGCTTAAATTTTGATGAAGTTTCATTTATCAAATTTTTGTTGTTGTTTGTTGTGGTTTGAATATAAAATGTCCCATAAATCTTATGTTTGACTGCTTGATTCCCAGCTGGTGGTGCTGTTTTAGGAGGCTGTGGAACCTTAGGAGGTGGGACCTAGCCTACAGAAGTGGGTCACTGGGATAAGCCTTTGAAGATTTTACCTGGACTCGGGGTTCAGGTCTTTCTCTTTCTGCTCCTGTTTGCTGTGATGTGAAGGGCTCTCCTGTGCCACATGCTTCTGCTGCTTCCCCAGTCATGCCTTCCCTGACACCGTGGATTGACACCCTCTGAAACCATGAGCCAAATAAACTTCCTCTTTTAGGTTGTTTATGTTAGGTATTTTGGTCACAGAGACACAAAAGCTAGCTAACTAATAAATTGCTTGGGTTTTTTTTTTTTTTTGGTGTGGTGCTGTGGTGTTGAACCCAGGGCCCCACACATAATTTTGCAAGTGCTTTACCACTGAGCTGTACTACCAGTCCACTTTTACTTTTTACTTTGAGACAAGATATAAGTTAAGCAGGCTGCCTCTGGCCTTAAAACTTGGCGATCTTCCTGCTTGCACCTCCTGGGACTTGGTGGGATTATAGGCATGAGACACCACATACAGCTGATACCATAATCTTTTGCCAAATCCTAGGTCAATTCTTTGCCAGGTCATATGTTTTCTTCTAAGAGCTTTGTAGTTTTTGCTCTTACATGTACGTTTGGTCTATTTGGAGTTAGTTTTTTGTACATGCTATCAGGTAAAGGGCCTGCAGCTGTAGCATTGTGGCATCTGATCCCATCAGATCTCAGAAGCTAAGCGGAGTCGGGCCTGGTTAGTAATTGGATGGGAGACCACCTGGGAACACCAGATACTGTAGGCTTGGGAGAAGGACCTGGCAATCCACTTGCAAAAATCAATCCTCCATTGAAAACCCTATGAATAGCAGAGAAGCACTAACAATACTGTTTGCCTATTGAAAGTAGGGTTGCTGTGAGTCAGATACCAACTTGACAGCACTTAACACCAACAGGTAAAGGTGAAGGTTCATTCTTTTGCCTGTGGCTGTCCAGTTGTCTCAGTACCAGTGGTTGAAAGACTGTTCTTTCCACATTCAGTAGACTTGGCACCTTTGCTGAAATTAGTTGACTATGTTGTTGTTGTTAGGTGCCGTCGAGTTGGTATCCGACTCAGAGCGACCCTCATAGGGTTTTCAATGGCTTGACTGTTTTCGGGATTGCCTTGGGAGTGGATTGCCAGGTCCTTCTCCCATCTTTGTGGTGCTGGGAATTGCACTCGGGACCTCAGAGACTGCAGCGCAGTGCTCTACCCACTGAGCTAAATCCCAGCCCCGTTGACTATAGATGTATGGATTTATTTCTGAAACCTTAGTTCTATTTCATTGATGTGTATGTTGAACCTTCTTCCAGTACTATACTGCCTTGATTACTGTTGTTTTGTAGTAAGTTTAGAAATCATGAAGTGGGAATCCTCCAAATTTCATTCTTTTCAAGATTGTTTTAGTTCTTCTCGATCCTTGTAATTCTTTCTGAATTTTAGAATTGGCTTGTCAGTTCTAAAAAATTAGCTGGGATTCTGATAGGGATCACATTGAATCTGTTGATCAGTTTATGCCATTATAAAAGTGTCTTCTAATCCATGAATGTGGTATGTTTTTCTATTTTTTTAGACTTTCTTTAATTTCTTTCAACAATGTTTTAGAGTTTTCAGAGTTTAAATTTTCATGTTTTTGTTAAATGTACTAAATATTTAAATCATTTTGATGCTATTGTGATTACAGTTTTGGCCTTATTTTGATTTTCAGATTATTCAGTGCAAATACATAAAGACACAGTTGATTTTTCTGTTAGTTTAGGTCCTGCCTCCTTACTGAAGCCATTTATTAGTTCTAATAGTTTTTTAGTGGATTTTTTTTAGGGTTTTCAGTATATAAGGTCATGTCATATGTGGGTAGAATTAGATTTACTTCTTCCTTTCAAATCTATGTGCCTTTTCTTTTTCTTGCCAAGTAGCTCTGGATGGAACCTCCACTAGAATGTTGAATAAAAGTAATATTGAATAAAAGTTCTACTATTGAGTATGATATTAGCTGTGGATTTTTTCTTTCTTTCTTTTTTTCTTTTCTTTTTTGCAGTACTAGGGGTTACACTCAGGACCTTGCAAAGCATGCAAGCACTGGACCACAGAGCTGTACCCCAGGCCATTTTTTTTTCTACTTTTTGAGACGGGGTCTCACTAAATTATGCAAACTGCCTCTGGTTTCAAACTTGTGATCCTCCTGCCTATGCCTCCTGAGTCGCTGGGACTATAGGCATATGCCACAGCGCCCAGCAACAGCTGTGGATTTTTTATAAGTGCCTTTAAAAAAAAGAAAAATCAGTTTGAGGACTTTTTGTATTCTGGTTATGCTGAGTTATTTTGTTTTTTATCATGAAAGGATATTAGATTTTGTTAGTTGCTTTTTTGTGTCTACTGAGATGATCGTATAATTCTAGTTTTTTTTTTTTTAATTTGGTTGATATGCTGTATTACATTACTTGGTTTTAGGAAGTTAAACCAACATTGCATCCCTGGGATAAACTCCAATTGGTCGTGGCGTGTATTTCTTTTTATATGCTACTAGATTCGTTTTGCTAATACTTTGTTGAGGATTTTTCACGCACATTCATAATATACTAGTTTCTAGTTTTCTTAGTATATTTGTCTAGTTCTGGCATCAGGATGGTGTTGACCTCGTAAAATGAGTGTCTTTGTTTTTTATAGAAGAGTTTTTGAAGAATTGCTATTAATTCTTTTACTAGAATTCACCAGTTAAGCCATATGGATCTGGGCTTTTCTTTTCATATGATATTTTTATTATTTCAACTTCTTCACTTATTGTAGGTCTAGTCAGTTTCACTATTTCTCTTGTTTATAGTTTTAAAAATTGTTACAACATTAATTGTACATATTAATGAGTTTCATAGTGACGTTTCCATACATGCATATATTGTGCTTTGATTATATCCACCCTCACAGCAACCCTTCCTTACCCTGTTTCTCCCCTGTGCCCTCAGACTGTCTATTTCTTGAGTTAGTTTGGCATTGTATGTGTTTGTAGAAATTTATAGTTTTCATCTTGGTTATCAAATTTGTTGGCATACAATTTGTTTTTGGGTTTTTTTTTTGTGATCTTGTTCCTCTCAAGTCAATAATAAGGTCCTTTCTTTATGATTCTGGACATCAAGTTGTCTCCCCTTTTTTTTTCTTGGTCAGTCTAGCTAAATGATTGTCAATGCAGTTAATCTTTTCAAATATTACAGTGGAAGCTTAGGATACTGATTAGAGGTCTTTTCTGTTACTGATGTAGGTATATAGCTATAAATTGCCCTTTAAGCACTGCTTTAGCTGTATACCCTAAGTTTTAGTGTGTTGTGTCTTCATTTTCATTTATCTCAAAGTATTTTCTGATTTCTTTTTTTGGTTTCTTGAACATACTTATTATTTAGACAAATATAATTTTCATATATTGTTGGAGTTCTCAAAAATTTTCCTGCTAATTGATTTCTTATTTTGTTGTAGTTGGAGAACATTATTTGTATGATTTTAGTCATTTTAAATTTATTGAAGTTTGCTTTACAGCTTAGCGTATTACCTATTCTGTGAACGTTCCATGTGCTCTTGAAAAGAATATATCCATTATGTTGTTGAGTGGAGTGTTCTACAGATAATCTGTTAGGTCTAGTTAGTTGGTTTATAGTATTACTCAGGTCTGAATCCAGGGTCTTGCACATGCTAGGCAAATGGTCCAATGCACAGTCGTACCCCCAGACCCTTTTTTATTTTTATTTATTTAGTTTTTGAGACAGGGTTTCACTAAGTTGCACAGGCTGCCTCTGGCCTCAAACTTGCTGTCCTACCTTGGCCTCCCATGTTGTTGGGATTACAGGCCTGTGCCATGGCACCTGATTCCACTGTTTTTTAGGGTTGTTTAGGGGTTGTTTTAAAGCATTTACATACATCTTATTCCTGAATCAACTTCATTCAGACTTTATCTTAATTCTGTTGATATAAAGTACCTATACAGGTCCTTCCTTTTCCCTTGTTTCTAAAATGTTCGTTTTTTGTTTGCTTCTTTTTGAGACAAAGCGTCTCTATGTATTCCAGGCTGGCCTGAGACTCAGTGTGTAGCCTAGACTAGCCTTGAACTCATAATTCTGCTCCCTCTGTACAGTCATGTGCTACTAATCCTGACTTACTTTTCCCTTCTTTCATGATATTATTCTTATACATATTTTATTTCTTAATGTTATAAATTCAGCAATACATTGTTGTAATTAGTACTTTGCCATCTTTATTTCCTTAGCTCACTACAACCCACCTCTTTTGTACTGTTATTGGTAAATATATTATATGCTAAGTATTCCTTATTTGAAATTCTTGGGAACAAAAGAGTTGTATATTTTGAATTCTTTTTATTTCAGAATATTCACATAAACATAATGAGATAACTTGGGGATGAGACTCAAGTCTAAGTACAAAATTCATTTATATTTCATGTGCAACTTACGCAGATAGGCTGAAGTAATATTACACCATATTTTTAGTGTACTTATGTTTTGATTGTGACCTGTTGTAAGGTCAAGTATGGCGTTTTCCCCTTGTGTCATATTGCTACTCAAGAACTTTTAGAATTTAGAGCATTTTGAGTTTTAGATATTTGGGTTAGGAATGTTCAACCTGTGCTTATATTGCACTTATACATTATAGTCCAATAATGCATTATGTGCATATCTATGTTACTGGATGCATTTGACTTTTAAGTCAGAAATGGAAGAAAGAAAAATATATTTATAGCATACTTTATAATTAAAAATTTCTGCTACAGGTGTTACTTGTTTCATATGGACTCAGATTTTCTGAGGTTATTTGCTTCTAGTTTAAACAACTTCCTTCAGTATTTCTTGAAAGACATGTCAGATTTTTCTGTCCTTTCTTTTTTTGGGAGGGGGGGTTCTGGGAAAGTATTTCACATTTACATTGAAAATTTTCACAGATAATATGCTTCTGCCTTGACTTTTTTTTTTTTTTTCCCTTTAAGTGCTTTAAATAGCTTATAAGGTCTTTTAGCTCTTGGTTTCTTCTGAGAAGTCAGCCATTAGTTTTACTGGAGTTCCTCTGTAAAGCAATACATTGGCTTTTCTCTTTATGCCTTCAAGATTTTCTCCTTAGGGTAGGGGTATAGCTCACTCATGAGAGAGGACCTGGGTTCGATCCTCAGCACCACCACCAAAACAAAACAAAACATATTTTTCTGTTTGTCTTTGATTTTTCAACATTTTCATTACCATATCTGTGTGTTGATCTCTTTGTGTTTATGGCATATATATTCTTAAATTCTGGTCTATGTGAAATGCCTATACTTTTTAGTTGAAAGTAATACTGATTTTTATTAATTAATTTATGTTTGCATTACTGGGAGGGTTGAACCCAGGGCCTTGTGCAAGCTAGGCAAGTGCTCTACCACTGAGTTGCACCCCTACCTGCTCTTTTGTTTTCTGTGGTACAGGGAAGTTGAACCTATGGCCTCACACATGCTTTATAAGCACTCTACCACTGAACCACATTCGCAACCTAAAAGTATTACTTTTACTTTGCTATTTCAGTTATAATATATTAATTTTCTAGGTCATAATGACTAGATTAGTTCAGAATTTTTGTCTCAGTTGAGAATATATTACTATAGTTAAACATTATAAATATTTACATAGAAGATATTTGTAAGAAAATTGGGAACAAACTAAAATGAAATGTCATGAAATCTTTCCTTGAGTTCGTTGTATGCTGTTGTGCTTTTAGATGTATTCTTATTCTACATATGAAATTAGGCTCTTTAAAAAGATAGTGGCTATTATGGTATCAGGTTTATATGATGGTGTATTGGATCCTAGGGCTTGCCTAACAGGTCCCATAAACTGGGTGGCTTACTGTAACAGAAGTTTATCATCTTACAGTTCTGAATGGTAAAAGTCATGCTCCCTCCAAGCTGCTAGAGAAGGACCTCTTCCAGACCTCTCTCCTAGCTTTGGGGAGCCTCAGGCATTCCTTGGCTTACAGCTGGCCCTCTTCTGCATATGTCCTTTGATGAATCTTCCTTTGTGTGTTTGTGTACAATTTAAGGACACCAGTTGTATTGGACTAGGGCCCACCCAAAAGATCTCATTTGAACTTTATTATTTCTGCAGATTCTATTTCTAAATAAGGTTACATTGTGAGATATTGGGACTTAGCACTTCATTATATCTTCTTTAGAGGAATCATAGTTCAACTCATAACAGATGGGTTAAAGAAATATTGGCATTTTAAGTCTTTTCAGAAACAAAGCAGGGAATTAAGGAATTGTACTTTTTCAAGGGGAAGTAGCAGTTGGTTCATTTAGATATTACTTATTTGTTTTATTTATTTTTATTTATTTATTTATTTTAGAAAGAGAATCTTGCTGTGTAGCCAAGGCTGGCCTGGAACTTGCTATGTAGACCAGGCTGACCTCAAATTCACATTGATTTTCTGCCTTAGCCTCCCGAGTACTGGGATTACAGGTGTATACACCACCACACTTGGCTCATTTAGATATCTTTTAAACTGAATAGTTTAAATATGTCTAAATCCACTTATAATCTTGTATTGGAGCTCTAGAGTGGCAGAATTTATAATTAATTTTGCATTAACCTTATAATGACTATCATTTTCTGGAAGCAGATGTAATTAACTGATTACTTTCTCAGCTGTTCTTAACTACTCATTCCTCTTTCTTTTCTCTCCAACTTTTCACCTTATGTAATACTTTCTTCTAGTTACGTGGATACTCAGCATGTCTGTCAGTTTGTCATGCTGTGGGGGCTTGTGTATTTCTGTGATGCTATGCCACTGGTATTTCAGATACCAGCAGGGCCACACATTAGTGGATAGGTTTCAGCTGAGCTTCCAGACTAAGACTAGGGTGAAGGACCCAGCAGCTCACTCCCAAAACAATTAGCCACTGAAAACCCTATGAATAGCAGAGAAGTACTGTCAGATACAGTGCTGGAAAATGAGCAGGTCCCTGCTCCTCGCCGCTGGAAGGCATTCAAGAGACAACTAGGGAAGAATTGCCTCCTCAAAGTAGAGTCAGCCGTAAATAACGGGACTGTAATAAAGCCCCCAGACCTCCTTTTGCTGATGCAGTGTGACTCAAAATGAGATGAACCATAGTGCCTGAAACAGTGGTCTCAAATGTAAAATGATCGTGTGCATGGCACAGTGTTGGAGAGTGTTTATTCCTGTTGTGTGCTGTGCATTGGACCTGACTCCATGGCACTCAACAACTCCTCAACTACTCAATCCTTTCTCTCCTTTTCCTTTAACTTTTCACTTTATGCCATACTTTCTTCTAGTTACACGGGTACTTTGGAGAACTTTTTTTGTTTTACTGTCATTAAAAGGGATATTATAAAAGGATAGAAACTAAAAGTCACCTATGCTCCACTAGGCTGGGATTTAGCTCAGTTGGTAGAGCTCTGCGCTGCAGTCTCTGAGGTCCCGAGTGCAATTCCCAGCACCACAAAAATGGGAGAAGGACCTGGCAATCCACTCCCAAGGCAATCTCAAAACAGCCATTGAAAACCCTATGAGGGTCGCTATGAGTCGGATACCGACTCGATGGCACCTAACAACAACAACAATGCTCTACTAATTGATTACTTATAACTGTTTTTACCTGTGTTCTTTTATTCTTTTCCATGCATTGCAAATATGATTTTTAGAACAAAATTTGGATCATTACATGTTCTTTTTACACTGTTCTGTGGATAATTTGAATTAATTATAAATGCTAGTACTTTCTAAAGGAGACACTTTTGTGGTTTTATTTTTCCATTCTGTAATCTCCTGAGTTCTAAGACACATTTATTTTTGATTCTCATTTTCTCTATTGGTAAGAAAAAAATTAATGTTACAACATTATAGGTTGTTGGTTTGTTTTGTTTTTGTTTTTCTTTTGTTGTTGTTAAAACAGGCATTGGAATAGTTAGTTCTTAGTGACAAACAAGTATTTTGTATTTCAGGGGCATAAGATCTGAGATCACACTTCATAGGGATGAGCAGATTATAAATGCCTTCATCATAGTTTAGATTGAAGTTATGTGGGAGCTAGTTTGTATTTAAATTATTTTTGTCTTTCCTTCTGAAAAGCTACCAAACCGGAGCAGCAAGCTTTGGAAGAAAATGTTTATATTAGCTTTCAACTAACATTGATTTCCAAAGATTCTTTTTTCAAGTCATTTGTTAGGAAATTATTAATTTTGCATAGAATGTGTTTGAATTCAATTCCTTATACAAATGGACAAGTAACTATTGTTACTGTAGTTCAACATCGTGGAAAACAATTGATAGAGGCTGCAGTTGCCATAAGGAGAAAAAAATGGCTCACAGGTTCATGTCTTTGGCCACCTGTCATTCTGTAAGAGGGAAACCCTTTGGGAAATCACTTACACTTTGATAGCTATTTGAGGAGATCCTACCATTTGGAAGGAAGGGAGGGAAGTGCAGTGAAGAGTGGGAAGTCTCTCTGACAGAGGTCATGTTTCCCTCTACCATTAGTTGTTGTTGTTGTTGTTAGGTGCTGTCGAGTCTGTATCTGACTCATGGTGACCCTACCATACAACAGGGGAAACACTATTGTCAGTGCTTCTCTGCTGTTCATAGGGTTTTCAATGGTGGATTGATTAGTTAGGACTGGACAAATCACCTTAATCTCTTTGAGTTTATTTCATGTATATAACAGGCCAAAAATAATCTGCTTAACATTGGGGTAGTACTTGACTGTGACCTTGACATTCTTCTAAACCCTTTATGTGTGTTAACTCATTTAATTATCACAACAACCTTAAGGTGTTGGCCCAAATAACTTCAGAAAATGGAGGCACAAATTAGGAATCTCTTTAAGATCATTGAGTTATCAATCTGGTAGAGCTAGGATTTGAATCCCTCAGGCCTGGATCCAGAGTCTTCACGTATAACTACCATATGCAACTGCTTGCCCAAAAATACTGCTGTAAGAGTTATTGAGAGGAATAAATAAAATGGTGCATGTCAGTTCTCTTCTTTAGCCCTTTATTTCTCTGCTAGGAACCTTGTATTTTGATGCAGACCACATACTCATAATCACAAACTGTGAACTTCTTGTATCAGCAAAAGAAGCTTTAATAACACCTTACCTCTCTTGATTTATTTACACATATCTTCTTACTAAAGGTGCAAATCCCTAGTCAGAATTTAGGGCAACAGGAAGGGAAAGACATGGGGAGTGCTCCTGTCAGCACGGTGCCAGTATCAGTTGGTGCCAGAGACTTCTCCCTTCTAGGGACTGGACACCATCTCTTTGTACTCTTGAATTGTACATTATCACCTCTTCTAGTCCTTAGGTTCCAGTGAAGCTTTTTCACCTTTAGCTTAAAAGACAGATACTTTTCATGAGGAAATGAATACTAAGGAATGATAAGTAGGCAATTCCTACCTGTGTCATCTGAAAATAAAAGCATACGTCTACATAACAACTCCATTTTCTTACCCAGGGAAAGTAATGGTAATTTACTAACATCATCCAATATTCATACCATATTCCACTTGCCCGTGAATGAGTTTTTCCTTTATTATTATTCTACTCTTTTTTGAACGTCATGCTGGATTTTTATTTATTCAGTATTATAATCAGTTATAGTTAGTTGGATTATCTTTTGGTTTTTGTGGTACTTGTGGGTTGAGCCCAGGGCCTTGCCTGTACTTTGCAAGTATTCTACCACTAGGCTGTACCCCCAACTCATTTTTTTCTTTTTCATCTTAGATAGCATCTTGCAAACTTACGCAGGGTACCTCTGGTCTCAAACCTGTGATCCTCCTGCGTCTGCCTCCTGAGTTGCTGGTATTTCAGGGCATGAGCCACCACACCTGGCCTACAATCATTCTTTTTGATGCTTAAATTATTCCAGGTTTTGCCAATAGAGGCCCCTCTGAGGTGGCTATCCTGATTTTGTTAATACAGTTTTGAATTTTCAGAAAAGTTGCAGGGATAGTGTAAGAAATTCCCAAATATCCTCTAACTAAATCCACTGGTTATTTATGATTTGCTAACTTTGCTTTGCAAATATATGTTTGTATGTACAGACATACTCAATTTTATCTCAACCATTTGAGAGAAGCTGGAGAAATATGCCATTTTACCCTGGGTTTTATCCCCAGCATGGAAAAAGAAAAAAAAATGTATTCTTAAGTTCTTCAGTGAACATTTCTTAAGAATAAGGGTATTCTTTTTCATAAGCACAGTATAATTTAAAAAATCAATACTGTTATCTAATCCATAGTCCATTTCTAAATTTAGCCAATTGTCCCAATAATGTCCAACATCAAATGAAAGATTAACAAGCAGTATATTTGTCAGATATTTTTAGCATCCTTTTAGTAAATGCCTTTTTGGTCTTTATTGACCTTGATGTTTTTGTGGAATACAAGCTAATTATTTTATAGACAGTTTCTCACTTTGGTTTAGGCTGATGCTTCTTCATGTTTAGTTTCGAGTTATGCACATTTTTTAACAGAAACACTGGCCTATCAGGCTTTTCCACTGTCCAGTTACTACCGTGTTTTACTTTGTAATTTATTTTTGGAGAGATACTTTTGAGACTACTGTACTGCTCCTCACTAGTTGTAGAATTGGCTTTCTGTATGTTTTACTTGGCATTTTACTGCAAGTTAGATGGTTCCTTTCCTTTATTTGTTCAGGTACTCACAGCAATCTGGATTCTTTTTTAATTATTATTTTCCTCTCATTACTGAGGGCTTAACCAATGGCTTCACGTATGTAGTTTGCAAGTGCTCTGCCACTGAGCTGGACTCCTAGCCCTTCTTTTCCCTTAAGTTTTTAAATTAAGACAGGGCCTGTTTAAGTTGAGTAGGTTGCCTCTGGCCTTGAAACTGCAATCCTTCTGCCTCCACTTCTCAAGTTGCTGGGATTAAGGCATGTGCCACCATGCCCAGCTTGCAATATGGGCTTGTATTTTGTTCAATAGATTATTATCCATTATCATGATTAATTTTGATCCTCAAATTGTCCCTGATGTGGTCAGTAGACTATGAATGGGCTCCTCTGTTCCTTTGTCAAGTCGTTATCATTCTCTAAGAACTTCCTAACTTCTTGGCATAAGATATTCCAGGTTCATTTTATATTTTCCTTTCTGCAGCCTTGTAGTCTAAAGTGTCTTGTAGTAGAAAGAGGTGTTTAGAAAATGGGATATGGGTTCTGTAAATGCTCATTCCTACCGGGGTGTTATGGATTTTAGGTTCTTTTAGGTGAGATAGCAAGGAACTGAAGTGACTTCATGAGGTAAAGCAGGAAAGAACAAGTGCAAAATTCAGGATGCAATTTTATGAAAATCATATAATGACTCTCACTGTACTGTATGTAATTAAAGAAAACATTGTACTTCATAAATATGTACAGATATCATTACCTGTTAATCAAAAGTTCTTTTTATAAAATGTTTAAGGAGATAGAAGTGTTAACAATCCTGATTTGAGAATTGCACACTGCATATATGAACTAAATTATCACACTGTACCCCATAAATATGTATAATAAAAGAATTGACCTCCAAAAAATAATAGTCAGTTTACCTTGATAGTTCCAAGTCAAATTAGCATTAGATGATTTTTCTTTATTCCTTCTTTGAACCTTAACTTTGATCTTTATATTTGGAACAACTACAGAAGGTGTTAGAGAAATTCTTGTGTGGTATTTCTCAAGTTCAGTAACACTCCCTAGTTTGTCATTTTGGCTGGATAGTTATTGTCAGCTGACATGGAATTTGTGATTAATGATCTCTTAGAGCAAATGAACATTTTGAAATTTGAAAAATTTGAATTTCAAGTTAAAATCTTTGGGTTTATTATATCTAAATACTGCTTTATTTACATATGGAAAAAGAATAGAATTAGTCAGATTTCTTAGGACTTAAAGTGGTAACTCAGAGAAGACTTCAGTTTTGTTATTTACTAAATTAGGATAATATCTGGACAGGTTGTTTTGAGGGTAAAATTTTGAAATTTTAAGATCATGTGTGTAAAGTTCTAAATATAGTCCTTGGCCCATGATAAGTGCCCCCCCCCCCCCGCTCCCTCTTCTGGGAGTTGAATGTAGAGCCTTGTGCATGCTACCCAAGTGCTACACCACTGGGCTGCACCTTTAGCCTCTTTTTTTTTTTTTTTTTTTTTTTTTAATTTTGAGGAGGGTCTCAGTAAGTTGCACAGCTGCCTCTGGCCTTATATGTGTGATCCTACTGCCTCAGCTTCCCGAGTCTCTGGGATTATAGGTATATGCCCCTGTGCCCAGCCTCCATCATAATTTTTTAAATAAGTGGTAGTTAAAACTGTTATAAATGAATATTATGCTTATAGGCATAACAAGTGTGAAAAATACTTGTTTGATCAGTATTCCTGTTGATTTAGATGTAAGATTTTATATTCTAAAATTTTTGACTGTGTTTTCATAACTTTACTGATTTGAAAATGAAAATTTTCACATAAGTGTAAGCCCCAGAGAATTTTCAGACTAAATACACCTGTGTGACTAGTACCCTTATTAAGAAACAGAACATTGTCAGCATTTTTTTTTTTGAGTACCACTAAGTCTTTATTCATTGTGTTTTCCCAGAAAAAGGAGAAGGAAAAGGAAGAGTCAGCATATGTTACAAAATAATTAGAAAATGAGAAAAGAAGTAAGTAACCAGGTAGAGCAACATTAACTATGACATAAACATTCCAGTGATGGGGTCCCCAAAGGCCCAGGGGGCTTAGTCTTCTACAGCTCAGGCATGAGGAGAAGGGATCAGGGAAGGAACGACTAGACAGGTATATACCATCTTCCCTCCCTCCCTGCAGACTCCAGATTTCTCACAGAGTTTTCGTGTCTAATAGTAAACGTGGAGTCACAGTCATCTTTTATTAAACAATCTTGTGGCTGTTTAGATGTTTCTCACACCTGCATAAAAGTTCCTGAGTGACTTGAATATACATTCATATATTCCCTCATTTGGTCTTCTGACCCCACTTTGTACATGGAAGGTTCCCAGTTGCTTCTTTGTACTTTAAGATTACAAATTAAGTAGGTTAGGTCCATCTAAACACAGCAATGTCATGTTTGGCAAGAATCATATCAAGATATAGTCTTGACTCAGGAGTTGGGAATGAGGGGTTGGGATTCCTAGGTTTTTCAGCACTTTTGTATGAATATTTCAGAGTTACAGATACTCTAAAAATTAAATGTGTTTGTATGTAGGTGTCTAGGCTTTCTTTTGAGGGGTAGGACAGTAGGATAGTAGTCAAATTTTTAGGACACAGGATCTGGTCCAAAATGAGAAATACTACGTAGGGGAAGAGAAACACAAAAGAAAAAGGATGGCTGAAGATGCTTGTTTCAAGAAGAGGCCCCATGCTTAGGTTCCAGAGCCTTTTGTCTGGTGTGGGAACTTCTGTTAGAGGCACTCTGGCCTTTTCTTTGCATGCAAAAAGTTTATAAACAAACCACCAAAGAAATGGAGAAATGTAATTTTTTACACAAACTGCACCAACTAGCAGTCAGTCACCAAGTCAGAGACACGGTAAAGCTCCTGGAAGCCCAGACAGATACAGTGATCAGAGGGGACAGCAATTCTAAGTCCACCCCTCCCCAGCACTACCCACTGCCTTCACTCTCAAGGGGCAATGAGTCCATTTTTCCACTTTCTTTTTTATGCCCTACTCAAAACAACTTCAATAAAGAAAATTTTTTCAAGTTTGGAATTGTATTATATGAGAAACTTGAAATGGGCTCTGTAAATAGCTTTTTATGTTGCATGTTGTGATTTATTTATTTATTTACTTATTTTGTGGTGCTGGGAATGGAAATCAGAGCCTTGCACACATGCTAGGCAAGCCTTCTACCACTGAGCGGCACCCCCATACATATATTGTGATTCTTAATGTAAGTACACCAGTAACGTATTTTGCAACCAGGGAATACACTTTTAATTTGTATTTTACCATGTTATAGGTAATCAGCATGCCCTGTTTGAGGCACAAGAAAGTTAAAATGTCTTTTCACTGTCACTTGTTTATTAATTGTGAACAACAAAAATGGAACTTTAGTTTCCTTGCTGATTCTTGAAGCAATCCTGAAACAATCAGCCAGTGAAAACCCTGTGAGGGTCACTGAGTCCGACCCCACTCAGCGGCACCTAACAACAACAATAAAGATGTCATAGGTTTGTCCTTAGCTTGTAACTAACACCAGGGCTTCAGACCTGTGAAAAACTGGGTTTTGACTTGCATGCGAGTTTGGTTTGGGTTTAAAATTTTAATCCCATGTGTAGACAGAGAAATAATTTTTTTTCACTTTTCCCCAAATTTTAAATAGCTAATATTTTTAAAAAGGCCACTAAGAGGTGAACTTGAATCCAACTTTTCACTGGGTTCGAGTACAAATTTAGGTTCAGGTTCAAGTTCAGAAATATTAAAAAAAATTTTTGAACCAGAATAGATTCAGGGTTTGGATTCAGTTTGAAGCTCTGTTGTCTACACCTATGATTTAATCCTGAACTGGAACCAAACCCAAACCCTCTATATTTTAGCATATTGAACTCACACCCAAATGTGAACCCAAATTTTGTGGATTTGAAGCCTAAGCACTGGTTGACTTACATAAGCCAGGTAAGAAAATGTTTTTAAAATAAATATATGAATCAGGCTACTCAAATACACAGTAATACTTGTATGTGACTTCATCTGCATTTATTTATATTTCTCCTCCATGAAAGAACTTTGGGTAGGACTTACATATATGGAATTGCTTTAGGAGAGATCTATCTGTCCCTCTAAAGAAATGTCAAGTATTCTGGGTGGTGGCACATGCCTGTAATCCCAGCAGTTTGGGAGGCTAAAACAGGAGGATTGCAGATTCAAGGCCTGATGCAGCTTATACAACTTAGACCCTGTCTCAAAATAAAAACTGAAAAAGGGGTTGAGGCTGTGGCTCAGTGGTGAAATGCTTGCCTAACTTGCAGGTCCGGGGTCCAAGCCTTAGTGCTGCCAAAAAGGGGAGAAAAAAATGTTAAGTGTTAAAAATTGATAAGAGCAACTTTTTTTTTTCTTTTTTTGGTATAGAGAGGCTGAACTCAAGGCTTCATGCATACTTTGCAAGCACTCTACCACGGAGCTATACCCCAAGCCACTTTATTTTATTTTATTTTATTTTTTTAATCTTGAAACGGTCTCACTAAGTTACTCAGGCTGCTTGTGGCCTTGAACTGGCCACCCTCTTGCCTCAGCCTCTGAAGTCACTGGGTTTACAGGTGAGAATGCACTGGTGAGAGTAACTGTTGAAACAGTTTTACACAATTAGGTAGGATAAGTTGTAGGAAGTTACCATAGTTGCAGGAATATAGGATTTATCAGCATTATAGAAACTCATTTCAGATATAAGGTATCACTCTATACAGAAAGCTCTATTAAGTGTGCCTGCATCTTAGATACTTGTGTCTTGATCTGTGTGTTGAACTTCTTACTCAGAGAAATCATGAATCTAGGAAAAGTACAGCAACATGTTAATGAAATGACTAGAGGTATGAAATAGATGCAGTAGGAACAAACTGAAGATAATTGGAAAATATTGCCTAGGAAACAATGATTAATATATAAGATATGATGATAAGACTGCATGGTCATAGGATCTGTCATCTAAACTGGGGTTCTTTGGGAGTGAAAAGTTGTGCTCTAATTATGCCATCCCCCACATGTCTGTCAGCTTGTCATGCTGTGGGAGCTTGTGTATGGCTGTGATGCTGAAAGCTGGTATTTCAGATACCAGCAGGGCCACCCATAGTGGACAAGTTTTGGTTTAGCTTCCAGATTAAGACAGACTAGGGAGAAGGACCTGGTAGCCCACTCCTGAAACAGCCATTGAAAGTCCTATAAATAGCAGAGAAGCACTGTTAAATATAGTGCCAGAAAATGAGCTCCCCAGGCTAGAAGACATTCAGGAAATGACTGGGGAAGAGTTGCCTCCTCAATGTAGAGTCGACTTTAATGACAGGGATGGAGTAAAGCCCCTGGAAGCTCCTTTTGCTGATGACACATGTCTCAAAATGAAAAGAACCATAGTGTCTGCAACAATGGGCTCAAACATAAAAAGATCATGTGCATGGCACAGTGGGTTGTGCTTAGTTCTCTTGTACTTAGGGTCACTATGAGTTGGATCCAGCTCCGCAGCACCTAACATAACAATTATCCAATGACAGTTGGTACAATCTATCTCAAGTGGACTGGGATATTGGTCATTCTGTTACAGGGTAATATGGATTTCTCTGTCATCTTTGGGCTCTAGAATTAGTGTCTATAAAGCCAAAGGATTTAATAGTAGCACAATTAAAGAGATGAACACTATACAAATATAGTGAATATGGAGCTTTCAAGCTGAAAATATGAGAGAATTTCATAGGCAAGTGGAAGATTGTATTACTTTCCTATGCTATGTAGCTGTCACCAATTTAGTGGCTTAAACTAAGACACATTTATTATATAATAGTTTCCTTGGGCAAGTAGTTCCCTGTACAAGGCTGTAGCTAGTGCATCAGCCACAGCTCAATTCTTGTCTGCAGACTCAACTGGCAATGGATCTGCTTTCCAGCTTGCTAATGGTGTTGGCAGAATGTTCTCATGCAGATGTAAGACTGAGGGGGGTCCCTGGGTTTTTGCTGGCTGTCCAGCTCTTCAAGGTGCTTGGGGTACCTTGCCATGTGGCCCTTTCCATAATTCCTCACAACATGGCACCTGACTTCAAAGCCAATGAGGAAGTCAAAGAGGAAGTCTACTAGCAATAGTCTTATATATTCCCACATAATCACAGAAATGACATCCTGTCACCTTTGTCATTTTTATTAATTAGAAGCAAAGTTACAGGTCATGTTCACATTATAGGGGAGGGGATTGCAAAAAAGTATGTGAATAGTAGGAGTTGCAGATCCAGTTGTTGTTAGGTGCTGTTGAGTCAGGTCCAACTTATAGAGACCCTATGTACAACAGAATGAAACACTCCTTGACACTGTGCCATTCCCAGCACTATGTCAGTGCTTCTCTGCTATTCATAGGGTTTTCAATGGCTGATTGTTTTTTTGGGAGTGGGCCGGGTCCTTCTCCCATGCCTACAGCACCTAGTGTTCCCATGTGGTCTCGCATTTAAGTACTAACCATGCCCAACTCTGCTTAGCTTCTGAGGTCAGACAGGATCAGATGCCAGGATGGTATGGCAGTAGACTGATCTGAGGAACACTTTAATTTCTGCCTACCACAAAATAGGTGTTGTTAAGAAATCTCATCTCATTGAATTGTAATCCTTGTTTAGTCTTGTAAAGATGTTAATTGTGATTATGTGAAGGTATGTCTCTTTCTGTCCGAATGCAGCGACTGTTTGTATCACTTATTTGGCAGTTAATCATGTTATTGCATTTTGTTTTAACTGCACCTAATCTATAATAGAAAAATTAAACATATATTGGGGTAGACAGAACAGTATTATTTGTCAGTTACCTATCAACTAGTTATAGCAAAAAAGCATTTTTTAACTAACTTTGTGTGTTCTTTATTCCTCCCTACTTTAAACTTTCCCAGATTATTTTGAGGCAAATCTCAGATATCATTTTAATATTTAAATACTGTCTGACTTCACTTTTTATGTGTTTTGTCCAAGATCTCCTCTTTTATACTATATGCTGTGACGATATGGTCCATATGTTCCTTATATTCAGTTTTATCCTAGTGTTGTGTGGAGGGTAGTCAATATATATTTGCAAATATAGATGTAAGTACACTCAGAAGTCAGAAGAATCTGTATTCTCTAATTTAATTTGAGTTGACTCACAAACCAACCCACGATAAGTTATTTATTTACTTTATCCTTTCTAGTGAAGAAGAATTGCACTGTGTTAAATTACCTGAAAGGTCCTTTGTTCTCGTTATTTATAAGAGTTGGACTTGAGCTTTGACGTTTTGGGTGCTGCTTCTAGCAGTCATGCGGGTTTTTTTTTTAAGGCAGAAGGTCAAATGTGGAAAATGTTTTGCTTTTTTTGTAATCATCCTAACTCTCCCATCATCAGCAGTGTAACAGAATTGGGCTTAAAGTAGTATTTTGGTATCAAGGCAGGAATCATTTCAGATGCCTGCAGCAGTGGGGAACTTGACTGCTCTTCCTAATTGCTTTCCCACAGTTGGCCTCTATTGGGGAAACAACCCTTAGATGACATGGTCAGCAGTAGCTCCAACCTCTAGTGGGAAGGATGGGTGAGGAAAGGTACTGTTGCTGCCTGAATTCCAGAGAGAATGATCTCTGAGAAGGAAGTTTGTATGTTTTGGGTGGGAGAGTTTTTGTCAGACTTGAGAAGTGAAGAAAAGCATGTGTTTTTCTTCCTTGCTACCTTCTTCCAGCCCCCACCGCATTTCCTGGCTTGCTTTGGGCAGTAAATGTTTGTATGTCTACGCGTGTGTACCTATATATAAAAACACTGATTTCTGATGATTAATATATTCCATAGACCTTCAAGAATATTTAAGTGTTTAAATATATGTGTGTTTAGGGATGTAGATAATGTAAGTAAAGTGTTACTTTATAAATTTTGTTACACAGAGATTTGAGATCAAGGAAAATAAATTTTAAATGTTTTCATTTATTTTATAATTTTATTCAGGATGCTTAGAAGTGTTTTCAACAATGTTTTGTTCATCTTTGGTTAATTTTTGTGATGTCTGGCATAGTTTGTTAGAACATACTTCACTTAAACTATAAGCTATGCGTAGCACCTTTAAACTCATTTTTGATGGGGTCTGTGGGTACTGTGGTTTGGGATAGCAGTGCTATTTACATAATACTGACACTTGGTTTCTTTTGTTTCTTTGCAAATGTCTCCACTTAATCCATCATTGAGTGCTGACCTAGCATCTCCTTTATAAAAGTGATTTAGAAAGGCCTATTTGTTATAATATCTATCATGAACAATGTGATCATAACTCTAGGCATAATTAATCCATGTGCTCAAATGTTTTACTTCTCTAATGGTATCTATAACTATCATTTACTTGATGCTGTTGCAGGCCCCTGAGACTTCTCAAGACAACCCTTTGTTGTTCAAAATGAAGCAAATGAGAGAGTATTCCTTTTTGTAATATGAGACACTTTAGGGGACCTGAAAAGGAAGTAACTCCTCTTTTGTGAGAAATTTTGAAGAAAAGTCACTTTGTATGTGGGCATATTGATATATGCAGTCTCAACTTAAAACTTACTGAGCTCCCGTCTGATTACCACCTTGTTTCTTTTTTCTTTTCAGAATACTACAAAGGATAGAGAAATTTTTGAAATTGAATTGTTTTTGATCATCATTTTCTTGTGTGTTGCTTCTTTCCAAATTCTGTCCTATGGGTCATTCCTAATGTTACAAGGAGATCTTTAGTTCTTTTCATTTATAGGGCAGCACGTTTCAATCATCTAGTAAAAAGTCCTTCTATAAATTAGGGTAAAATTTGAAAATATTTCTGATATAGACAGTAGATCTGTATATTTCTTCTATATGTAATGTTTTGGAAAACATTGGAGATTATTACTTGAAACTGCGTAAATAAAACTGTGGGCTGAGTTTCTGATGTGATTGGTTTAGCATCAGATATCCTTCTATGATAGTTTGTAGATGTTTGTTAACAAAGCCTTTTATATGACATAGACACTATATTCTTGAAAGAATAGACTAAAATATTATTTGAGGTAATATTTTCTTTGTTAAAATAAAAACTCTTATAGGAATATGTTATAAGGGAACATAGGGCCAGTCAGAGCATGTGCACACTCCCACTTTCTAAAATGTGGAAAAAACAGAAAAATATGTCATGTGAGGGTGGTAAGGATGGTGCTTGTGGTGTTAAGTATGACAGCTAGAGGACGAGCAGTGCTATCAATAGTCCAGATATTTTTGAGAACCTCCTAGGGGATCTTATAATAGTAGATTGGGTTAGGGAGATAGTAGAGAGTAGAAGAAGGTCCAGCAAAAAAGAAAATAACCAACAGCTGGCCCTGCTTTCATGAGAGTGTTGGTGGAAGCTTGGCTTTGGAGTCAGCAGTGAGGCTGTGAAACCTCCACCATGGGGATTAATGAAAGTTCTTTGGAATAGCTGGCATACTTGGCTTTTTACCTCTAGGATGAATGAGTGACAATGGTCTTTGCGGAAAGTGGGTGATCTTTTATTTGAGGGCGTGGACAGAGAGAGAGAGAAGAACTTCTGGTACATTTTTCAAAGCCAGCCTGGAGAACAGGACAGTCCTATTCTCAAAGTACCTCTCTCTTTTACTAAACTTGCCCACCTGCTACTCACACACACCTTACAGGAAGGCTTGCTGGTCATCCGCCTGCCTGCTTAGATCTTGAAACCAGCCAGCCATCTTTCAGGACAACTAGTCCTACACAAATGCGGAGGAAATCCATGTGAGATATTTGGGATAATGATCTTCACTGACAAATCAGAACCAGGGATTGCCGGACATTTGAGGAAAACCAAGAACTTGAGGCATTGAAGATTTCTCTCTTTAGGAGTTTAATGAATGAGGTTATGTGTCTGATTTCTTTATATTTTCCCTCCTCGTATTGCTTTTTTGTTGGAATGATAATATTTTCTTTATTTTTTAACTTAATGTATAAAACTTTTAATGTTTGTGACAAAAATGTTTTGTCTGTAGTTACTCAGCTGTGTCTACCTGCACCTCTCCAGTAGGCAAGCTCCTCAGCACACATTAACTACCCTTCCAGTATTTCTGTGTGGTTGCTTCTTGAATGCATCTATAGATGAAGCATGGGAAATTTCATTGTAATTATAGAAGCACATATGTTAGTAATTCCCGGAATTTATAAAGAAGTATTTGGGAGGCAGAGATAGCAGAAGGGGTAGAAGGAAAGGTCAGCTCATTTCCTTTTGTTTCTCATCAGAGATCTCTTAATACTATATGACATTGGTAAATCTAGCTAGAGTTAGATATGAAACCATTAGAAATCCCCAAACCATACTATATCTAGTAATACCTAATAAAAATTAGGAGGTGGCCTGGAGAAAGGAGTTGGAAGGTTGGGTGTGCACCAGTTTCTCGTCTTGTAAAGCACAGAATTAACCTGCTGACTGATGCATGCAATCTGTTATTTAAAGTTAGGATAATACTCACCATTAAAAATTGAAACCATTGCCGGGTGCGGTGGCGCACGCCTGTAATCCCAGCGGCTTGGGAGGCGGAGGCGGGAGGATTGCAAGTTCGAGACCAGAGGCAGTCTGCGTAACTTAGCAGAAACCCTGTCTCAAAAAAGTAAAAAAAAAAAAAAAAAAAAAAAAAAATGGGCTGAGGGCGCAGCTCAGTGGTCCAGCACTTGCAGAGCATGCAGGCACAAGACCCTGGGTTCAACCCCCAGTACCACCCCTCCCCCCAAAAAAATTGAAACCATTGATGGAGGCTCTCTCAGGGGCTAGGGAGAGAGTGATGACTAATACTTTTTTTTTTTTTTTTAATTCTATATCCTTTCCACAGTTTGTATTATTTTTAGATTGCTAGTTTGTGGTATTTATAAAATAAAATTTTGTACAAACAATGTAGAAAGGACTTGGTGTTTGTTCTAGTATTTATAGCAACTGTCTGCCAGGAGCTAACTTCGGACTTTAATATAGGTTAAAGATTGGAATCTTTTCCTTTTATCTTCACAGTAGCTTTACAAACAAAGCGTACTTCGATAAAGTACTTCACTGTCTTCTGGAATTTTCCATTGTGTTGCTTAGTTTGATTAAAAGAAAAGATCACTTAGAAAAATTTAAATGACTAATGTTTCTAGTAATATCTTGTTCATAGTGCTTTAAATTTTAGATACCCTTTACATTGATCTTTGGTTTTTGTAACAATACTCTGACATAAACACTTTAGTTGTTTTCTTCCATTATAAGGTGAATAAACTTAAGACTAATAAAGTGACTTGCCCAAAGTGCAAGGCTTGTGACATGGCGACAGACCCTTGGGCACAAACTCCTGAGCAGCTACTAAGCCTCACTGTGTTCCTGCTTAGCCTCCTGTCCTGCACAGCTGCTGTGTGCCTCTCAATAGTTCTTACCTTTTGTATTTATGATGTGACCCAAACTCAAGTTCTGACATTGATTTCTTACTACATTCTGAAATTTTTATTCAAGTTGTATTTAAAAAGTATATAAATCTGTGGTTACTTACAAATAAGCGAGTTTTACCACAAATTTGTTGCAATTTGAAAATGCCCTTCATTGGCTATCACTTATCCTCTTGAGATTTCAGCAGATGGGCAGTGCTTATTCTTTAGCCTGATGAACTGGTCTTTTCTCAGACATAGATGCCTTCCAAAATTTTTCTGATACCCTTGTTTTGAACTGTCATGGTTTGTTGAATCAGAGCAGTGGGATTCAAATGTTGTTGCCTTCAAGAACTAACTTACCTTCTGATGCTTCTGAGCTTCTGATGCTGTAGCAACCCTTGACTCTATTTGAACCCTTTAGATACGGTGCTCACCTAGGCTCTTTTGGGTTTCAATAAGTGATTTGCCTTCTGGAAGGAAATGATGGAAAAGTAAGCTTGTTCAACACTTTCCTTGGGAGCCCAGTATAACACCCTTGGTCTTGGTTTCATGGTGGGTTTTTTTGTTTGTTTTGTGATTTGTTTTGTTTTGCTTTAAGTGTGGTAAAAAATACATATCACATAAAACTTACCATTTAACCAGTTTTAAAGTATATAGTTCATTGATATTGATTATATTAACCATTTTGCAACCATCAACATTATTTGTTTTAAAAATGTTTTTCATTATCCCAAACAAACTGCAGCCATTCAGTAGTGGTAACTCCTCATTCCTCTCTCCCCAGAAGTTCTAACATTTGACTTCTTTATTAACATTCTCTATTCATGCGACATTCTCCTGATTTCCTGTAGTTCCTCTTTTTTTTTTTTTTTTGGTAGTACTGGGGTTTGAACACAGGGCCTTGCGTTTGCATGCTCTGCAAGTGCTGGACCACTGAGCTGCCCCCCAACCAATTTTTTTTACTTTTTGAGACAGGGTCTCACTAAGTTATGCAGACTGCCTCTGGTCTCAAACTTGTGATCCTCCTGCCTCCACCTCCCAAGCCGCTGGGATTATAGGGGTGCGCCACCCTGCCCGGCTCTGTAGTTCCTTCCTCATGGAGTCCTTTAGCTCTTTGGGCATCTTTAAGACAACTGATTTAACACTGTTGACTGAACTCCAGTATCTGAAATTCTTCAGATAGTTTTTATCAGATTCTTTTTTCCCCCAATGAATATGTCATATTTTGCTGTTTCTTTGTGTGTTTTATGATTTTTTTTGGTAACAACTGGATAGTTTGGCCATTATAATGTGATAACTCTGGAAGTCAGACTCTTTTGTCCTCAGCGATTGTTTTTGGGAGTTTCTGTACCTGTTTGTATAAAGAGGTTTCCAGGCTGATTTTTCCAAGTCTGTATTCCTTGTTTTTTTGTGGTCACTGAAGTTTCTGTTTTATTATTTCTTGTCAGCTTATGACCTGACAGAGATTTATTTCAGTGTTTAGATGTCCCCTACCCTTCTGCCCTTGAAATTAAGAAAGAGAGAGAGAGGGAGGGAGGGAGGTGGGGAAGGAAGGAAGGAAAGAAGGGAGGGAGGAAGGGAGGGAGGAAGAAAGGGAAGGAAGGAAGGAAGCCCAAGAAAGGGAAGTTGCTGCAGCCAAAATGGTGAAAATGTAGACATGTGACTGTGCTGTTCCCCTCCCAGGCCACTGCCAGAATGAGCAAAATACACAGCCCCAGTTTTGGAGGGCAAGGTGCTTGCTGCCTGTGCTGGCAGGGCTGCAGCTCTAGGAGGCAGTGCCTGTGCTGTCCCTACCTCTGGGAATTCAGAGTTGATTCTGATGAGTTTTCAGCTTGATGGTTTTGGTGGAGGGACTAACCTCTGGAGCTTCCTGTTCTGCCATTTTCCACGATGTTGCTCCACCCTTGATTATGTGGGTTTCATTCCCACCTCCCACCCCCCCACCCCCAACACCAGGGACGTGAACCTGGGACATCAGGTATGTTTTTTTGCAAGCACTTAAACCACTGACCAGGGACCCCAGCCCCATTTTTTACTTTGTATTTTGAGACAGGGTCTCACTGAGTTACACAGGCTGCCTCTGAACTTGAACTTGCCATCCTCATGTCTCCGTCTCCACCTCCCAAGTTGCTGAGATTAAAAAGTGTGCGCCACTGTGCCTTTCACACCCTTGATTATGTTTTGAATTTGACTACCCTTGGTGCTAGCTTCAGCCAGCTCCCTTCTATTTCCTCACCATTATCAAAACTGTGGCAGAATTGCTGTGGCTGTTCTTCAAGGAGAGTAAAACTACATTAATGTGGGAAGCCCCTCATGGGTTTCTCTAGCACCTCTCACAAAAATACTGTATACTTTTAGAGTGATGCTGCCATTTTCTGGGGTGTTGGAGGCTCAAAATTATTTTTGCAAAACTTAAAAATTAGTTTTGCTTCTTTGAGTTTTATAGCTGGGAAAATGGTATAAGAGGACTGTATTTTGTAAGTAAAGGGAACTAAAATCTCTAAAATAGCAGACAGTGACAATGATTTCCTCCTTCCACTTCACTTGGGTTTATTATGATATTCCTGTTGTCTCAATGAGACTGGAAGAGCCAAAAACTGTGTGTGGAGGGGTAAGAATTAAGAACTCTTTCTGAGACAATTCTTCACATTGTGAGTGTATTTCATTGGTATTCAAAGCATATGGAATATTTGACAAGACAGTATTTAAGTGTGATGATAATTTTATTTTTTATTGAAGAGGTGGAATTAGTCTCTGGAATCTAGAGTATGAACTTGGTTACTATAAGCTATGGGAGCAATTGATTCACACTGCTAGTTTTGGTTTCATTTCAATTTAGTAATAATAACTTTGTATTTGGGCTGGGATTTAGCTCAGTTGGTAGAGCACTGAGCTTCAGTCTCTGAGGTCCCAAGTTCAATTCCCAGCACTGCAAAAATGGGAGAAGGGCCTGGCAATCCACTCCCAAGGCAATCCCGAAACAGTCAGCCATTGAAAACCCTATGAGAGTCGCTATGAGTCGGGTAGTGACTCGACGGCACCTAACAACAGCAACAACAAACTTTGTATTTATACAGTGATTTTTTCTCAGGAGTGCTAGGTACTTTAGAAATACTTCATTATACTATAGAAATATCCATGCTTTTAAAAATGGAAAAGTATTAAGGACAGGTTTTCTGATGAGCATCATTGTTCAAGTCAGTTACTCTAGGCAAGTGTCTGGAGGAGATATACCTGGCAGCAATCCAGGAGGATGGTTTTTATAGAGTAGAAACATTTGGTGAAATTGAGTATAGAAACTGTCAAGAATATAGTAGGAAGAACTTAACATCATGAACTATCTCTTGTAATTTTTCTTCAGTGATAAAGTGCTTGGCTAGTGTGTGGACAGCCCTGGGTTCCATCCTTAACACTGCAGAAATCAAAACGGAAAATTCAAAAAGAACCAAAGATAAATCTTGTTGGGTTTGGTTCTTGTTTGTTTGTTTTTTGTTTTTTGTTGCCATAGGTAAAGACCTGGTAGTAGAGTTCGATAGAGTTATGTTTTAAATATTTAGCTATCCATGGGAGTATTATATCAATTTTTGGGGAAAAGTTTTTGTGTCAAATTCAGAAGAGTAGGATTTGTGAAATGTCACTGTGCACACTCTGATTGTTAAGTATATATGTCATTAGGTTAAGTTTGGTCATAGTTGAGAATTTTCTTCTCGATGTTATTGTTGAGCCACATGTGAAAGCCTGGCAGAGTAATTCTTGGTAACTCAGTGTCACTGGTCCTACTTTCTGACACAGATGAAGTAAAGAGCTTTCTTTAGGTAAGCTCATTGTCTCATTGTGGGCACTTACCATCAAAAGCAGCATGGGTTTTGGGGACTGGGGACAACCAGTCAGTGTTTGCACATTTCCATTTCTTGACTGAGTTAAAGATTTAAGGTGAGTCTGAGCGGCTTCTGTGCTTGCTTAACTTCTCTGGGTTCCCATTTCAATATCTACCTACTAAATCCCTTACTATGTTATTAGTTCTTTGTTTATAACTTTTGATACTTTCTAAAAGGCATTTCAGTTATCATTAAAGGAAAGTTTCAACCAAATAGCCTTGCCTACTGTAACCTAGGGGCTGGGATTTAGCTCAGTTAGGTAGAGCGCAGCTCTGCAGTCTCTGAGGTTCAGGGTTCAATTCCCAGCACCGCAAAAAAAAAAAAAAAAGAAAAGAAAAAGGTGGCAATCTACTCCTAAGGCAATCCCAAAACAATGAGCCATTGAAAACCCTGTCAGGGTCGCTGTGAGTCTGACACAACTCGATGGCACCTAACACCACCACCACCAGCAGCTGTGACCCAAGCCAGCAATCTCCTAAAAAAAATTAGATTCAAGGTGAATCTGAATCTTCTTGTATTCCCTATATTGTCCCCAAGTAACACATTAAGCTGTGAATTGTAAAACCAAACTTCGAAATTGCTAAGTCAAGTAGTTGGAAGATTGTACTTTCAACGCATCAGGTGGGAATGTTGAATTTCTAGCGGGTGTTTAAGACTTTTTGGAGGCTAAAATTATATGCTTATTGTTTTTATTTTGTTGATTTAATTAATGAATTATAATAATGGTTCATATGTGTTACTTGTTGCTTAGCTTCTTTCCTTCATATATACCTGGGAGTGCCAAAATATGTATCACGTTTTAAGACATGTTACCTATTACTTTTTGAGGTCAAATTGAATTATGGTAGGAATGGCAGTATGATGTTCACTCAAAAGATGGCATTAATCAAATAAATGCTAGTGCCACCATGTGATAGGCAGGACAAAGAAAATGGTGGAGCATGATTGTTGTTTGAGATGTGCAAGACCATTTTGAGGTGGTATTTGAAATTTGAGAACCTTGTGGAAGTAGAATGACCATGGAAGCGTGAATATATAACAGAACCTCTAACACACCCACAGTTGCACACATTTTTGGTAAGTTTGAGATGCATGGTACTGTGTGATGTGTACAAGGGAAGATCCAGGAGGCCTCACACAGGACCAAGTCCTGCTGTTTCTGCTATGGTAACCACTCTGAGCATCTCTTGTTATTGCAGAACTCAGTTGTGACTTGTATTGATCTTTTATTATTGGTTTATATTGAGCATTACAATTTTAATAGTTTTTTCCTGTAAAATGTGTGTACATTTTTGGCACCCTCTATTTGTATATATACTGCTATTAGATTATGTATGTGGAGTCTTTTGAGTAAATTTAAATGTGTGATCATTTGGACAGTGATTAGTCATAGAATTGGATTTTTCCAAATTGATTAGATGAGAATTTACATGTTTGATATGTTATATATGTGCTTCTGTGGTGGTGGTTAAAGGAGAAGGTAAGCTACTTCTAATTTCCTCTGGAAAAAAATCTATTACTGAAAACTTTGAAAACTTGCTAAAAATCTTTGCTGTTAGGTTGGAGTTATTTGGGGTAGTGTGGAAGGTGGGTGGTAGGCGGGGATGTACACATAAACATGTGCATACTCATCACTGGAAAATAAAATTGTGTAGCTTTTCTTTTTTCCTGCAACTTAAACAAGTGGCTTTCAGAAGACCCATGAGAGTAACAGAGGCAAGGGCCCTTCAATAGCGTGATTATTAACATGTATAATTGGTTGTATAATATTTTACTTCTTTCAGAGATAGCAAGATTTGTTGGACTTCTCAATTAGTATTGGTGATTGTACCTCCCTGCCCTGTTTTGTATGATTGGTACCATGTCATTCATGCATACCATATTTTACCAGGGGTGGCTTTGCTTTGTGCCACCAAATGAAGTACCTTGTTCAAAATTTAAACTTTAGTTATGATCTTATATTGTTGCTAACCATTTTAGAGTTGTAGTGTTGTTGATTTGCAGTGGTTGCCATGAATCTCGTCTCTTCTCTTGCTAAGAACACTGAGGCAGAGTGGTTTGTGTAGGTGATGCTGTGATTCATGTGGTTCATAGGCCAGGAATACAGCCTCCTGATTGGCAGCCATCACTCAGTTTTGTATACCCAGCTGTTGAAATGTGTAAGCCTACTGTTTGTACTTCAGGGCTTGCATTTCACCAACATGAAAAGCTGTAATGAAAGTACCTGAAGAGAAGATCAAGGTCTGGTTCTCTTAGTTCCAAAAGTGAAACCTTTGCCAAATTCTCCAGGACTCAGTGTTATTCCTGTTGATATGCTGTAGGACATACAGTGTTGTAGAATTGTTCTGACAATTCTTTTACATCTATGTATCTTTAAATTTATTTTTAAGTACTTTTCTCTGTGCAGTCATGAAAAGCTAATTTCCAATCATTAAGATACTTGACAGTACCTAACAACAAGGTACTCCCCAATTTGATTATGATTTAGAAATTTTCATATTAAACACTCCTGTGTAGGAAACCTTTTTTTTTTTTTTTTTTTTTTTTTTTTTTTTTTTTTTTTTTTTTTTTTTTTTTTTTTAATTTTTTGAGACACGGTCTTGCTAAATTATGCAGACTGCCTCTGGTCTCAAACTTGGAATCCTTCTGCCTCCGCCTTCCGAGTTGCTGGGATTACAGGCTTGTGCCCCCGTGCCCGGCTCAGGAAACCTTTTTTTTTAATTTCAACCTACAGTGAGTAATTGTGAGACCCAGTATATATCTACTTATACAATATATTGAAACAGAAGTTTGATAAGCCATTACTTATTCTCATTAGGAGGATGTACATGGTGGTTGTGATCCACCAAACAGATCCTACTTACCATGCACTGATAGCAAAATCATATTCAATAACTACTGGCACAGGGCTAGCTAGAGGTAGCTGTTCAGATACTGAGTTTCACATTTCCTGCAGCCTGCTGCTTGGATTCTGTTTTTATGATACCTTAGAACTTAAGGTATAGATATGATGTGTTTTATCTTTTTTTTTTTTTTTACTTTGATACAGTTTCAGAACACAGGAAACTTTCTGTAACAGGTGTGCGTGTTACACTTTCTTTGATTCTTCACTTTTTTTCTCCTTTAAGTTCTTATTGCAAGCTTGTTTCTCACATCACCTTTTATACTTCCCTTCTTTCTCTCTCTCTCTCTCTCCCTCTCTCTCTCTCTTTTTGCAGTACTTCAGGGTTGAACCCAGGGCCTCACGCATACTTTGTACATGCTCAACCGCTGAGCTGCACCCCCAGCCCATTTTTTACTTTTTTGTCTTGAGACAGAGTCTCACTAAATTATGCAGGCTGCCTCACTTCGAACTCATGATCCTCCTGACTCAGCCTGCTGAGTCACTAGGATTACAGGCATGTACCTACTGCATGAGGCTCTATTTTATGTTTTGGAATCATTGTTTTACTGCCTGCGTTCATGTCTTTGTGGTTTAAGTCCTTGTGTCTTTGCAGGGCTGCTTCCTTTCCTGTCAGAAGGTTTCTTAGTTTACCAAGGTCACTTGCTTTTCTCACCTCTGGCAAGCTTTTCTTGCTTGATTTGGCAGCTCTCCTTTGTGCACTGACCTGAGCTGACCCTTTTCAATATTCAACTTGAAATGGCTAAGTGTTGTGTTCTAAAATATGATTTTGATACATCGAACTGAGAAAAAACATACTGACTTTTCTCGTATTTGTGTAACAACTACAATAACAAAGCTGTGTGGAAATTAGTTTACAGTAAATACCAAGTACAAAAGGAAGTATACTTACTAGTATTCTCTAGATAGTAAATTTGCATTATTTTACGTTTTCGTCATTTCTTATTTCTTGGTGAAGTATATTATCTACTTTCATAAACAACATACATGAAACATTAACTTTTCAAAATGACATGTCCTCATAGAACCTTTTTTTTTTTTTTTTTTTTTTAAGTACTGAGGGTTGAGCCCAGGGTCTTGTGCTTGCATGCTTTGCAAGTGCTGGACCACTGAGCTGCACCCGCAGCCTATTTTTTGTTTTTAACTTTTTGAGACAGGCTCTCGCTAAATTACACAAACTGCTTCTGGTCTGGAACTTGCGATCCTCCTGCCTCTGCCTCCTGAGTTGCTGGGATTACAGGCGTGTGCCACACAGCCGTCTACAGAATCTTTTTTTTTTTTCAAGGGATTCAGGATCTTTAATGTCCGAGGATAGGAAGTAGTAGTCAATGGTGAGGCATCTCTGGGAAATTCTGCAGGCCTTGTAGTTCTCTAAGCCCCTCCAGCAACATGTGCATGTGGGCCTTGATATTCATGGAGTCCTTGGTGAGGCTGTTGCTGGGCTCTGTGAGGAGGGAGCTCTTAGGGTCAATGAACTTGAGAGCCTCTGCCAGTGTCAACTCCAGGAAAAAACCATATCCCAGGGCTACGTAGATGCGTGAAGTATCTGAGACCACTGTGTCAACGAAGAAGTTACAGCCCAAATCCACCTGCATATATAACTCCAAGTGCTTAGCTTCCTGGAGCCGCCCAATGACATTTTTCAGTTGAAGGTATTTGGCTAGCTACTCCTATACCTTGTGTCGATGGTCCAGCACCTTTTGCAAGTCCCGCTGCAGCACATCACTGATGAAGGCCTCATAGCATAGCACTTTCTCTCTTGTGGCCTCCACCACCGGCTGTTTAGGGGACATCGCCATGTTGGGCTCCTTAGGGCTGCGGGCAATAAGAACTATTGGTGCGAACCGCGGCTTCCGGGTCCAGAATCTTTTTTTTTTTTTTAAATATATTTTCACATTCCTATAATCCCAGCGACTCAGGAGGTGGAACCAGGAGGATCCCACGTTCCAGTTAGGGGCAGCCTATTAACTCAGAAAGACCCCATCTCAGGATAAAAAAATAAATAATGGGCTGGGGTTGCAGCCCAGTTGTAGAGCACTTGCAAAGCATGTGCAAGGGCTTGGGTTCAACTCCTAAGTATCGCAAAAATAAATGAATCTAAGTATCACAAAAATAAATGAATAAATAAACAAATCCATATTCCAGCCTTAGGTGTGGATATTGTTGTTAGGTGCCGTCGAGTCTGTATCCAACTCATAGCGACCCTCATAGGGTTTTCAGTGGCTGACTGTTTCCGGATTGCCTTGGGAGTGGATTGCCAGGTCATTCTCCCATTTTTGCGGTGCTGGGAATTGAACTTGGGACCTCAGAGACTGCAGCGCAGCGCTCTACCAACTGAGCTAAATCCCAGCCCATGGATATTATAGCCTAGGAAATTTCTAAATTAAGGAAGTAAGTTAGTTCTAAAGTACGCTAATTATTTTCTTGAAAATATTCCTGATTATCAGTTTGCTTTTTTGTAATTTATGTCTTTCTGGTAATGGCAGAATGAAGAGTAGTCATTTTTATGTTTTCCATGGTTAACTATGTAAAAATTAATTGGAGGACACCGATTTCCTGGGTTATTTTTCTTATTTCCCGGTTGTATATAGTATCTTTGGTTTGACAGCAGCATTTAATATATTATTGCTTTTATATTATCAAAATAATAGATCAAAGGTATCTTTGCAGTTTCAACTTATTCTTCCATTTGGCTGGTGATTTCTTGGTATGGAAAGAACAAGTTCTCATCTTTTCAAGAATTCTCACTGGGTAGGGTTAATGAACTTGAGAGCCTCTGCCAGTGTCAACTCCAGGAAAAAATCATATCCCAGGGCTACATAGATGCATGAAGTATCTGAGACCACTGTGTCAATGAAGAAGTTACAGCCCAAATCCACCTGCATATATAACTCCGAGTGCTTAGCTTCCTGGAGAATGAAGAGTAGTCATTACAGCACTTGCACCATTGCCTACTAGTTGCAAGTATTGGATGACTGTCTGAGGCTGTGATACTATATCTTGATTTTCATTCAGGGCTTATATTAATGTTTATCTTTAATAGACTTCACATCATTTCATTTTGAATGTTTTAATTAGGTGAGATGAGGTGATGGATTCACATGTTGGTGGAAATGTAGAAGGAAAGGTACTGTAGACATAGCGAGGTTTTACATCTCAGGAAATGGAAGTCCCAAGAAAGCAGCACTTCTTAGTGTCCTGGCTAGGGCCAGATTCAAGCTAGCAGCTTTGTTAGTTCAGTGCTACTCGTAGGATGCTGTAGTCTCTACAGCATTTCCATAATGGATTCATTCTCCTGTGAGATTTTTGTTGTTGTTGTTCCAAAACATTTCCATTTTTGATGAAGCTTTAGTTTCAGTTGTTGTTGTTAGGTGCCATAGAGTCGGTTTCTGACTCATAGTGACCCATGTACAACAAGTAAAATACTACTGTTAGTGCTTCTCTGCTATTCATAGAGTTTTCAGTGACTGATGGTGGTTTGGGAGTGGATTGCCAGGTCCTTCCAAGCCTATAGCACCTGGTGTTCCCAGGCACTCTCCCATCCAAGGACTAATTCTGCTTAGCTTCCGAGATCTCACAGGATGGGATACCACAGTGGTACGGCTGCAGGCTTAGTTTCAATTCTTGTTGTTGTTAGGTGCCATCGAGTCAGTATCCAACTCATGGCAACCCTACATACAACAGACGAAACACTATTGTCAGTGCTTCTCTGCTATTCATAGGTTTTTCAATGGCGGGTTGTTTTTTGGGAGTGGGTTGCCAGGTCCATCTCCCAAGCCTACAACACCTGGTGTTCCCAGGCGGTCTCCTATCCAGGTACTAACCAGGCCTGACCCTGCTTAGCTTCCGAGATCTGACTGGATCGGATGCCACAGAGCTACGGCTGCAGGCTCTAGTTTCAATTAGGAACATGATGTTGATAGAAATATTGACTAAAAAATACTATACAATATTAACCTTATTTAATTCTTAAGCACAGCTGTTGATTTTTGCTTAAACTATTGTGTCTTTTATATTTTAAAGTTTTATTTGCTTTAAAAAATCTGCTTAATCTTTAGAGTCCCTTTGTTCTAATAATCAAGTGATTGTTATTTCTTGGCACCTATTAAATATTTTTATATGTTTTCTTGAGTAGTCCTGATATTTAGTGTTTTTATGATTCTGATTCTGCTTTCCTGTATTATTTTGGCTCTTATTAATGGTACTTTCTTTCCTTGTGTGATTTTATAATTTTTGACCCTGAACTCAAATGTCTTGGAATTTTATTTGTAGGAATTCCTTTTTATTTTATTTTTTCTTTTCCTATTTGTGGCACAGGGCTGGGATTTAGCTCAGTTGGTAAAGCACCACTCTATAGTCTCTGAGGTCCCAAGTTCAATGCCCAGCACCGCAAAAATGGGAGAAGGACCTGGCTAAGGCAATCCTGAAACAATCAACCATTGAAAACCATATGAGTCGCTATGAGTTGGACACGACTCCACAGCACCTTAACAATAATAACATTTGTGTCACTGGGGAGCTGAACCCAGGCCCTTGTACATACTTTGCAAGTGTTCTACAAATGAGCTGCAGCTGCACCCCAAGCCATCACCTAATTTTATCAATGAGACAGGATCTCACTACATTATACAAGCTGCCTCTGGCCTCAAACTTGCTATCCTCCTATCCCTGCCTCCTAAATTACTGGGATTACAAATGTGCATGATGCCTGGCTGGCTTACGGGAATTCTTTGTGAGTGAATTGAATTTACCTTCTTCCAGAGTGTATTTGTAATTCATCCATTTCTGGGGTGGAAGAGGAACTGCTAATTCAAGATCTCTTTGGATTAAATTCTCTGCTGGAGCTATGTTTTTGTTTTCTCACATAGATTGTGCAAATTTGGGTCACAGACTTTCATGAGGGCCGATTTGTGGCTGTGAATTGTCGGAAGAGATTTATTTCCTCGTTTCCTCCCCCAGTACCAAGGAAAGTTAGAAAAGTTTCCTTGCTGTTTTCTGTGACACAGGATTATTTCTTATTCCCTCTTACTCTGAAGATGTAACCCTTTTGAGGTGGGTTCAGCTTCATGCTGGGATCTCCTTTTGTCCTCCTGGTCTTGGATGGGTACCAAGTTTTAGCAGCTGTTTTCTGTACTCCACTCCATCCACTACTCCATCTACTATAGTTACTGGAGTTGGAAAATACTCTTGTGAAATCTCTTTTTTGATTGCTTATCTCTTATGGTTCCCTATCATTTTGGTTTTTTGTTTCTATAATTTCCTTCGCTCACTCTAGGTGCAATTAAGGTTATTTTCCCCCAAGTTTCATCTACTTTTTGTTTTTAAACAGAAGGGTCATGAGTACCTAATTGCTTCTTCACAGTAAATTCTATAGTATTACGTACTAAGTGTAAAACAGCCTTTTGCCTAACTCACAAAAATAGCAACAGAATAAAAAAAGTCTCAAGTCTGTTTATATACTTAGACAATAGAGGGAACTGCTAAAGCCAGTGGAAGCTCTGGAGCAGTGTTAACTGTATTCCACTGTTCTTTACCTTTACCCCAGTTAAGAATGGCAAATTCCATAAATTGATGTGAGGGCAGTGTGGCTCTGACACCTCTGACCCCCTTGACTGCCAGAGTTGCGCTGGCTGATCGCGGTGGATAGGCTGCTGCCCGCTTCCTCCCTCACCACTCCACATGCTCGTGGAAGAGGGCAGCATTCCCTGACAGAGGAGGTCTGTTCTTCCAATAGAACCTCCAAACATGCTCTTACAAGCTATTGTTAGTTTTGGTAGTGTCATATTTTTAAGTATGAGGATGGAAAATTGTCCAGAGCCATTACTACTGAATGTTCTGTGCTCAGTTTAAATAATGGGTCTTGGTGCCATTATTTGACATAAAAATTGTCAGCCTTCAATGTAATCCTTGAGGAATGTCTGTTTGAGAGCCCTTCTTAGATGCTAAAAACTATACAGCAAAATTTTGACTTGACAGTTGGTTTTCATCAGTTGTATATCTAACTTTAGTGTTGAAAATGCTTAACTTTAGTTATATATATAGTGTTGAAATGCCAGGCTACGTAGCGAGATCCTATCTCAAAAACCAAGCAAAAACAAGCAGTGCCCCCCATCTCCCACTCATCAGAAACTAAATTACTTACTATAATCTTTTGTCTTTTCATTGTTAGGCTAGAGATAGGCATGTATTCTGATCATTTCTTAGAGAAATTCTTGAATGCATGACATAGGAATGCTGTTCTGCATTTGCAGAATCTGCTAATATGCTATACCTTAATTTAGAACTATAATAAAGGGAATTCTATTTTTTAGTGCCTTCTATTTGGATCTACTCCACTTATTCCTGCCATAACCATAATTCCTCAAGCTATTGAATTGTATTGCTTGGTATGTATTAGTTGGCTAGGACTTTACTGGAATTTTGTGTTAGTAGTGTCTGCAGAGGCATTGATAAATGTGATTGGAAAGAACAGAACCTTCAGTTAGAAGGGACTTTAGAAATTACCTAATCTTTAGTTTCCGGACTAGTGCTTAGCTATGGAAATCTTAATTCATGTACAGACTTAGTTGAAATCCCACCACATAAACTTAAAACTAAGGGTTGTGAAAACCACTGGAGTTTTCAAATTCATACCATTGACCTTTGTATTTTGCAAATAGAGATTCTTAGATACAGAAAGGTTAAACAGTATTGTATAGTTCTTTTCATTCTAGTATTCTTGGCTTCTGCTTCCCAGACCTCTGAATTGGGTTATGGTTCTGCCCTATTATTAATGACTTTGGAGAGTGTCATGCTGCTGCTCCCTGGCACTTTGTTGATTCTTGCCTGCCAAACTCAGGAGAGGGTCTATTTTTTATCTTATAGCTGTTTTTTCATTTCTTCTGGTGTTTTGTTTTCTTCTGTCATTTCTTAGCTTTTGCATAGACTAAATCAGATTTATTACTATGACTTGTTAATGAGAGTAGTTTGTTTTCTTTGTAATTGAAGGGAAAGGAGAAAAGGGAATGAGCATTTATGGGACACTTGCTTCTGTGCCAGGCACTGCCACCTCCCTTGTGAAAATTAAAACTCATTCTGTAGTAGTCATGCTATAAGTTGCTGACATTTTCCTTTTGTAGTTGGGAAACTAAGGCACAGAGAAGCTACTTCACATTAAAGGGGTGGAGGAAGGGCTTTCTAAGCAGGCTTAATTCATGTACGTGGTATATATAGGGACAATTGGGACATTTGAGGTGGTTAGGATATGGGCTGTGTGGCACCTGATTGGTAGCTGGAGAGAAAATATTCATATACTATTCTGTTCTTACTTCATCTTAAGAAATGCTTTCCTAAGGCATGCATGCTGGTATTTTATCATTCTAGATAGGTGCTTGAGGGTGTATTTTGGATGATGATGTTGTTGTTGTTAGGTGCCGTCAAGTCGGTATCCGACTCATAGCGACCCTCATGGGGTTTTCAATGGCTGACTGTTTCGGGATTGCCTTGGGAGTGGATTGCCAGGCCCTTCTCCCATTTGTGGTGCTGGGAATTGAACTCAGGACCTCAGAGACTGCAGCGCAGCACTCTACCAACTGAGCTAAATCCCAGCCCCATTTTGGATGATAGCACCTTTTTTTTTTCTATTTTTGTGGGTAAGGATCATGCTCATTGGAATCAGCATCCGATTGAAATTTTTACAATATGTGGTAAAAATCTGGACTTAATGTTTGTTTTCTACATATGTGAAGAAGTTTTGTAATGAGGCATTTGAACTAGCAGGGGTTATGGGTAGTTTGCAACGTTCCACCAGCCTAGTTTAGTACATTTCGAAGTTACTTGTGATAATTGAACTTGGAATTGTCATAAAATATGAACTGATATCCAATATTACAAATAAATTATATCTATTAGCTAGTTATTGTATCAGTTTTCTATAAAATCCAAATACAGTTGCAAAATTTTAAAAAAATAGACAATATCTGCCTATAGAAGTACTGTTGGCTGAAGGATATTAGAGGAAATGTCCTGTTTTGGTGGTATATGATTCAGCAGGAGCTTTTTCTTTTTCTTTCTTTTCTTTTTTATTCCCTTCCCTTCCCTTCTCTTCCCTTTCCTTCTCTTCTTTCTTTTCCCCTTCTTCTTGCCTCTCTCCTCCCTCCCTCTTCCTCCCTCCCTTGTCCACCCTCTTCTTTCCTTTCCTTTGTCTTTCTTTCTCTTGCCCGCCCTCCCTCCTCCTCTCTCTCTCTTCCTTCCCTCCCTCCCTCCTTCCTTCCTTCCTTCCTTCCTTCCTTGTCTGTCCTCCTCACCCCCTCTCTCTTCCCCTCTCCCTCTCTCCCCTCTTTCTGTCTCTCCCCACTCCCCCTCCTCTTTGTCCTTTTTCTCCTCTTCCTTCCTTTCTTTCCCTCTACCAGGGGTTGAACTCAGGACCTCATGCATGCTAGGCAAATACTGTACCACTAAGCTGTACCCCTAGCCCCATTTTTATTTTTATTTTGAGACAAAGTCTCAGTACCTTATGCAGGCTGCCTCTATCCTGGAACTCATGACCCTCCTGCCTTAGCCTCCTGAGTTGCTAGGATTGCAGGTGTGTACCATGGCAGTTGGCTCAGCAGGGACTTCCATTCTTGACTCAGGCTTTTATCTCATGAGAGAAAGTTCTTATAAACCAGTTTTAGTCATATGATTAAAAGCCATTTTTCTTTAATTTGTTGTTGTTAGGTGTCCTTGAGTTGTGTCTGACTTCATAGGTGTGACTGACTCGTAGGTGCCCTTGAGTTGTGTCTGACTTCATAGGGTTTTTAATGGCTGATTGTTTTTATAGGATTGCTTTGGGAGTGAACTGCCACATCTTTCTCTGGTTTGTTCTTTAATAGCATCCTTTATTTTCTTTCAGTAATGTTAGGTTAATGTGACTGGAACATAGTCTTTTAAAAGATACCTCTGTAATGCCTTCATGATTGGGATGCTGTTGTTGTTGTTGTTAGGTGCCACTGAATTGATGTCCGACTCATAGCTACCCTACGTATAACAGATGAAACACCATTGTCCTGCTTGTCTGCTGTTCACAGGGTTTTCAGTGGCGGATTGTTTTTTGGGAGTGGGCTGCCGGGTCCTTCTCCCAAACCTACAGCACCTGGTGTTCCCAAGTGGTCTCCCATCCAAGTACTAACCAAGTATGACCCTGCTTAGTTTCTGAGACCTGACAGGATCAGATGCTACAGTGGTATGGCTGCAGGCTATGGTTGGGATAATGTTATGAAAATACTGTAAATACCAAGATTTGTGATTTTCATTTTATAGGGCGCCAATGCCTCGGCATTAGAGAAAGAGATTGGTCCAGAACAGTTTCCAGTGAACGAGCACTATTTTGGATTAGTGAATGTAAGTAACCATTGATACTCAGCTTTCAGAATCATGTTTGCAAGCCATTTAAGACAAATGTATTTCATAATTTATTAAAGAAAAATTGTATCATTGGAATTCAATGTGAAGAGATTTGATTTGGAATTCTAAAATTGCCTTTAGTAGAAGGAAAATATAAAGTTGCCCGAAGTCTTAAGAAAGACTCAGAATAGTTTCTAACTTGTCAGCCTCATTTTTCCTATTTTGGTAAAAAACTTTCTCATAGCTGAAATTTCATTATTGCCTAGACCAGGTGATCTCTTGATTCTTTGAGCAATATTTAGCTAGAAATACACATGTACAAGTATAAATATAGCTAGGTAAATGGCTCCATGTGTCTGTAAGATGTTTGTCACTTTTCTTCTGGCATTGTAGCAGTACTATAGGTATAAAAGTGTAAAATATAGGGAAAAAATATATCTTATCCTTGTTGAGATAATTCTAGTAATTTTGCATTATTAAAATTTTGGAAGAACTTTAGAATTTTTAACTTCAAATGTTAATTTGTTCTTAATCATTGGAGAATATCACAAACTTGTGTTATGTAATTGTTGTGATGGATTTTATACTGTTACACATACTGTTAGGTAGGTGTATGGAGAGTATTTTTGTTTTGTTTTTTTCAATGCTGGGAATTGAACCCAGGGCTCCACCATAGAGTGTTTAGGAGGGTATATTAAATGGTGTGTTGCTGTGGTAGAAAAACCAACTGAAGCAGACTTAGGGGAGAAGGTATTTATTGGGAGCTCACAGAGGATTAAGGGTGGTGGGGCAGGTATGATGGCAGCAGGGCTGATGTCAGACAACTTCATGACATGGCAGATCAGAAGCAGAGAGGCAGTGAGTGAAAGAGCAAGAGACCAGAACCATGGGTCGGGGGTAAAAACCTCCAAAGGCCTATTCACAATGACCTACATCTGCAAAGCTAGAACCCACCTCCCAAAGTTCCTTAACTTCCCAGGACAATGCCACCAGCTGGGGACCCACCGTTCAAACACATGACCTTTGGGGGACATTTAGATCCAAACAACAGAGGGGAATATTTTTTGGATTAGAGAATTTAAGTACCCACTGATACTCAGCTTTCAGAATCATGCTTCCAAGCCATTTGGGATGAATGCATTTCATAATTTACTAAAGGGGAAAAATACATCCATGAACATATATAATAGATGACATGTTACATTAAATAAATTGGTGTCTCACTGAATACTACCATGAAATTAGAATGTACAAGATGGATTTCTTGTGGGATTTGAAGAATACAGTTGAAGTGATTTGTGTGTTTCCCTTGCTTCAGGAATCATCTGTATGTGTACACTGCATATAGAGTTTGTAACAAAGAATTAACAATTGCCTGTCCTCTGCCCTTCCACAGAACAGCTTGTTTATTATTCCTCTAGTTCCTTTTTTCCTAAACTTCCCCGTACATATAAAAAACAAAACACAAACAAAGAACACCTTATATTGCTGTTTTTTTCTAATCTGTTGACTTCCTGTTATGGTAAATAAGAAACTAAGTGCTCTTCCTCAATCACTATCCATGCTTAACTTTACTCTCTCTTATTCGCCCGTGTGCTTATTATCATAAGTTTTACTTTAATCAGTGTTTCGTGTTTTCAGTATAATTGTAAATATTGTTCCCAGATGAGCTGAGTTATACAATGACTGTATTTTCTTTCCTTTTGTATGCCTTTGCTTGCTTGGAATTAATTATCCTTACTTTTTTTCCATATTCTCAATTTTCATTTGTTCTTCCCAAAGTCTTGAACAGAACTATAAAAACCAAAAAGATCTCCTCACTTCCAGTTTCCATTGTGTCTCTGCCACTAGGCTGTCTGTCCCCCAGTGTCCTCTCTCAGGAGCCCTCTGTCCTATTCTGGCTGGGAAGGCCAGCTCTCCATCTGCTGCACGGCCTTAGCCAGCAATCTTTCTCCATCACACAGGACATTCCCTGCACTTCTTTCCTTTCTAGATTCCTTGTCTTCCTCTTTGGTTTTCTCCCTTGCTTTGTGGGACACATTCTTTAGGAGGTGTGCATGGGAGATAAACTTTGACACATTGTATATTTTAAAATACTTTGGTTATTGTTATAAGTATGGATCCCTTCCTGCAGGCTTTTTTTCTGTTTGTTTGGTGGTACTGGTAGGTTGAACCCAGGGTCTCATGCATGCTTTGCAAGCACTGAACCATATCACCACCCTATTTTTTGCTCTTCTATCTTGAGTCAGAGTCTCCTTAAATTAGGCAGTCTGCCTCTGGCCTTGAACTTGTGATCTTACCGCCTGTTGCTGGGATTATAGGCATGTGCCATTGCACCTGGCTTCCTTCAGAATTTTAAAGACATAATTCTATTGCCTTCTGACTTCCCTTGTCATTGTTGAAAGGTCTCATGCCGTACTGGTTCTTGGTCCCTTCTGAATGTAACTTTTTATTTCTTGGGGCCTTTAGCATTTTCTCTGTCCATATTTTTTTAATTTCATGAAGTTCCTTCTTTCCTCATTATTGTGTGGGGTCTTTATAGATCTATTTATACTAAAGACTCATTTTCTTCAATTCTGGAACATTTTTAGTGCTATGTTTTAGAATAATTTCCTCCCCATCAGTGGAATTTCTCTATTCTGTTGTTTTTGATAACCTGTTGGTTGCATATTGAAACACTTAGGTTGATTTTTCTAATCTTATTTTTTCCTCCCATTTTGGATATTCTGCCCTTTTATTCTATATTTTAGTCTATTCTACTCCCCCCCCAACTCTGTACTTCTTATTTCTTAGAATGTTACTTTTATTTTTTAGTATTTCACGGAAGCAGTATCTTTTAGTTTTCTCAGGATATCATTGCTGAGATTTTCTTAGGATACTGGATTGTTTCTGAAACCTCTGAGTTAAATTTGTTCATCTTTTCTAAACTCTCTTTTTTGTTGGATGCCATCCCCCGATTTCCTTTATGTATAAAAGTGACATTCTAAGCTGATAAAAGACTTTGTTTATATGGGTGGAGCTAGTCGACCATGGGTTTCACTTTAGGGGGACTCCTTGGAAAATAGGTCTTTTTTAAAAAAAAACCTTCTCTGAGTTCCCTCACCTCCTTTCCATTTCAGTAGCATTTTTCTGGGGCTTTATTTATTTATTTTCCCTGCTGAAAGGATTCCTCCAGTCTCTGCCTTGTTATTGTTGTTAGGTGCTATCAAGTCGGGTTTGGCTCATAGTGACCCTCATAGGATTTTCAATGGCTGATTGTTTTGGGATTGCTTTGGGAGTAGAGTGCCATGTCCTTTTCCTGTCTTTGTGGTGCTGGGGATTGAGCTAAGGGCTTGAGATAGTGCGAACAGCACTCTATTAACTGAGTTAAACCCCAGCACAATCTTTGCATAGGAGTGGCTTAAATTAAGTGTTTTATTTCTTTTCTGTTTAGTGCCTATCTGCTGTCCTCTGAGTAGCCTCCAGGGTCTTGGAACCAGAAGCCTTATTGCTTGGGCCTGTTGTGTCTGAAATGCTTGAATGGACTTATAATCATATTTGTGTTTTCCAACATCCTCCTCATGCCCCAATTTCTGACCCTTCAGGTGTTAGTTTGCTTTTTTCTCACTTCTCTCTTCTTTCTGGCCACTTGAGTTTCATTTTCCCTCCATTTCACTTCTGCCTTCTCTAATTCTGCTGACCTCTTTAGATTGTAATTGTTTGCTTTATTACACTCTTTGGCCTTTTGAATGTTTACCTAATCTGCTCCTTTATTGCCATTTTAGTGGGGTTTTTACAAAGTAAAGTGAATATTTAATTTTTCTTATTTATCAAGAGGTCTGTCTAATCTCTACTAATACTTAATATGTTCATACTTAATAATGTAATGCTTACAAAGTGGTCTAATAATCAAAAACCTTATTTAAATGGCAGCACTTCAGTTTTTCCAATTTCATTATTTCCCTAAGACTACTACTTTATTAGGTTTAGACTCCCAAACTAGTGTGTCTTGAATTGTAGTAAACCCTTCAAAACTCGTGCTGAAATTTAATTTCCATTTGTAACAGTGTTGAGAGGTGAGACTTTAAATAAGTGATTAAGAGCCCTCCCGAACAGCTTAGTACACTGATTGTGGAAGTGGGTTAGTCGTTGTGGGGGTGAATTAATTATATGCCTACAGAAGAATAAGTTTGGCTCCCATCCTTGTTCTGGGTCATGCACTTGCTTGCCCTTCTGCCTTCTGACACGGGACAGTGCAGCATGAAGATGCATCATAAAGGACCTCACTGGATGCTGGTACTATGCCCCTGGACTTCCCAGCATCTACAACTGACAGCAAAGTAGATTTCTGCAAAAGGTGCCAAAAAATGTATACACATATTAAGAAAGGAAAAAAATGTATTAAGATTGTAATCCTCAATATAAACAAATGATAAAAGATGAACACAAGTCACATTTGAGTTCTGCAATTACAGAAAATGCTCAAAGTAGTTACAATAGCAAAAGAAGCTGGACTTGTTGCTGTGGGGGGTTTCTTGGATCTTCCCTTGTGCACATTGCACACAGTACTGTTTGTTTCAAAATTACTATGGATGGGTATAGGTGTTAGGCATGTTAGAGGTTCTGTTGCACACTCATACCTCCATGGTCATTGTACTTCACAATGTCCTCAAATTTCAAATACCACTTCAAAATGGTTTTTCATTTCTCTAAAGACAACTGTTTGGGCTGGGATTTAACTCAGCTGGTAGAACGCTGCTCTGCAGTCTCTGAGGTCCAGAGTTCGATTCCCAGCACCGCAAAAATGGGAGAAGGGCCTGGCAATCCACTCCCAAGGCAATCCTGAAACAATCTGCCATTGAAAACCCTATGAGGGTCGCTATGAGTCAGATACGGACCCAACGACACCTAACAACAACAACAAAGACAACTGTGCTTCCTTCATTTTCTTTGACTGTCCTGCCTGTCACATGGTGGTGCTAACATTCACTTAACTAGCACCATCCTTTGAGCAAATGTCATTCTACACACTGCTACTGTAATTCAATTTAATTTGGAAAACGAATACATAGGTAACATCTCCTAAAATGTGTATACATTCTTTTGGCACCCTGGTATTCTTTATAAATTACCCAGTCAGTGGTATTCTGTTACAGCAACAGAAAACACACTAAGATAGTGCCCCAGAAGAACCCATTTTCTTTAGAACAAGAGTATAGATTAAAGGCCAATTACCTTTCTCCTGTATAAACATTGCAGTCTCTCCATTTTCTGTCCAGCTTTTTTTTTTTTTTTTTCAGATAGTCTTGGAAAAAATAACATCCTAAGTAATTTTTTAAATTCATTTTTTTCCTAGATAAAATTTTATCCAAGGTAAAAAATTATATGAAATGAGTTCAAAGGCTATATAATTTTTTTGGGGGGGGGCTGTGTTGTTTTTAATTTAACATATAGTCTCAGACATCACTGACAGTAATGCTAGTGTCAGTTGTGTAGAAAAGGGTTTTTAAAAAGCTAGGCTGTGGTGGCACATGTCTGTAATCCCAGCACTTAGAAGACTGAGGCAGGAGGTTCACAGTGAATTTATGGCCAGCCTGGGCTACATAGTGATTCCCAGGCCAGCCTCAGTTATAGTGAGACTCTGTCTTAGAATAGAATAGAAGAGAAGAGAAGAGAAGAGAAGAGAAGAGAAGAGAAGAGAAATAGTAAGGGGAGGGATTTCTAAGAAAGCATCATTTACTTGCTGTGGACAGTATAAATTCAAACAGTAGTGTTTATGCTTCTCCCTGCAGCTAAGTAACAGTAACATCAAGGTAAGTGGAGGGAATAAAGTTAGTAAGAGTCCATCAGGGGAAGCTTTGTTTTCCTTCATTTATTCAATGAATGGAAATATAGTTATGTCTCATTATTATACAAAAACCTGAGATATTTAAGGGGTCCAGGGACCCAATCATTAAAAGTGGATGAGTACCGTGAATATACTAAAGAGATAAATTGATGGTCAGAGGAGATGCAGCAGAACTAGTGGTATGATTAACCTTTTCTGTGATTTATGCTTTCAGGCTACTTTGCAACTGGGTTCTGTTTCTTTAACCTTTTCTCTATAGGCCTTATTTTTTAGCTCCTAAATTATCGTCCCTCTTCTATTTCTCTGTTCTTACTCTACCCTATTTTTATTTATAGAGTTATGGCACTGATTACTTACAGGTATCACATAAAAATCAAGATTGGATGCTTTTTTGGGGGAGAATGGCTTAGTTAATTCAGAGGTTGACATTTTAAGTCATTTTTTTCCTGACCCTGTACTTATCTGCCAGATAGCATTTTAAACAATACTGGCATGTAGTTTTAAGAAACTTGGTGTTTAGTCTCTTCTGACAATTGGATTTTTTTAAAATGAGGAACAAAAGGTTTTTTTCCCATTAGTCTGTTAATAGATAATTGTGCCTCTGCAGCCTTAATCACTTTCACAAAAAGTACATACAGAAAGGGTTGCTATCAAACCTACCTGAATGGATGTCTTTTTCAACCAGTGAGTGGTAGGGTCACTCAAAAGCACTTGCCTTTGGGAACAAGTGCATCTATTTGGGTAGTTTTGTTTTGTTTTTAGTAGAGAGAAGAAAAATAACCACAGTTTAATTAACCTACCAGAAAATTAAACCAAGTAATTACTCTCAGCATTGCTTTTCTGTTATTTTTAGTTGCAGATATTTTAACTTGGAAGAATATTTTCACAACTAATAGCTTTATGGCAGCAAACTCTTAGTGGTGATAATTCCTATATCTATCACTATAATTTGTGTAATACAGAGAGTGGGGATTTTTCTATTGGTTGTTCTCCTATAGACACATTAATTTCTTGATATTACTGGAAGTTGGAGAAATAGTGGTATGGTTTAAGGACCTTCAGATAGGCAAAAGGCCTTTGGAAGCTTTTCTTTCCCCTTGTAAAATAGCCCACTTACATGCTAGCTGTTTGCATAGTCACCTAAGTTCTTTGAAAATATTGTTTTAATCTGGTAAGTCAGATTGTTCCTTTTGCTTTTACTTTGTAGCTGGTTAGTACTTGTAGACATATGCTGCATAATGACATTTTAATCAAGGATGAATGGCATGTGTAAGTCAAGGACATATACATGAAGGTGATCCCAGGAGATTATAATAGAGCTGAAAATTTTCTATTGCCTCGTGGCATTTATACCACTGCAGCAAAATACATTGCTCACACGTTCAAGGTGATACTGGTGTAAACAAACATACTACCCTGCCAGTGGCATGAAAGTATAGCATATACAGTTATATACACAGTATAGTACTTGATAGTGACCATAAGTGACTGATACTGGTTTATGTATGTACTTTGTTGTTGTTAGGTGCCATCATATACATACTGTACTTTCAGTCATTATTTTAGAGTATGGTTCTTCTACTTACAAAAGATGTTTAAACAGTAAGCCATACTTTGTTGACAGCAACTTCATATATTTCTTTACTGTGTCTCTTGATTACCTCAAGAGGCTAGGTAAGTGATTGATGGAGATCATGTAGGTTTGTGTAAATACACTTTTATAATGTTTGCATAATGACAAACTCACCTAACATCACATTTCTCAGAATGTATCCTTGTTAAGCAATGCATGACTGTATTTTAGTAGAATTGATAAGAGTAATTTAAACTAGTAGTGTCTCTTTACTACTTTATACACTATTTTTTTCCTTCAATACTGGGGATTGAACCCAGGGTCTTGTACATGCTTGGCCAGTACTCTACCACTGAGCTGTATCCCTGTCCTCCTTTTTATTTTTTTATTGAGACAAGTTCTCACTAAGTTGCAGAGGCTGCCTCTGGCTTCAGATTCATAATCCTCCTGGCTCAGCCTCCCATGTCTCTGGGATTACAGATGTGTGCCACAGCACCTGACTTCCATACATTTTTTAATAGCCTTCTTTCATTGTTTAATTGTGTAGTCTTCTATTAGTTTTCTAATACAGGTAGTCCCCAAAACACAAGTAGGTTGGGCTCATTAAATCCATTTGTGAGGCTACTGTGGAATGTACTTTCCGCCCAGGATCTTTTATTACAGAATTATGATTGCCTTCCTAGACCGTCTTGTAACAAACTATTTAGCCTGAATTGTTCATCGTCATTAGATGGAGCAAGATCCATTATGGAAGAAAGAAATGAGTAAAATGAAGCTTTTTTTTTTTTTTTTTGCCCCATTTGTGGGTGTAAAGTTGGTTAGGTGAAAGTCTCTTGGTTCTGTTTCCTTTGGCAATGATTGCATTTTCATCCAGTTTCTCTTCATCTGATAGCCACAGCCTACTTGAGGTTTACATTGGTGAAAGATCCCCGAGAATATACCTGTCAAAGCTGGCAAAAGAATTCTGACCCAGGTACCCCAGAAAGATTGGATCAAATGTTCTGTCTGCTGCTATTGTTAGGTGCTGTGGAGTCATGTCTGACTCAAAGCTTCCCTCAGGGTTTTCAATGGCTGATTGTTTTGAGATTGCTTTGGGAGTGGATTGCCATGTCCTTCTCTTGTTTTTTTCGGTGCTGGGGATTGAACCGAGGGCCTCAGAGAGCATACGGCAGCGCTCTACCAACTGAGCTAAATAAACCCCAGCTCTTATCTTCCTGTAATGTTTATGGAAGTTGTGAACTATGATCAACAACCACACAGTTTGCACAGAGGAGAGAAATCAGATCTCACAAGTAAACAAGGGGTGGCAGAGTTTTCTGGTGTCCATGAGGGTATGGAAAGACTACTTCTGGATTATGGACCCACCTGTGGTTCACTTCAGTGCATTGAGGGTGGTGGATTGGGAAATGTGGACATGCAGTGTTTAAAACATGGCTACCTGCACCAGAACTGGTTTATGGATGAGGGCATTCTCTTAGGAGGGGATGGCACCAGGACATTCCAGGACAGGCCCATTGTGCATGTTCAGCTTGAGACAGTGGAAAGAGTTGTGCTTCTTCAAAAGTGGTCCCTCTACAACATTTTAAAAAGGTAATACAGTTGACTGTGGTGGTTAAAAGCAGTAGTCTCCAAATGAAGTATTAGGATGAGCAATTGGGTATGGAAGAAGCTGTTAAAATTTCTAGTGTTTATTTTTATCTAAAACTATAGCAGTAAATAATTTATAAATAAATATGCATATATTAGGGATATAAGCTTAGAATTAATCTTAACTGGTGGGAACATGATAAAAAAAATTTATGGTGGTGTATTTTTGACGACTTAGAGAAGAGGACATTAGAGAAGGCAATTTGAAAACAAAGATGCGCCATTGTCTTCACTAAGCAATTAAGAAATAGATCAAAAGTTGGGTGTGATGGTACACGCCTATAATCCTAGCACTCAGGAGCCCTGAAGCAGGAGGATTAAAATGAGTTTGAGGCCAGCCTGGGCTACGCAGGAAGACCCTGTCTCAGAAAACCTAAATAAATTAATTAATTTTTTTTAAAAAAGTCAGTGATTGGGGTTGGGAGTATAGCTCAGTGGTAATAATAAGTATGGAAAGAAAAGAAAGAAAACTCAATACTCATACCTTGAGAAGGATGGCTACTTTTCTAATTTGTTTCCTGATTTTAAACTTGATCATATATTTGATTTCAAATCAGCTGAGATAACAAAGGGTAGATTTCAATCCAAGAGTGGTGTTTTATTTAGAAACAAGAGTTCAGAGGAAAGTTTCTCAGACCTTTTGCATGAGAGTTAAATATGTGAAAGATGAATGTTTAGGTTTTAGGAAGTAGAATCAAAACTAATATTAAAAATTAAGTCTGTTAAAGGAAAAGTTTCAGAATTAGTAAGAAGGTTGAAAGTTAACTGATTCTGGAGAAATAGTAGTTTGAATTTTTAATTTTTATCTAATGGGCTTGATTAAGTAAAAGAAGACTAAATAAAAGACTATAATAGTAGGCTTCAAAGAATTGATTGTAATATTGCCTGTTGCTGTACAATTAGAAGAGGAGCAGATTCCCTAACTTCTGTAGTCTATATAAAATAGATTGCTAGTTTCTCAGCCTGTTCCCTTTTCGTCTTTTATTTTTATAGGTAGATGAGTTGTCATTTTCATATTTCTAGTATGAGATAATGTGTTTTTCTCTGTAATGTTATTAGATCCCTCCGTTGCATATTCTTTGATAAAGATGTCCATGTTATTGATATTGTATCTTTTCAATTGATGGAGTTTGTTGGTTATTAGATTCCTTAGGCTATGATACAAGCACTAATACTTTTCAGATGAATGAATACTGGGTAATTGATAAAGTAATCTTAGCAACACTGTACATATTCTGTGGATACATATTCCCCAGATAGGCTTTATTGAAGAGTATCCAGAGTTGTATTTATAATCACTAAAGCCTAATACCAGAAAGTCATGATCACATACTTTTTCTTAGCCTTTTTGGAAATGCTTCCCAGCAGCTCCTTCTAAAACCACTGCTTGGCTCTGACTAGTGGTATGAATGGGAAAAATCACACATCTTCATTGGCTTTCATCTTCTTTCTCTCAAGTTTCTTCAAAAATGTTGGCAACCTCGAATTGTATTATACATCTTAGTGGGGCGGAGGGCTCTCATGTGTTTAATCTGTGGAGGAAAAAAGCATTCAGAATGAGGAGATTGAATGTAATAGGGCATTTTTTCCCCTAAAATTATTGGCTATGCCTGATTCCTGTCTTAACCTTTGAATTTACACTAGTAAAATCCTGTATTCGCTATGAATTTGACACATTATGGTACAGTTTACCCCAAAGATTAAACACCCACCTCTCTTTTAAAAACTAGAAAGATAAGTAAATGAACCCCTACTATGTAACGATCTAGCTTTAAAATTTAGCAATATTTGGCGATTTTTTTCATTCTCTTCCTGTTACTGCCTGCCCCACATACGTATTTATATCATTTTGGTCATATATTTTTAACTTGCATCTTCAAATGATGGGGACATTTTAAACACATGACCATCTCATTTGGACACCTAAGAAAATGAATACCCTTTTCATTTCATCCAATTGTCCATATTCAACTGTCTTCTCTTTTTACCCATTGACTTTTTATGTTTGGGTTGTTTGAAGCAGGATCTTCTCAAACCCCCTGTATCACTGTTGCAATTTTAGTGTGGAGCATAGAGTCCTTCTCAACCTTCTTTTTCATATCATTGTTTTGTATAGAAAACAGGTCATTTGTCCCAGAAACTGTCCCACACTTCAAAATTAGCTTAATGCTTCCTTGTGTAATTGTTTAACTTGTTCCTTATGCTGTTGTTGAACTTATTGTGCTATTGCATATATTGTGAATTAGTATTTAAATTTAGATACTTGATTAAAGTTTTAAAGTCAGATACACACTTCATAGAGGGTGAAGATTATCACAGGAGAGAAACTTCGTTTGTTCATTTTCAGTGATGCTGAAATGCTACCTCTCCTTTAAAGTTTGCCATCAACCTTTAACCTAGTGCTTTTCATGCATTGATAATTATTGTCTGCTCCATTATTTACAATAACTTCTTTTGATTTTATTTTCTGGAATTATCCTAATATCCAGAATTTTCTTCATGATTTATTTAGTGCCTCTCAAGTATGGTTTTTATAAGAAAGGCAAGATAAAACTTGGATACATCCCTTTTATATTTTAGTTGGCAAATTTTTATAGAGACTAGTGAAGGTTTCTATCTTTTCTCTTTCTTTTTCCTTAATATCATTTTAAGTTCCTGCATCCTTTGCAGTAATTTCTTTTGAATGACAGTTCATTCTTAAATCTATGTAAAAAGATACTCCAGACTACTCCTTTACATGCATTTCTTGTCTCAGACCTTGTACCGGCTGGATATTCAAGGCATCTTGGTTCCTTTTGATGGGAGAAAAGGTATTTAGAGACCCCAGTCTGGGTGCAGGGAGATTCATTGCTAGCATGCTTTTCCTTTGGACATTGTGTGAAAAAAACACATGCACATGCATATACATGTATGCACACACAAAAACATACACATCCATAAGCTTTAAGAATGACGAACTTATGCTGCTATTTCCAATTTAAATTTACAGGGCTTTTTACCTTTCTGATTTTCATTTGATATCTTTTTTCCCTTATTAAAATTTTTGATTCTTAAGGGTATTAACATAATCCCTTGCTTTATCCTATAATATATCCATGGTAGTTTCAAAGTAACAATAGGTTTCTGTGTGGTTCTTTTTATTCATAGATTATATCTCATTAGGCATATATGCTAAACATTCTTTTTTGAAAGTGATGGGAAAAAGACAAAAGTCATTAAAATACTTAGTATAAAACCAATATTGTAACAGTGGAAATTTAAAAAGAAAAAAAAATTAACCCACTCTTAATTCTTTTCTTTGTGTACTTCTACTACTAACTTGATAAATATTTTGGTTTCATTTATTTCTATTTTCAATTTTAGGAATTTTTCTTTCTTATTTTGTAAATTAGGGGTACAAAGTAAATTTTTTGTGACAATGTCCATTCACAGGAGTCGCATTTTTATCTCTACTTTTTTCTCTCATACCTTATAAATAACTGCTGAATTAGCTTTTAATTTATCCTTTCTAGTTTTTGTTTTTTAACACAAGTAGCTGATCTATAGGCATACAGTTAGTATCACTCGCCTTTAAATACATTGTGTACTGAGGCACCCTCTCCCACTCCTCCAGATCTAGAGATGGAACCCATGTCCCTGAACATGCGAGGCAAGTGCTATACCATTGAACTCTGCTCCCTTCCCAGTAGCCTGCTGATTTAACTTTATATATATGCTCTCACCCCATAGAAGTAGTATGAGAATTATCCTCATTCACTTTTTACGGTTTCATAATGTTCCTCAAATCCTCATTGATTAACTTTTACATATCTCGTTAGTGACTTTTGGAGCCATTGTCTACTAGTGGAAAGGAAAAGGAAGGCAGTAATTTATTATTAAACCAGGTGTTGTTTACTCTGGATAGTCAAATTATCTATCTGCCTCCCCCTCCCATTTTTAAAGAGGAAGAAATTGAAGTTCAGTGAAATGTAGTGACATAGTTCAGGGATGTTGTCCTTCTGAGATACCAGGAAAAAGATGGCCTGGCATTTCAGCATTGCAGTGGTTGTTAGACTGCCACACTGATGGCTTTAACATTTTAAGGTATCTTGTTTAGTGTTTGTTTTTGCTTATTTCTGTGTTTTGTATACATCTAAGAACCAGATAGAAAATCTTTTGTGTTTTTTTAGAAAGAATTTTTGTGAGTTATATTTTAAAATATATAATACATTAAATACTTAGTATACAACCAATATTACAATAATAATGGGAATTTAAAAAGAAAAAAGGTTATGCAGAGTCCTCTGCCTTAAGTAATTTGTTTCTTCCTAACTATGTTGTTCTTTAAATCAGTTTTCATAAAAGCCCAAGTTTATTGCATATATTTTCCTTCAATTTTAACCTGAAGCAGATGTTTGGACCATCCATTTAATGTTACATAGCTAATATGCAGAGTAATCACTTCTGTGCTTTAGTTACTTTGAAAGTCATGTGCGTTGTAGATTTCCTGTCTTCTCTTTCTGTTCTCTCAACACTACACAGGAAAATTCTCTTGAAATGGATTGCCCCAAATTTAACAAAACTTTTTTTTTTTGTATTCTAGTTTGGAAATACCTGCTACTGCAATTCAGTTCTTCAAGCACTTTATTTTTGTCGTCCATTTCGGGAAAAAGTTTTAGCTTACAAGAGTCAGCCTAGGAAGAAGGAGAACCTTCTTACGTGCTTAGCAGATCTCTTCCACAGCATAGCCACTCAGAAGAAAAAGGTTGGAGTAATACCTCCTAAGAAGTTTATCACAAGATTACGGAAAGAAAATGGTAATTCCTCTACTTACCCATATATTGCTTACATCATAGGAAGGTTAAATATAGCATACCATAACTCAAGTGTTTATTGAGCATCATCTTTATGCCTGGTAGTGTATTAGCCATTGAGGAAGCAGAGGTGACACTCCTGTCTTCAAAGAGATACTAGTTTAATGGATGAGATATTATTACAGTAATCAATATGAAGTGTGATTAGTATTTGAAATGTGTTATTCAAAGATAAAATTCTATATGCTAGGAGAGGAGAAATCCTAATTTCTCTTTTTTGCCTATTTGACTTTTCTATCAAGAATGAACTTTTTGCTGTGTTTGATGACACATACCTATAATCTCAGCCCTTTGGAGGCTGAGGCAGAGGGATCTCGAATTCAAGGCCAATCTGGGCTACATAGTGAGAACCTGCCTCAAAAAACAAATAAACAAAAAGCAGGGTTTTTTTTCCCCATAGGATTGTGATTTATTGGTTGCATAGTTAACTCATTTGATCCTTTCAATAATCTTAGCACATTATTTCCCCTACTTTAGCCACAGGAGGAAAAAAATCCCCTAAAACACAGAAGCTAAAAACTTTTCAAGGGAAGGAGAAAAAGAATAAGAACTGAGACTTCTAGTTTTAGGTTTTAATCCCTCTGTCCCTTCCCCTCTCTTTTCTCTTTCCTTCCCCTTTCCTCCTTTTGTCCTCCCCTCCCCTCACACCAACTTTGCAAGTACTCTACCACTGAGCTGCACTCCCAGTCCATTTTTAAATCATTTTTTATCTTAAGACAGGGTTTCACTAAGTTTCACAGGCCACCTCTGGCCTCAAACCTGCGATCCTCCTGCCTCTGCCTCCTGAATCACTGGAATACAGGCATGAGCCACCAGGCCTGGCCCCCTCCTTTCTAAAAATAGTTACTGAGTAAGCTCCACCTCTTTTCTCTTTTGAGATACTTTTCATATTTTTATAAGAAGCATGTAAAGTAGACATTGCCTCCTTTTCCATGAGACCATTGAGGCTCAGAGACGTGAGATAATTTGTCTGAGGTCATACAGAGTTAGTGGCAGAGCTGATGTTCAACCTTACTTTTCCCTGGTATCTAAGCCCAGCATTCTATCCCATGTGGTGTGCTGCCCCCAAAATTCATATGGAATTTAGTTAGCATGTAAAATCCTGGATTTAGTCTGATGTAGGTATTTCTTTGGGAGAAGGACCTGGCAACCCCCTCCCAAAAATCAATCTGCCATTGAAAACCCTATGAACAGCAGAGAAGCACTGACAATAGTGTTTCCCCTGTTGTACAGAGGGTCGCTATGAGTCGGATACCGACTCGACGGCACCTAACAACAACAACAACAAGGTATTTCAATCATTGTAGAAATAAAATTGAATTGTACTTTTAGTTTGATTTGTTACCTATCAACTAGATGCCTACAGGAGATGATTTAAGAAGTCTTTAAGGTTGATAATTAAATACACTCATTTGTAATCCTTCCCTTAAGTAATCAGTTTTGTTTATCATATGAGTTCAGATAATCCTGGATCATGTCTTTTTCCTGAAATTTAAGAAGATCCTAAAATAGTATGGATTGGCTATAGATTATTCTTGAATCTGATATACAGGTTAAAGATTTGTTCATCGTCTCCCCCGTACAAATGTAGAACAATTGATTATCACTCAGAACTATATTTTTTCTCTTAATGAGGGACAAACATGTTTACTTTTTTTTTTTTTTTTTTTGGTGGTACTTAGGGAGTTGAACCCAGGGGCTTGTGCATATTTTGCAGGTGCTTTTCCGCCAAACTGTACCCCCCAGCTCCTCTATTAAAAATTATTTTGTTTTGAGACAAGATCTCACAAAGTTATGCCGGCTGCCTCTGGCCTTGAACCTGGTATCGTCCTATCTCTGTCTCCCAACGTGCTAGGATTACAGGCATGTGCCCCTGCTCCTGACTAACATGTTTACTTTCGTAGATTACAGATCTATATAATATCTTCTGCTTTGAAGAAAGCTAAATACAATCTTTTAGAGTGTGGATTGAGTCTTAGTCTTGTTGGGTGGATCGAGGTGAAGCTATATAGATTTTATCCTGGTAGAAAATTGAGTTGCATGGTAATTGAACATGCCATCTTTTTTGGTAGCTTTGTATTTTAGAAATATTCACCATTAGGAGTATGTAACTCATAACACGTTACTTTCCATTTTATTCAACAGTACATTTTTATTGGCCTTTTAAATTGATTGCATGTACTCCTTAAATGTACGGTGCTTTTTTATTATTTAAAAGTAGATTGATTCATGCTGGACATAGCTCATATTACTGTGAGGTTTGTTGTAGTTGTTGTTGAAGCTTGAACCAGGGCTTTGCACATGTTAACTGCTCTACCACTGAGCTACATCCGACCCCTCAACTTACTGTGTTTGAAAGATCTGTACAGTTCCATTCTTAGCCTTTTGTATATTGGCTTGTTGAAATCTGGGATGTTTTTTGTGGTATTGCTTATTTTTAATAATTCAATATTTCCTAACATCTGTTAAGTATAAATTGGTAACACAATAGACTTAAATAATTCTTTGAGTAAGACTGATTCCAGAATAAATATTTATACTCTAAGACCATCTTCTCATAAATTTTCTTTTTTCTGAACTTAAGAAATAATATTTAATAGAAAGCCATTTTTGTTATTCAATATTGCTGGCGTTTGTAAATGTGTTCTGAAATATATTAATACACTTTGGGCTTATGAATTTTGCCTGAGAAGTGCCTACATCAAAGAGAGTTTAATACAATATCCATTGCATATCTTCAGATATTTTGTTTTAAATCTCTGGAAAATATGTTACTCATTTCAGTATTTCCACTAACTGTCACTGTTGGATGGTTCTTTCTAAATCAGTTTCCTTTCATGCTGTGTTAAAAACTTCATGTTTTATTTTGAATAGGTATAAGCTCCATATTGTTCTAACCACTATTGCTTTACTTTACTTATCTTTTTGATAGCCTTTGGAAAGAACCTATTTTAATTCCTCTTCATTAAGTTTTGTTTTTAAAATTTTGACTCAGGTTACCCAACCATAGTGTAAGAGAACTGTTGCACAGTATTCTTGCACACACTTTGGCAACACAAGCTCCACAGTGAGGCTGTCTTTGATAATAGGATGGACACCAGCTGATAGTTCACATTGATTAATTATTACATATTGATTTCCTGTTGTGTGCCACGTACTATGTAGGCACTGGGGATATAGAAGTAAGCCTTCGGCGATCTGACAGTGTAGTGAGGGAGACAGGCAGACAACAGCTGTGTAACACAGTCTGTCATCTCTGGGAAGAGAAGGAAGCAGGGACAGGGCAGAGAAGTGGGGAATGGCCAATGTAAAAGAGGTGGTTTGGAATGCTCTCTGATAAGTTGACATTAGAGATTCAAAGTGAGAAGTAAGCCACTTGAAGATCTAAGGTAAAAATGTTATAAACAAAGAATAGCAAGTGCAGTTGCACTAGAAAGCCTGGCGAGAGTAGAGGAGGATGAAAACAGAGTTAGAAAGGCAGGGGCCTAGAACTTGGGCTTTTTTTTTTTTTTTTTTTTTTTTTTTGAAAGCCATGGTAAGCCATAGAGGATTCTCAATAGGTGAGTGGTGCACCCTGAGTTGCATTAGGGAAAGAGCCAGCTGGGTGGGCATGGTGAGCATGGGCTGCCTGTGAGTAGGGGCTGCTGCGGTGCTCTAGGGAAGGAAGAACCAGCTTCTGTGCCAAGCTGCTTCCTACAAGCTCTCTATTATTATTTTTTTAGAAGAAATAAAATGCAGGTTGGTGATCTGATTGTATTGGGTAGGACTGACTGTCAGCTGGACAGCAAGGTGGTCTCAAGGGTCATATCAGCTGGCATCTGTAGCTGTGTGCTCCAGCTTACTAAGTCTTGGCAATATATATAGTTCAAATTGTTGTTTGGGGCCAGGTCTGTTTTTCATACATCAACTATTTCAACCCCTGTTGTTTTGTTTGTTCATTCATTCATTCAAAACATGTCAAGCACATCTAATAAATGGCAAGTACTGTTGTAAGTGCTAGAGATACACACTGAATGAGTTAAAGAGTCCTAGTTCTAAAGGAACCTGCATGTATAGAGCACTGGTTCAGGTTCTGTGGAGAGATACAAAATCATATGTGTATGTATACATTTGGAAATATATATTTTAAGTTTTGTCTTGCTCAAATGAGGAAATAATTGGTTGTTCACAAATAACACCTATTAAACAGATTTGACTAAATAATTTCTCATATTTATTTTAATCATTTCTCTTTCCCTGAAAGAGCATAGAAGGTATTTTGTGTTATGAAAGCTATAGATATTTCTGAAATATGAAAAAATACAGCCTATTTTTAAGCAGTCACTTAATTTTTCATATTTTGCATTAATATTGCAACTATATCAGGACTAATTTGCTGTCATACATTTATTTAATAATGAAATTATCTGTCTCTCCCACTAGACTGTCAGTTCCATGACGGAGGGAACCCATTTGTTTTTGCTCACCATTGTATTCCCAGCACATAATCCAGTTCCTGGCACATAGTAGGTGCTTACTAAATATTTGTTGAATGAGTGAATGAATGAATGAACTTGTTTAATTTCACAAAGTCCATCTTTCCCATTGTACTACTTAGTAGAGTAGGAAGCCAACCATAAGAAAACAGGTTTTTAAAAATTAAACATAATCTAGTTCACAGAAATTGTCCTGAGGCCATCCCATTGATGATGTTTTGATATTGATGTGATATTAATTGACATATATAAAACGATAGTTTCAAGGCATTGCAGCATTCTGGCATGTTGAGTATACTGAAAATGGGTTGGGAATTGGTTTAGAAAAGTAAGTGTGTGTATGTGTTGCTGGGAATTGAACCCAGGGCCTTGTATATGGTAGGCAATGCTTTACCACTGAGCTATAGCCCTGCACACTTTAGAAATACTTCAACAGAAGTTTAAGGAGGATTTTCTGGGTTACTTTGCATCTCATTTTCAGAGATTCAAGTCAGTTGAGGTATTTCTGTGGATCTGAAGTCATTGTTCTGTCATAAAAGTACACTGAAAACAAGATGTTGCAAAATTTTTTTAATTATGCATTTTTGTCTTATGAAAGAGTAATTATTTTGAAAAACATGCATATATGTAAAAATAATTTTTTAACAAGGAACAGTTAGAGCATTTTAGATTGTGTTGTTGAGCTTGCATTCTCCATCCACTGTGGTGAGTCAGTCATCTCCAGCTTGAACTAAGCCGCCAGGTGTTCTTATAAAATCTTTTTACTGGTTCTCCATATTACCCTTCTCTCTAGGTTCCTCTAAGACTTCTAATTTCTTTCACTTTTCTTAAACTCTCTAATCCAGGGATCCCAACTCCTAGGCTGTGGACAGGTACTGTCTATATTCACATGTGCATTCACAGCTACTCCCCATCACTCACATTACCACTTGAGCTCTGCCTCCTATCAGACCAGCAGACCCCCAACCACAGCCCATGGAGAAATTGTGTTCCATGAAACTGGTCCCTTGTGCCTAAAAGGTTGGAGATTGTTCCTCTAATCAGCTTTCCAGTCCTTATGTTAGAGAGTAAATGGTGAAACCTCAAGGTTTTCAAGGGGATCAGGTGCACCTAAGGAAACTGCCTAGATACTGAGGTGTCAAGATTAGTGTCCAAGTGGTTCATAAGTCAGGCCATCAGCAGCGGGTGGGGGAGGGTGGCAAGTATTCCTCACAGAGAGGAGGGTCGAAGGTCACAGTTTGGCTACATCTCTTGTGCTTTTTTGATTGATGGCAAATTTTGATGTATGAGTAAGGGAGTAATGACTTAGAAATGACAGCAAGGAGCTAGAAAATGCCAAAGACTAAAGAGATGGAGTTCCTAGAAGAAGCAGCAGAAAAGACTGGGAGTGAAGATAATCCAAATGATGAGGAAGAAAACAGTAAATAAATGCGAGTAGTAGAGGGTTGGAGATTTGGGTTGGGGGATGGAGGATTAGTACACTAAGAAAGGTGCTAAGGACTAAACCCAGGGCTTTGCACTTGCAAGGCAAGCACTCCACCACTGAGCTAAATCCTCAGCCCCAAAGAAAGGTTAAAGATGATTGATGTCCACTTTCTCAACTTTGGTCTGGACCTTTCCATGGTGTAACCATCCCAGGGCTCTTAAGTGTGAGCACCCTGGCCTGAATGGTTGGGCTGCTAATAGGATTTGCGTAGCTTCAGGCAGCCTCGCAATGCTCCAGGTGGCTCTAGTACCCTCTGCTGTGGGCAGGAGTGGGGAATGGGGTCATTATACTTTGGATCTACTCTCCTTCATGGCAAAAACCAGTGGACCAACGGTGTACCAAGTTAAAGATCAGTGTTGATTCCACATGGACTAATTCAGGGGCTCTTGGAACTCAAGGCTTGTAGAGTTTTTAAATACAACATAGAAAGTTTCTTTAAGGCTTATGGAATCCCTCAGATTAAATTTATAGCAGGGAAATGAAATGAGACTGATTGCATTATTACTGTACTTGATTTGAGACCCAAATTTCTGGGATGGATTTGGGTATATGAAAACAATTAAATAACAAACCTGAGAGATTTGATGTGAATTTTACCATATAATGCAGAAGATGTCAGGGAAAATTCTTAGGTAAAGATTCAAAGTCTAAATCAAACATTTTCAGTGTGAAATAGAAGAAAAAGAAGCCTTTGGTAGCCGGCTGAGTAAGTGAGAATGACTTGAACTATTTAGGTCATAGCAGAAACAGAGCAGACCAGACAGGTGCAGGTTGGGGTTTATTTTGGGCTTTCAGACCACAAAAAATTGACTTCAGGTTTGGGTGTGAGTTCAGTATGTTAAAATGTATAGAGAATTTGTGTTTGGTTCATGTTTGGGTTTAAAGTTTTAAAGTTTAAAGTAGATGTTGTTGTTGGGTGTCATCAAGTCAGATCTGACTCATAGCAACCTTCATAGGGTTTTCAATGGCTTATTGTTTTGGGATTGCTTGTGGAGTGGATTGCCACATCCTTCTGTTTCTGTGGTACTGGGGATCGAACCCATGTCCTCAGATAGTGCAGAGCAGCACTCCACCAACTGAGCTAAGCCCCAACTCAATATGGGTAGATAGATGAATAGTTTTTTTCAATTCCCCCCCATTTTTAATAATTAATAATATAAAAACAAAAACAAAAAACATTAAGAAGTTGAACCTGAACCCAGTTTTTCACTAGGTTCAGGTTCATGTTTGGGTTCAGAAATATTTTTTTAAATGCTTGAACCATAACTGGTTTGGGCTTTGGGGTTGGATTCAGGATTGGTTTGAAGTCCTGGTATCTACCTATAGGATTTAAACCTATGCACAAATACTAGTACATATTTACACCACAAAAAAAAATACCTAAATTGTAATGTATTCGGGTTCAGTTTGAAACCCTGATTTGTTTAGTTTAGTTTTTTTTTTTTTTCCGATAGTGTCTCACTATGTAACCCAAGCTGACCTGAGTATCACTGTATAGTTCAGGCTGGACTCGTACTTGCGTCAGTTCTCCTGCCTCAGCTTCCCAAGTGCTGAGGTTACAGGAGTATACTGCCACATCTGGCTTTCAGGAATGGTTTTTAAAGATTGAAGGGCTTGGGAAGTAACTTGATATGAATGAGGAGGAGCAGGGACGTAGTCTTTTTGTATGAACAGCTCCATTTTGTTGTTAAATATACAAATAATGCACACATACATACTTGCTGTAAATCTGCACAGAAAAACTAGAAGTTCCTCTGGATGCTATATCTGCTCTCCCACCTCTCATTCTCCCCTTCCTTAGAAATAACTCGATCCTACCAAACAAACCTTTCTCTGTGCATTTAAATAAATATGTCCAAATAGAAAGCTACAGTTATATTTTGTGGAGCCTTTTGGTGGTGGTTCTTCATACATAGGATTCACTACAGGTGTTCAGCATCTTTACTTAATATCTTTGAGATATTGCCATGTTAGTTCATATGGAACAGCTTGCTTTTTAAACTATTGCCCAGTGTTCTCTGACAAAATTTGCCATAACTTAAACCACTTTTTTGATAAAAGTCTTCAAACTTTTGCTCTTATAAATTAGCAGCTGTATTCAGGTTTGTTTTGGTACATGCAGAGATATTTACCCAGCAGTTGTTGTCTAGGAGAATTAGGTTGCATTCTGTTGAGGATGTTACCAAAATTGTCCTTTAAAACATGTCATGCCGATTCATAGCCCCAGCAACAGTGGTTGAGAAGGCCTGTTTCTTCACACTGAAGCCAACACTGGACACTAAATAATCATTTTTTAAAATTTTGTCAGAATAATGGGCAAAAAGTTGTTTTTCACACTGTCTTAATTTTTAATTACCAATTACTTGTTATATATTATTTGGGTATTTGTATTTCTATTCCAAATTGTTTAATATCTCTTTGCCAGTTTTTCATTGGTTTTCTTTTTCTGGCTTTGGAAGATTTATATTTATATATATATTTTTTATGGGTATTATACTTTTACACACTCCATGTACACACTCTTGGATATTAATACACAAATATGTACTTCTAGTTTTCTGTTGTTGTTAGGTGCCATTGAATCGGGTCCAACTCACAGCGACTCTCATAGGGTTTTCAATAGCTGATTGTTTTAGGATTGCTTCTTATTTATGTTGTCTTTGCCATATAGAGGTTCTTAAATTTTATGTAATTTGTGGATTTTGTATTCTGTTCAGTACCAACAACAATGATAATAGCAAGTGCTCTTGATAACTTAGAGCTCACAGTGCCATGTCCTAAGTACTTTTAGACTTCATAACAATTCTGTGAGGTAGGTACTATTATTAGCCCCAGTTTTTGGATAAGGATCTTTTGCTCATCAGGGAAGTTAAGTAAGATGCCTATGACATACATATATTTAGAAGTAGAACCATAAAACTAGTTCAGTCTTGCCCTAACAGGTACACCTTTAATTGATACTTTTTAAAGGTCCTTTTGATATCAAGATTAAAATCATTATTTATTTGGAATATATCTCCCTAATTAATACGTTCACTTGTTCTCATTTTTATAACTACTTTGCAAAAGAAGATGGTATCCTAATTTTATAGACAAAATAGTCGAAACCTTTTTTATTAATATAGGATTGAACATTTTCTCATGTTAGCATTTTGAATTATTTTAAATAAGTTGTTAATTTTAAGTCCTTTGTCTACTTTGGTTTTCTTTTGTATAAGAGGATGTTTTCTTTTGAGTTATTGAAGACGTTAGTAATTTCCAGGTTTCACTTACACTGTTTTTTTAGCTTTTAAATTGATTTTTGATGCATAGAACTTAATTTTATGCAGTCATACCTGTAGCTCTTCTAAATTGTAGTTTTTAACTCCTTTCATCTTAGACTCTCCCTAAATTTTCTTTTAAATTTGTATGCATTTGTTTTAAGAGAGGAAATTATAGTTTTTCTCATTTTTAAAATATGCATTGAGGGTCTAAAAATAAAATTTCCTAAGTAGGTAATTTTTCTCCCTGGAATTCATTGAACAATGCATAGATGTTCTTGTTTAATTAGCAGGCTTACAAGAGGCATTACTCTGGTGTTCCTTGGAGGAGGCATGCTGCCATGTTTGATGCTTGGACTCTGCCTTTCCTTGACAATGTGGCCTGACCTTCTCTGATTCCATTTCCTCATTATACAATGAGGTTAATAACAGTGTTACACAGTTGTTAAGAGGATCAAGTGAGATACTGCTTCTAAAGTATTTAGTGTCTGTGATAGGTGCCAAGCCTAGTGCTTGATGTGTTTTCATTATATCTCCTCAGTTGTATGACTGTAGGGAACATTCATGGAGGTTTAAAATATTGAAGTTGGGGTGGACTTTAGAAATTAACTGGTTTATGTGACTAATTCCTGATGCCATGTGAGAGCCTGACTGCACAGCAGAGTCACCTGGAAGAGTTTTGAAAAGCCCCAGGTTCCAGCCTTTCCTCTTACCTGCTAATTGGGCACTCTAGAGTGCATGGCCCCAGTAGCTTACTTTCAATAAACTGTGGTTCTTGTGCACTCAGCTTGACTTTGGCAAGTGAGTGTTCACCTTTCTGCCTTAAAACTTGCCATGTTAAAATATCTGTGGAATAATTAGATGTGATAATTAAAAGCAGTTATTTCTTCTCTTCCCAGTGTCTGTTATGCAAATATGTGAGGATAGGTTTTACCCTTTTCCCATGGGTAAGTTAGTATTGTTTTTTTTAAAAAGATTTTTATTCACTTTATTTTCCTCCAATTCAGTCATAATTTTTAGATAATGAAAGTCATCTACTTTTTGTATATTGCAAATAATAAACATTTGCACTTTTAGTTGTAATAAAATACTAGGTATTTTTAAGTTTGGTTTTGTGACATTGTTCTGAAATAATTCTCTAATATTTCATTTTTATTTTCAGAACTTTTTGACAACTACATGCAACAAGATGCCCATGAATTCTTAAATTACCTACTGAATACAATTGCTGATATTTTACAAGAAGAGAGAAAGCAGGAAAAACAAAATGGTCGCTTACCCAATGGTAATATCGATAGTGAGAATAACAACAGCACACCAGACCCAACTTGGGTTCATGAGATTTTTCAGGGAACATTAACTAATGAAACCAGATGTCTTACTTGTGAAACTGTAAGTATATTGTAAAATTTTATGTAGAAAGACTTTAGTTCATTATGCTAAAAGTTGTTGAGGATGATAATATTGAAAATGAACTTGAAAATTAAAAACTCCAATATAAATATTACACATGTACTTTCAACTGAAAGTCTGTCTATAATTTTATGTCATCCCTCTTATTGACAGAGAATACCAGAAATGATTGTAGTTCAAACTCTTTGATTTGGTTTCAGTTTAGGAGGCCACAGAACCGTGCTGTAGAAATCATATTAAGAAAGGTCAGAACAAACTTACAGGTTGGGGAGATACAGTCATTGCTCTCTTAATGACAGGGATAAATTCTGAGAAAAGCATCCTTAGGTGATTTCATCATTTTGGGACATCCTAGAGTATATTTACACAAACTTAGATACTGCTGGCCAGTCACTCAGTGTGGCCTTTTGATGAAGTCAGGAGCTGTGGAAACATGAGATATGTGAGGCTGCTGTCAACACAACACAATGTCTTTCCTACAGTAAATGTCTTCTGTAGAAGGAAGGCACTCTTACGTAGCAGGAGAAGGTAGTATAGTAAATACGTGAAACAGTAACATCACTTCTTACTAAACTTTATGTGCTGCACCTAAGTGTACACACTGTACTTCTGTATGACTAGCAATGTAGTAAGTTTATTGACAACAACACCACCACAAATATATGAGTAACACATCGTGCTATAATGATAAGATGATTATGACGTCACTAGGTGATAGGAATTTTGTTATAACCTTTTGGCACCATCATTCTGTATGTGATATTATTGATCAAGAAGTCGTGTAACACATGATTGTATGTAATTTTTCCTTTTTCTACATTCATGTATTTTGTTGTTGTTGTAGCCCTGTGGCATCCAATCCCGTCAGATCTCGGAAGCTAAGCAGGGTCGGGCCTGGTTAGTACCTGGATGGGAGATGGCCTGGGAACACCAGAAGCTGTAGGCTTGGGAGAAGGACCTGGCAACCCCCTCCCAAAAATCAATCTGCCATTGAAAACCCTATGAATAGCAGAGAAGCACTGACAATAGTGTTTCCCCTGTTGTACAGAGGGTCGCTACGAGTCGGATACAGACTCGACGGCACCTAACAACAACAACAACAACATTCATGTATAGTGTCTGTTGGGATAAAGACTAAAGCATAAAGTACACTCAGGAGAAAATACCTTTTTGTTGTATACTTTGTAAAAATGAAGCTTAGAAATTTGTTTGCCTACATTCAGGTAATGCAGCGCTCTCATTATATGATTACCTTATCATCTAGATTCCCGCCTGGTATAAAATGTTAGGCTTTTTTAAAATCAAGCATCTATTATCCAATTAATTATTACTCTCAGTGTACTTTAAATTCATGAAGGAGACAATAGTAAATAAATAAAATTCCCTTTTCCTAAATAAAATCTTAGTGATGAACCTCATTCAGGTCAAATGAAGGAGGTGTAACTGAGTGCTTACATACATTGATAGTAGCCTGTGAAGATGCTGGTGTTAGGTTAAGGGTATCTTTGGTGTGAGGTTTTTTCCATCATCCATCAGTTAATTGTAGTAATAGCTCTATTGGACAATGTTTGATGTCAGGAATTGGGCTGATTTTATAAGGAAAAATGTTAACATAACTGAATTCCAAGCTTTGAGAAACATATTGCCCAATTATTAGAGCAATAATCCATTGGAATGGTAGATTTAATGAGGGACTTTGGCAGTTTCTTGATGTTTATTTTAATGGAATTTGATCAATTAGATGATGTCAAAATATGTATACTTTAATCTTCTTCAACAATATAGTTGAAGTTGCTTAACATGTTGAAAACTAGGGAAGTAGTCAAGATTTGGGACTCTCTTAGAATGCTTTGGCAAAGCCTTTGACATCTGTTTTATAATCTGCAGGTAGGAGAGGGTAGAGATGCAACATTCTTAAAGGAGAAAGTGATACCAACCCTCCTTGTTGAAAGTGCTTTTGACTATTGTTGTTGTTAGGTGCCGTCGAGTTGGTATCCGACTCATAGCGACCCTCATAGGGTTTTCAATGGCTGACTGTTTCGGGATTGCCTTGGGAGTGGATTGCCAGGTCCTTCTCCCATTTTTGTGGTGCTGGGAATTGAACTCAGGTCCTCAGAGACTGCAGCGCAGCGCTCTACCCACTGAGCTAAATCCCAGCATGTAACTTACAAGGGATGGATAGTGATCTTTCTACCCTTTCTTCACTAAGTTCGTCTTTGGACTACAGTATGTATTTGCAGATAGTTTCCCAAGGGTTAAGCATTATTTGAAAATATTTCCTCAGAAGCTAGGCACTGTGGCACACCTCTGTAATCCCAGTGACTTGGGGGCAGAGGCACGAGGATTGAGAGTTCAAGACCAGAAGCAGTTTGCGTACTTTAGTGAGACCCTGTTTCAAGATAAAAAATAAAAAACAGGGTGAGAGTGCAGCACAGTGGTAGAACACTTGTAGAAATATGTGTGAGGACCTAGATTCAAACTCCAAGTATCGCCAAAGAGATTGGGGGGGCGGGGAGGGAGCGAGAATATTGCCTCAGAATCTAAGTTAAATGATCATGTTGTTGTTTGGTGCCGTCAAGTTGGTATCCAACTCACAGCGACCTTGCATACAATAGGCAAAACACTATTAGTGCTTCTCTGCTGTTTATAGGGTTTTCAATGGCGGATTGATTGTTTTGGGGGAGTGGGTTGCCAGGTCCTTCTCCCAAGCCTACAGCACCTGGTGTTCCCAGGTGGTCGCCCATCCAAGTACTAACCAGGCCTGACCCTGCTTAGCTTCCAAGATTTGAGGGGATCAGATGCCACAAGCCTAGGCTGCAGGCCCAAATGATCATAGTACCATATCTTTATCAAACTAAGTAGAGGGTTGGACTTCAGGACTTCTCAAGAGTGAGTATATTATCATTTCTTTGTTTAGTATTATACAAAGATTTAAGAACCAACTATGCCAGGTAGGCCTGCATACCACTGTTGTGTCTGATCCCATCAAATCTCAGAAGCTAAAAAGGGTTGGGCCTGGTTAGTACTTGGGTAGAAAACCACCTTAGTACTTGGATGGGAGACTGCCTGGGAACATCAGGTGCTGTAGGCTTGGGAGAAGGACCTGGCAAACTACTCCCAAAAAACAATCAGCCATTGAAAACCCTATGAATAGCAGAGAAGCACTCATAATACTGTTTCGTCTATTGTACATAGGATCACTATGAGTTGAATACTGACTCCATGTCACCTAACAACAACAACAACAACATGGCAGGTAGAAGATGATTAAGTCTGACTTCTAAGATGCTCATAGGGTAGTAAAGACTGGCCGATAAATAGTCTCAGCATAATGTGTATGGTAGAGTTAAGTACAGGATTCCACACAAGTCAGAGAATGCTAGACCTAATTCTGGTGGGAGTAGGGAATGTTTGGGAGGTGAAGAGTGGGCTTTCTGGAAGAGCTAGTGCTTATATTTTAGTAATGTAGTTGTTAATGTCTCCGTGGAAAGGAGGCTGGTTTCTGTATCACTCTCTTCTTGTATCATCTCTGTTCTCTGAGGGCTCCTCAGTCACGTTGCTTGGCTCTCATTTTTTCATGCATTCTTTCTTTTTCTTTTTTGGTGTTTTTGAGACAGGGTATTGCTAGATATCCAAGGCTGGCCTGGAACTCTGTTGCCCAGGCTGGCCTCAAATTTATAATCCTCCTGGCCTCCCCCTCCCTGCCCCCACCATGCGCTGGGATTACAGGTGTGCACCACCACAGCCTTATACAGTTCTTATGGGTGAACATTTAAAATGAAGATAGACACCTGAATCAGTATCTGAGAACTTCATTTTTGAGAAACAAACCTCATTCTGAGAAACACCAGGCTGTTTATTTTTTTAATATAATTTAATTTAATTAAGTTGGGCTGGGATTTAGCTCAGTTGGTAGAGCGCTGTGCTGCAGTCTCTGAGGTCCCGAGTTCAATTCCCAGCACTGCAAAAATGGGAGAAGGACCTGGCAATCCACTCCCAAGGCAATCCTGAAACAGTCAGCCATTGAAAACCCTATGAGGGTCGCTATGAGTTGGATACCGACTCAACAGCACCTAACAACAGTAACAACACCAATTTAATTTAATTTAATTTTTTTTGAGGCAAGGTCTTGCTACATAGTCCAGGCTGGCCTTGAATTTACAGTCCTGCCTCCCCCTTCCAAGTTCTGGGATTATAGGTGTGTGCCACCATGCCTGGCCTATACCAGGCTATTTAATCTTCATTTCTGTTTAGCCTACACATGAACTGCTGTTTGATCTGGCTTTAGTCACTTCTGCCCTACTGTCCCTTTCACCCTGTTTGCTTTCCTCCTAATTGGGGATAATTATTTTTCCTTAAAAACATTACATTTTCTTTCTTGTCTCTGAATTGTGTTTCTTCTCCTTTTTTGAGACCCAGATTATATGTCTTATAATATCAATTTACTTTGTGTTGTGCCGTGGAATGGCATCTTATGTCATTTGTTTAGCTTTCAAGGTTAGCTTCATGTGGAAATAGAGCAGAGTTAAGAATCATTCTTGAAACTATAACATGCAGTGTGCCCAGTACCCCTGTTTACTCATATTTGTCTGAGTATGTACAGCATTATACCCTATGCCTGCAGCCATAGCCCTGTGGCATCCGATCCCATCAGATCTTGGACGCTAAGCAGGGTCGGGCCTGGTTAGTACTTGGATGGGAGACTGCCTGGGAATACCAGGTGCTGTAGGCTTGGGAGACGGACCCGGCAACCAACTCCCAAAAATCAATCTGCCACTGAAAACCCTATGAACAGCAGAGAAGCCCTGACAATAGTGTGTTTCGCCTGTTGTACATAAGGTCGCTATGAGTCCGATACCTACTCAACAACACCTAACAATAACAAAATACCCTGTCATAGTTTTTGTGATACTGAGCTTGTAACATTGGTGCAATATTAAAACAGGAAACCATTTGCCCAATTGAGTGGGTAGTCAGTGTAATTGAGAGGCACAAGGAAACTGAGTCAGGCAAGTCTCCTATTGCATGCTTACCTTGGGAATGGATGCACTAAACAGATAGGAAAATTTATGTCTGATCTTCTGTTGTATTGCAATTCAAATAAGTAATAACATTATTTTTGTAAGATGATTTACTCATGAATCAAAACTTTATATTAGATTTTTGAGAGAAATAAAGTCATAGGTCATAAATGAAGGTAGTAATTTGGCACTTTAGGCTAAACTGTTTTCTTACATGAGGTAACAATACAGCTGTCATGTCCTTTGTCAAGCATTCTCATTCAGTCTTGGCTGTGTTTTTAAAGAATCAGTGTATATGATAGAGCTTATTTGTTCTTTGGAATTACACTAAGATTTTGGAAAGTCATGACACTTTGCATCATGCTGTCCTTTCCCAGTAAGACAATCAGTCAAATGTTTACTTTGGTGTTTTACTTACACATATTATATAAGAGGGACTGGGATTTAGCTCAGTTGGTAGAGCACTGCGCTGCAGTCTCTGAGGTCCCAAGTTCGATTCCCAGCACCGCAAAAATGGGAAAAGGCAATCCACTCCCAAAGCAATCCTGAAACAGTCAGCCATTGAAAACCCTATGAGGGTCGCTATGAGTCAGATACTGACTCAACGGCACCTAACAACAACAACAATTATATAAGAGGTAAACATTTATTCACTGTCCTTTTGGATAATCCAGATAGTTGTCTTTTGAACTTGTGTACAAATTATTATTTACATATTGCTGATAGAAGGCATTTAAGTCTGTCAGCAGGAAACCATGATTTCCTAATATTTGAAGAAATCAAAGCTAATACCCTATTTTTGCAGATAAGCAGCAAAGATGAAGATTTTTTAGATCTTTCTGTTGACGTGGAACAAAACACATCAATTACTCACTGCTTAAGGTATATGTAGAATTATTTGTTTTGAAACTTAATGATTATTTTTGGTTTAGAATATTTTTAAATGAATTCATGATTTTCTGGTTTATACAAAATAAATTTATTTTGAATTTTACACAGGGGTTTTAGCAACACAGAAACTTTGTGCAGTGAATATAAATATTACTGTGAAGAGTGTCGCAGCAAACAGGAAGCACACAAACGGTAATTTAGTGCGTTTTGAAATTTTTAGTGGTTCTTTGATCATGGATGTTGGAGATGGACTTTTCTAGAAAGCCAAAAGTGATCTATGAAAATGTACATTGAGTAAAAATGTTTAATTTTATCACCAAACAGTTAAGGCTTATTAAGTATTATTAGGTAAATGATACTGTACTGAATGCTTTTCTAAAATCCTTGTACTATCAGGTGATTTTCTACATTTAATGATTATATAATAATCATAAAATAGTATAGATAAAATATTTGGCTTTGAAGCTTTCCTTATTATTTGTAGACTTTTTTCCTTGGTGGGAAGGATTGAAAGGGAACATGTGCCCCTCACCCCATCCCAGTTTCTGCTATTCCTACAGAAGACTGGTTTGGGTGTCTAGTCCCTTGTGATCTTCAAAATATGGCTCCACAAATACTTTTGCCTATGTCATGTTTATCCCTATGTGTGTTTGGTTTCTTTGTGGTAGTTGATAGTTTTCCTCTGGTGGAAACTCTGCCAAATAGTATTTGTAGTCAGTGTGTTGTGTGATCAAATATATTTTACATGCTGTAATTTGGATGTTTTTCTCTACTCTATTTGGATTCCTCCCTACCTAATCTTAATCTCTAAACATGTATTTTTCCTAATCATCAGGCCATGTCTGTTCTCTCTCCTCTTCCTAGTCTTACCTAACTGCCCTCTATTAGACTGACACTAACTTTATACTGAGAAAATTCTTCTACATCTACACTTCATGGGAAATGGTCAAAGGATACTTTGTTGTAAAGATTTTGTTTGAGCAACTCTTTATTGGTTTAGTCACAGATATGGTAGATTATTATATGTAAGTTTTATATCTGAATTTTTTTGTTCTCTTGTCACTTAAAAACTTTGATCAGCACTATTTGAAGTTGTGTATTATTCTGTGATGTTTGTAATTTATTTCAGCATTTCCTATTATTGCATAGTTAGGATTTTTCTCTAGTAGACTTTTCTTGTAAGTGCTATATTTGAGATGACATTTAATTTATATTAGAGATGGGATTACTAAGACAAGGTCCCTGCAGGTTCATAATTCAGATTGCTTTCTAGGAATGACCAGGTGTTTCCTTCTATTTTGGCTAATTTGGTTAGTCAAATAGCAGATATTTTAGGAATAATAGACTGCCCACTAGTGTCAAGATTTGTAGAATGTATTTTTAATGTTATGTTATAAAATGTTTTTTTTTCCTCTTCGTTAGAGGCAGTGACTTTGTAAATGCCATCTTTTTAAATTATGGAAAGTACTTTGCTTTATTGAACCCATATAAAATTCTGTTCTGCAACATTTGGCAAGTATCTATCACATACCAGGCATGCTGCTAGATACTGGAGAATTAAAAACTGAGGAAATAGTTTCTACCTGCCACAAGTTCATTTCCTAGAAGACAAAGACTCATAATCACCTAAAAACTTTTTTACCATGTAATCTTGACACATATAAAGTGACTGTGTAAAGTGCTGATGGAGGATTGTAGAGGGCAATCATTTATTCTTAATATTTAGTTGTAAACATATATTCATGGTACAAAGTAAAAGGGGTTCATTATAACATTTCTGTGTGTTTGTGTGTATAAGTAAAATGTGCTTTGAGCATATTTACCCCCTCCATTATTCTTTATTATCTCCTTCCCTCACCTCCACTTTCCTCCCAATATCCCTACAATTTCCTCTTTTAGTCTCAAGTCTTCCCCCTAACTCCCACATACAAGTGAAAATGTGATATTTGTCTTTCTGAGTCTGACTTATTTCACATAACATGACAATTTCCGGTTCCATCTGTTTTCCTGCAAATGACATAATTTCATTTTCATTTATGGCTGAGTAAAACTCCATTGTGTGTCTACACCACGTTTTCTTTATCCAGTCTTCTCTTGATGGGTGCCTAGGCTGGTTCTATAATTTGGCTATCATGAATAGTGCTGAGGGCAGTCATTTGTGCTAGAGGATATAACGTTTGAGTGGGCCCTTTAAGAGAATAATAATAGACTGTTGTAGTTGGAATGTGAGGCAATCCCAGAAATAGCATTCAATGGCATAACAAAGATTATTAGGATGTAAAAGCCTGTTTCATAATGTAAACTCTTAAATTTTCGGATTACTTTATTCTCTTTCTAGTATATATGTAGCTGTCATTCTTGATATTTCTTGTCTTTGGCAAGCACCTTTAGTTGAATGGTCCTTAATACTTATCTCAAGCCAGGTGCCATAGCGCATGCCTATAATCCCAGCAATTTACATGATGGGGGCAGGAGGATCGTAGATTTTAGGCCAGAGGCCTAAATCTGTCTCAAGATAAAAATTAAAAAGGAGACTGGGGGTGCAGCTCAGTGATAGAGCACTTGCAAAGTATATTCGAGGCCCTGGGTTCAACCCTAAGTACTACAAAAACAAAACAAACATAAATAAAAAATGCTTTTCTCATTTCAGTCTCCCGTTGTTAGGCTGTTCTTGCATTATACAGATTGATAGAACAAATGGGTTTTACTCTACGCTCACATCCAAAGGAATTGGCAGCTTGAAGAATCTTGCTTTTCTTCACTACTCCTGGGCATCACGTCTTGTTGATCTTATTATAAAGGATCTGTTTGATCCTTTATAATAAGATCTGTTTGAAAATATATAAAATCTGAATTTTTTGAATATATATAAATCTTGAATATATATAAAATCTGTTTGAAAAACAGATTTCTTAACAAAGGGTCAGAGCCATTTCATCTGTTTTGGAGCCATATTGAGTGCTGCATCAAATTATGCAGTATGGTGATGATGGGTGGTGTGTGTGGTCTTAAGATGTTCAGAATGTTGCTTTGCCACAGTAAAAATAATTGGTAGAAATATGCAAAATTGGGGCAGACTGGACTCCTAAAATTGAGCATTAATTATTTGTTAATAAGGCCATCATAAAGTTTCACAGCTCTTTTAAGGACATGGTGGGTGTCTTTTATGAAACTTTGTTTTCATCTTTTTTTTTTTTTTTTTTTTAAACAGGATGAAAGTTAAGAAACTGCCTATGATTCTAGCTCTACACCTAAAGAGATTTAAATATATGGATCAACTTCATCGATACACAAAACTTTCTTACCGGGTAGTTTTTCCTTTAGAACTCCGTCTGTTTAACACTTCAGGAGATGCAACCAATCCGGACAGAATGTATGACCTTGTTGCTGTTGTGGTTCACTGTGGAAGGTAATTGTTACTCTGAGGGCATAGTAGTGAATAGAGCAGAGCATGTTCAGAATATTTATGAGTGATTTGAATGGAGAGCTTTTAGGCTTTTAGATTTTTTTTTTTTTTTTTTTTTTTGTCTTTGAGACACAGTCTCACTATGTAGCTCAGGCTGACCTTGAACTCAGGATCATCCTGCCTTGGCTCCCTGAGTGCTGGGATTATAGGTCTGTGTTACCATGCCTTGCTAGATATTAATTTCCTTCTTAATATCAGTTTATTTCAAAATGGATTTTTCAGATATACATTGTATCACTTTTTCCTTAAAATTTTTGTGTATTAAACTATTGCCTAAAATTTTTTTTTAATATGATTCTAAGGGTACTGTATCTGAGTTTCTAGAATTTTAAGGTCTGTTAGTTTTCTTTTCTTTTCTTTTTTCTTTTTTTTTTTTTTTTTTTTTTTTTTTTTGTTGTTGTTAAAATGATCCTGCCTTAGATTTTGCAAAATAAATCATTCATGAGATTAATTAGATATGTTCTTCTTGTTAAGAGTTATGAAAAGTAATTAAAGTGGCTTTGGAAATATTCTTCAAAGATTACTTTTCTGATTTTAACAGTATGCACATTTATCATTTCCTATTAGCCAATTTAGTGTACAATCTTATTTAATCCTCCTTTCCAATATGGTATACATGCCTTTTCTGTATGGAGATTATGTATCTTGTGTGTGTGTGTGTGTGTGTGTGTGTGTGTGTGGTACTGGGAGTTGAACCCAGGGCCTCGCACCTGCATGCTTTGCAAGTGCTGGACCACTGACCTGCACCCCCAGCCCATTTTTTACTTTTTGAGATAGGGTCTCACTAAGTTCTGCAGACTGCCTCTGGTCTCAAATTTGGGATCCTCCTGCCTCCACCATCCCAGCCACTGGGATTACAGGCATGTGCCACCGTGCCCGGCTCAAGATTATGTATCTTTTTAATGTGCATGTGTGATACTGGGGCTTGAACCCAGGGCCTTTCTTATGCTAAATAAGTACTCTACTATTGAATTATGTCCCCAGTCCTTTTTTTAAATTTTATTTTGAGATAGGGTCTTGCTGAGTTTCCCAGGCAGGCCTTGAACTTGCAATCCTCCTGCCTTAGCCTCTCGAATAGCTGGGATTACAAACCTGGCTATATCTATCCTGATTTGTAGAATAACTCAAGAACATTCCTAGACTACAAGACCATCACATAAAGAAAACTTGTATTTGAAACTACAGTCTTCACTGACTGCCTAGAATACCCTTTGTTATTGTTGTTGTTAGGTGCCGGCAAGTTGAGTCTGACTCATAGCAACCCTCTATACAATAGAGTGAAACACACCCCTACACTGTGCCGTGCCTGGCACTATGTCAGTGCTTCTCTGCTATTCATAGAGTTTTCAATGGCTGATTGTTTGGGGAGTGGGCTGCCAGGTCCTTCTCCCATTTTTGTAGTGCTGAGGGCTGAACCCAAGACCTCAGAGAGCACAGAGTGGCACTCTACTGACTGAGCCAAACCCCAGCCTCCTGAATTCCCTTTAGTACTTTTAAAACTGGTGCTCATTCCTTTTCTTTTGTTTTTTGGAAACTACTAATTATTTGATATCAAATTGAATGTCATTTCAAATCAGTGTAGCTTTTTCTGAGGAGGAAAAGAATAGTTAGGGAATATTTTTTTCTATTTCAGTTTCTCTAAAGAACATGAAAATTTGAAAGTAATATAAATAAAACATTGTATAAAATTAACTCTTCTTTTTTTTTTCTTCTTTTGTTTTAGTGGTCCCAATCGAGGCCATTATATTGCAATAGTTAAGAGTCATGATTTTTGGTTGTTGTTTGATGATGACATTGTAGAAGTAAGTCATGTCTTAATTTCTTTAAAGTTATGCATGCATTTTGCTCTTACTTTTTTCCCTCATAGTTTCTCATTCATGTGACTGGTGATGTATAACACCAGGTCTTTAGATTGTAGTCTGATTTCTACTTTGAACTCTCTAATGTCCAAGCCCAGTTTTTGAGTGGCTGGTCAACCTTTACACATCCTAAAATAAACAAGGGAAAGCTTTCAGTAATAGAGATAGTTTTTCTTTTTTTAAATCTCCTCTTTAAAAAAAATTATTGAGCTTGTACAACTTACATATAGTAAAGTACAGAAATCTAAGTAACTTGATGAGTTCTGTTTGCAGTGGCACACATACTTGTAACCACCATACTTTTTTATTGCTCTGTAATTTTCTTTTGTGTGAAGATAGCAAATGAGAAACTTGGCTTTTTGTTATTTGTTAACTATTATGAACAAAAATGCATTGATCATCATTGGACAAGTCTTTGTTGGACATATTCTCTCTTTAGGATTTATATTAGGTTTGACCATTGGAAACTGCCATTTTTGCAGATCCAAAAATGGTTGACATTTGGTGTGTGTGGTATGGTTCAACCTATACCTTAAGGTAGAATTGCTGCATCAAGGGCAGTAGTATGTTCACCCTTAGAGGTGTTATTGCTAAGGATGTTTCCAAAGTGGCTGTGTCATTTACATTCCCACTAGCCATGTAGGAAAGTTCTATTTGCCCCATTCTCACCAGTACTTGATATTGTCAATCTTTTTAACTTTGTTGTTGTTGTTGTTAGGTGCCATTGAGTCGGTCCCACTCATAGTGACCCTGTGTACAACAGAACAAAACACTCCCGATTCTGTGCCAGGCATATGATCTTTTTTAGATTTAAGCCCATTATTGTAGACATTGTCTCAATCCATCTAGTTAAGGGTCTTTTTTTGCTGACTTGCCACTCTCTCAAACATGATATCCTTCTCCAGGGATTGAGCCCTCCTCTCAAAATGTCCAAAATACGTCAGACACAGTCTAGCCATCCTTGCTTCCCAGGACCACTCTGGTTGCACTTCTAGGACAGAGTTGTTGGTTCTTTTAACTTAGTTGACAGAGTGCTGCTCTGCGCTCTCTGAGGCCCTAGGTTTGAGCTCTAGCACCACAAAAATGGGAGAAAGATATGGCAATCCACTCCTAAAGCAATCCTAAAACAATCAACTATTGAAAACCCTACCTAGGGTTGATATGAGTTGGACCTGACTCTATAGCACCTAACAACAACTTTTTAACTTAAGACTTTTAAATTGAGTTGTGGTTGTCCAGAACTTGTTTATGTGCTAATGTTTACATTTTGCCTCACAGAAAATAGATGCACAAGCTATTGAAGAATTCTACGGGTTGACATCAGATATCTCAAAGAACTCAGAATCTGGTTACATCCTTTTCTATCAGTCTCGAGACTGAGGGAGGACCGTGATGAAGAGATACTTTCTGCCTCATTTCTTCTCTGGTTATTTTGGAAAGGATCAAGCACTGATTTTTCAAGAAAAGAGAAATGCAGGAAGCTCAGGGGGCAGTAGCATACTTTGCACACAATAAAGCAAAGACTATGGTTTAACAAGCCCTTCCTATCATGGTAGTTGATTTATTTGCTCAGGAATCATGTTGTCTGTGCATTTCCATACAGCAAGGAATTAAATCAGAGATACCAGCTCCTCCTGTAAAACAGCCTTCCAGTTATTGACATGCATTTTCTCTTTATTAATTGTACCAATAATGATTTGAATTCCTTGGGAGGGCAGTAGAAAGAATTGGAGTCTGCTGGGTTGATCAATACTTTAAAAAGACGATGTTGAACATACTGCATACATTGCCTATGTTCAGTATGTATAGAAGCATAATTAGTGGTCTTTTCAAGCATAAACCAGAAATACTTTTGGGCCCAACACTTGCAGTTGCCTTCCTGATGTAAAAAACTAACAGATACTAGAATCCAGTGTCAGGAAGACAAATATGTTTTGCTTCTCTGAAGAAGCTTATAATAATATACAGTATATGTATATGTAGGGAACAATTGGTCAAAAGTGGCTTTTTGATTCCCCAAGGGGAAAGACTGGCTTTGTAATTATAATTTTTCCTTATTTATTTTACTTAAAACTGGTAGAGTCTAAGTATTGTATGAAGTGCCCATGATTCTGTAAGTTTAGCATATTTTCATTAGTTTTGTCAGTTTAGTCCCTTTGTTTGTTTCTATTTTTAAGATGAATTTTAATTCTGTTTGAAATCACTAAGATATCCATGAGAAAAATTGCAATGGGAAGAGGTGAACAACCTTTTTCAGGAGGAACTGTTATCTCTGGCTAAAAATTTGGATTTTATTTTTTGGGTTATAGTTTATAAGTCACTTATTTTATTCAGCTTTAATTTCAGAAAAATGAAAATTTTGAAAATTCCCAATAGTTGTTGGAATGATAAAAAGAAACTCTTGTGCAGTGGTATATCAATCTTTAGAATTTTAAAATATTAAAATGTTTGAAGTTAAGCCATGTGGAAAATTCATGCCATTGCAATTGTTATTTTCAAAGCCCCTCTGCCCCTTTCTTAAACCATTTGAAGAAGTAATATATTCTTCATAATCCTAGCATCTTGGTTAGTAGCTAAAAACCTTTTGAAGATTACATTTTGATGAAGTAGACCAGTAATCCAAAGAAGAAATCCTTTTCCCCCCTCTGACTTTACAAATCCAATTGGAAGAGGGTTCATAAGTTAAAATTTATGTTTAAGACTTCATTTTATTTGGAGTTTTATGGTTTTAAGAAGTAATATATGTAATGTAAAATATACATGAAGCATTACAGTTGACCTTTTTCCATGCATAAGTAGCCTGACAGTAGCCAAATGTAACTTGCAGGAAGTAATCAAAAAATATATTCAAAATAATAGCAATCAGGCATTGGATATTTGGTATCAAACTGTTCACATGATAATTTCTTTGTTAACGCTCTGATTTTCTAAACTTATTTTACTAAGAGTGTTGACCATAGAAAAACAATAAAAAATGTGTTTTTTTGTGCTGCTATTATAAACATTTATTATCTGTATCTTTTAGCTCAGGAAATGATTTCACCTATTTGTCCCATAAACAAATCTTTAACAGGAACATTTAACTAATTGGGCTGCTTAGAAAGATGTGCTGGGAGAAAACTATGATATTTTGACAAATTGATTTTAAGATACAGTTTCTAAAGTCTTACCCTGCCTGGCTGGAGTTTTGTACAAATCATATGTAGCCTGCTTGGTCTACCAACACTGCCCAGAGAATCTCAACCAGGAATGTAGGGAAAGTCAGAGCAGTGGGAGTGCTTGCGTTTTGAGGGCTCTGACCAATTGTCTTGGAATTTGAAGCTGTATTTTTGCAGTTTTGTGTACAGAGAAAAAGGGTCACGTGAAGCAAAGTCAGTTTTAACTTCAGCTAGGCTATAGCATGTAAAAGAATGATAGTTGAAGTCATTTTGCGTAAAGGTACAGCATTGAAATACTGTGTTGTGTTTGTTTTTACATTTTTGCATTTTTAAAAACACACAGGAAGATCCAAGTTCAATTTCTTATTAGAGCAAGTTCTAGTGTTGGTCTTGAGTTCTGAGGTCGTCACACACTTCATTCATATCCACACTGTATTTCATAGTGTGATTTGTCAGGAGGGGTGATGGTTCTAAATTTACTTTTTACTCTTAGTGTAGTTGGATCTAAGTAAAATGTTTTGAATTTTATCAAAAACTCAATATAGTTTTAAAACCTATGGGTTAGGATTAAGGAGAAAATACAGGTATAGTAAGAAAAGTGACCCATCTGAAAAGCATTGTGAGGTTGGCTGTTGGTTGGCTGTGATTAAAATGAGGAGCAGGTTCAAGTTGTGAATGGGGCTGATTGCTATATAACTATGTACATGTTAGTTGGGATCACTGTCCCATATTTTGTATATTGGAATAAAAGTTTCTATGAATTATCGTAACTAAAAAGTAAGTATTTTAAATTAAGTTCCACTTCTAAGTCACATGGCTTCTGTCTTGGAAATTTTACATTTAGAAGATTACTTAAGACAGGAGCCAGAGGCTTTAGGAAAAGACAAGGAAGGAAATGTTGTAGTATATGGGTCTTGTGGCCTCAACCATCAGAATAGGGTTTTATCTTTAGGGTTTTATCTTTCCTTGATGGCAGTAGAGACCTCATTTTCATAACATACTACTCTTGATACTTTCTTTAAAGATACTTTTCATTAAAAACTCTCTCATGAGGTATTTGGTGGGGAGCTGGGAGGCTAAGGCGCTTGAGTTCTGGCTCTTCAGTGAATTTAACTGTGTGACCTTGGGCAAGTCACTTAACCTCTCTGTGCTTCAGTCTCCCTGTCTTGTAAAATGGGAGTAAAACCTACCTCACAGGGTTGTTGTGGGGATTAATTAGAGATAATGTCTGTAAAGCATTTAAGGTTCTTGAAGAAGGCGCTATATAAATACAAAATAATATCTATTAAAGTTGGTTTATTTGTGCTTGTGGTTTTTAAGTGTTTTTTTTCCCTTTTTACCTAAAATGAATTTTCAAATTAGAGGTACACGCTTGGCAATTGTGTTACTTTCTGTGCCCGTTGTTACTTTTGATATCCAAAGAGATTTTCCCTAGAAGAGCATTGCATGTGTCTTAAACTGTATTCTGTGTGTTCCTGCATTTAATTAGCACGTAGCTTGCTGTGTCAGCTTCCCATCACTGTGACAAAATGCCTATGGTAATCTGCTTAAGAAGAGGGAACGTTTATTTTGGTTCACAGTGTCAGAGGACTCAGGCCACAGTTGGCTGGCTCCATTGCTCTTGGGCCTTTGGCTGCAGAGCATCAGATCGGGAGTGTTGGGCAGAGGAGCTGCTCCCCTTGGTCAGCCAGGATGCACAGAGAGAGAGAACAATCTGGGTCCCGTATCCCCTTCGAGGACACACCCAGCAACTTACCTTGTTCACAGTCGTGCCATAGGCTGGCAACTAAGCCCGCAACACATGGGGCTTTGGGGAGACAGTCCAGACCCAAACTTATCTTTATGTGGCAGCATGTGTTTTGAGAAATCCCAAGAATAAATTTCTCTATTTATAGTCATAGACTCTTAGAGGGTAAAATTCCTTAAAGGTCACTTGGTACTGTTCCTTTGTATTACCTGTGCAGTAATTGCTGCAGTAAAATATGTTTAACATGTGCTTAGCCTCCCTTGAGCACCTGGAGCCAATTCTAATTTTGAGAAACTCAAATTGTTAAGTATGTTACTGTTTATCACTGGTCAGTCCTCATTTTCCCAGCAAATCCTCTGTTCTCAGAACCAGCCTTTGTATGATGTGTTCAGAGACGACTTCGCTCTTGGGAGCCCTGTTCTGGAAGCACTCTTGTTGATTCAGGCCTCTCTAGGAGCATTCTCAGAACAAACAGCAGCAGGTGAACCAGACTCTCAGTAAGGACCTTACATGGCATTCTCTTTTCTGAGGCTTTGTATCACATACTGCTTGGTGAACTTTCAACAAATTAAATTGTATATCCAAGAGTTCTTTCATGGACTGTTGAAAAGCCAAGACTGCCCCCTGACCTTCCGCAAGTTCTTTTTGTTACCATTACCTGTCAATGTGAACATTTTAAAATCTTTTCCTCCTCCCTTTAGTCACATTTTTTTGTGATAAAGTTTTGTCTCTGTGTGTCTCCAGAGCTGGTGAAATAAGAACTCATCATTTTTGAGTGATAGTCTGCTATGGGGGCCTGTACTCAGCATTTTACTTTTGTTTTTAATCTGAATACCAACATCTGTGAGGTCATGATAGCCTTCTGAAAGTTTCTTTGGGTTTTGGTTTTGGGTTTTTGTTGTTGTTTTTGTGGTACTGAAGGTTGAACCTAGGGCCTCAACTATACTTTTCAAGTGCTCTACCGCTGAGCTGCACCCTTAGCCCCTTAAAATTTTATTTTTTATCATGAGACAGGGTCTTGCTGAGTTACACTAGGCTGCCTCTGGCCTCCAACCTTCAATCCTCCTGTTTTTGTCTCTGCCTCCCTTGTCACTGGGATTACAGGTGTACTCTACCACACCCAGCCTATCATATCCTCATTTTACAAAATTAAGAATCTACAGGTCTTCTGAGGTCACTTTTTCCAGACATGCAGTGGAAGGTATCAGATGCAGGTTCCAGATAGTTAAAACTTTAGTGCTCAAGCTCTCAACCCTAGCTGTTACTATCAAAACCACTTTCTATTGTGGTCATTATTTAACCACAATAATTGCCATTTTTACTATTTTTAAGTGTCCAGTTAAATGACACTTAGTACTTTGACCGGGGGGCTGGGATTTAGCTCAGTTGGTAGAGCACTGCGCTGCAATCTCTGAGGTCCCGAGTTCAATTCCCAGCACCGCAAAAATGGGAGAAGGGCCTGGCAATCCACTCCCAAGGCAATCCCGAAACAGCCTTTGAAAATCCTACGAGGATCGCTATGAGTTGGATACCGACTCAACGGCACCTAACAAGAAGAACAAGTACTTTGACCATGGTGTGTGGCTGTCTCTACTGTCCATTCCCAGTGTTCTTTGCAGCACCGCAGCCAGGCCCCATCCACATTAAGTGGAGTAACTCAAGCAGTAACTCTTCACCCCAGCCTGTGTGCCACTCTGCATGTCTGTGAATTTGACAGCTCACAGTACCTCGCATAGTGGAAGTATAAGGTATTTGCCTTGCACCTGGTGTATTTAGCATAATGTTTTCAAGACTTACGCATGTTATAGCATTTGCCAGATTTTTCTTTTCCTTTTTTTATTTTTTTGTTTTTTCCTCTTGAGGCTAGGCCTCACTGCACAGTCCAGGCTGGCCTTGAACACACATCCCTCCTGCCCCTGCCTCCTTAATAGCATTTCCTTTGCTTTAAGTTTAAATAATATTCCATTGTCTGTATACCATATTTTGTCTATCCAGCCCTCAATGACATCTGGGTTGTTCTTGCCTTTTGACAATTGAGACTGATACTACTATGACCGATGCAAGCAGCTAGCTGTCAAGCCCTAGATTTCAGCTCTTCTTGGTCTATACTTAGGCATTGGCGGGGCCTATGGAATTCTATGTCTAACCTTTAAGGAACAACCATACTGTTCCACAGTGGCTGCACCATTTTACATCCCATCGGTGGCACACCAGCGTTCCAGAGTCTCTACCTCTTTGCTTGTCGATACTTGCTATTTTGTGTTGTTTAATCAGTTGCCATCCTAATAGGTTTGAAGTGTATTAGCCTACTGTGATTTGATTTACATTTTCCCTGATGACTAGTGATTTTGTATATTTTCTTGTGCATTTGACGATTTTCATGTCTTTGAAAGAGTGGATCTTGGAGTCTTTTGTCCACATTTAAATTGAGTTGTTTGGGTGTTTTTGAAGTTGTTCTTTATAAGTTCTGGATTTTTTTTTTTTTTTTTTTTTTTTTTTTTTTTTTTTTTTTTTTTTTTTTTTTTTTTACGCTGCTGGGGATTGAACCCAGGGCCTTGGACATGGTAGGCAAACACTCGATCACTGAGCTGCTTCCCCAGCCCAATTTGAGGTGTTAATCTCTTATCAGATACACAATTTACAAATATTTTCTCTGGTTGCACGGGTTTTCTTTTCACTCTCAGTTATGTTCTACTTTGATATGCAAAAGTTTTTAATTTCAGTGGAGTCCAATTTAGTTTTTCTTTTGCTGCCCGTGCGTTTGAGGTCATATCAGAGAAATCATCCCCAAATGCAGTGTTATGAAGATTTTGCCCTATGCTTTTTCTAAGAATTTAATAGTTTTAGGTCTTTGATCTGTTTGAGGTTACCCCTTGTATATGGTATAAGGGCCAACTCTGTTCTTTCGCATGTTTGTATCCAGTTTCCCCAGCACTACTGGCTGCAGGCCTCATAGGGTGAGTTAGGAACTATTTTTCCCCACTTTAACTTTTTGGAAGAGTTTGAGAATATCAAAATATATTAATAACTAATACTTATATACTTGCTATAGGTCATTTTTAAAGAAATTTGAGGGTATCATCTTTGCCATTAAGGAATTTATCATCAGAGAGGAAGTCAAAGGTGACATGGGTTGGTAGGAAAACCAGCTGTATACATGAACATATACACAACTCTGCAGAACAGGCAGAGGATGGTGGTGTCAACATCTACAGATTACAAGGCCCCAAAACAGTATCTGGAAGTAAAAAACCATCAAAGTAATGGGAATTTAAGAATACTAGCTTATGATGCTGTTTGGAATAGTTTCTAAGCCTGCTTCAAATTATTTTTTCCCCTTTCTCCTAAGAGAAAGCTCTAAATTCCTTTCAGAATTCTCATTTAGTTAGCCACTATGGAGCCCCGACTCCTAAGAAAACCTTTACACTATTCTACATCAGAAACATTTGTTAGAATTGTTAGAATTAATATTTGTTTCCTTGAAACATTTCCTTACCTGTTGTTAGTGATTTCTCTTATGATTGCGTTTTGATTTAAAATTGTGTTCAATAAGAATTATCTTATGATCAAGGGAAATAGTCCTGCTGCACTGATTTGAGAAGCCATTCCCAAATCTGAGTGGTTGTGGAATGTCTGGAATCCTGAAATAAACCCCCAAAGATTCTGATTCGCTGGAGATGAGGAATCTCGGTTTCAGCAGCCCCTAGGTGAGTCTGATCAGCCACGCCTGGGGCTGCTGGTTGGAACTCTGGAGCTCTCCATCATGTTTCTGTGAACTCCCTGCCAGTCGAGTTGGTCCCATGGGAGAGGGTTGTCAACTGAATCATTTAGGAGTGCTCCAGGGATGCTTCAGAGGAGGTGTAACACTTGTCCTTACAGGCAGCATTTGACAGGTTGCCATCTTGGGAATGTTCTGCTTCTAGAGTTGAACTGGAGCCACATTGGAAAGGGCGTAGAGGCACAGAGTATGTACCTGGAAGTTTCTTCAGCCGTGAGAAGAGCTGAGACATTTAAGAAGTGAAGTGTTGAACCAGTGCCATTGGAACACTCAACAGGTAGGATTCTTAGACTGGCTACAAGGTTGTGCTAGAAACATCTTAAACTTCCCAGATGTAGCAACTGCGTGGTAACATACCTGAGGTCACTGGTAAATGGCAGAGCTGGTATCTGGACCAACATTTTCTATTCCAGAGTTCAGACTTTGTTTTTCATCATGCGGACCTTTATTCTTTGTAGTGGTTGAGCGTAGAGAGCTAGTACAGTTGACTCTAGGCAGAATTTGCGTTGCCACTGGTCATGAGGATTCCATCACCAAAAGAGGTGGGTGAACAAAACACTAGTCTGAGGGTTTCAAAGTGGCAGAGTCAAGTTGACTGCCTTCAGTTTGAGCAGGCCAGATAGTATCCATGTGAAATTGACAGCCTTTGGTAAGTCTACCCAGCATATATGACATGTTTTGTCCAACTCTCAAAACAGTCTGCTCTGAGGAATATTTAGGTTCTTTACATTAAGGAACTTCTGCCTCCTGGCCAACTTGATGGACGGCTTCATTTAGAGCTGCCAGAGGGATGACCTCCTTACTTTGCACAATTGTACTACTTGGAATACTCTCTCAGTACATTCCTGAAAGTGCACACTGGGTCATTGTAAACAAGATTACAGAACAGTAAGATAGAATTTTGATTTTTACTATGTTTGGCCAAGTCTCAATCCCCTGGAAGGCCCAGAAATAAGACACTGGCTTCACATTGGGGGTAAATGTATGATTGATTGTATTGTTTTTAAACTATTTGCCAAAGCTTTGGTGGTAGCTTTTCCCTTTTTAGGCTGCAAAAATGAATGTTTTCATGGATGGACCTCTACTTATTAGGTGCCATAGAGTCGTGTCCAACTCAGTGACCCTCATAGGGCTTTCAGTGGCTGATTCGAGATCACCTCAGGAGTGGATTGCCATGTCCTTCTCCCATTTTTGCAGTGCTGGGAATTGAACCCTGGACCTCAGAGACTGCAGAGTGGCACCATACCAAGTGAGCTAAATCCTAGCCCTACTAGCTACTAGTTTTTCATAACCTGACAATGTTTTGTGTATATTTTAGGGGGAAAAAATTATTGAATCACATAACAGGTAGACTCACAAAAGTATGTGTCAGTGAAATAGATTATTAGATGTGATCATGGAAGCCTCAGAAAATGTAACTACAGGTAAGCAACAGATCTCTTTTCCCAGTGTTACATGTATATATCATTCCTTCAATCATCAGTTGTTGCACTTTGATTAAATTTATTTGTTGAAAAGATATATTTTAAAGATTACTACCAAAAATAAAAATCCTATCATGACCATAAAGTATGAGCATTACAGAGTCTGGATTTCTACATATTACATGTACTTTATATTTTACTACATGTTAAACTATTAGAACTGATTTGAAATTACATTAATTTGCCTAGCTGGGTGTGAAGTTACGAACCCAGGTAAAGGTTATGGTCATGGACCAAAGTAGGCAGGGCAGGAAGATTTGCATTTCACAAGATGCTCCTGGGCTGTGGTGTAGAGAGGGGCTTGGATGGGCTGGAGTGGCTGTGATGACACCCCTGGGGGACAATTGTTGGGCATGGGCTGGCCAGCTGGGGACAAGGAAGGGGCACCAGGAAAGATTCCTAGGTTTCCCTAGCTTGCCCAACTAAGTAGATGGAGAAGGGTTTTTCTGAGAATGCAGGAAGAGGATTCTGGTTGGTGGTGGGGTCGTGAGTATTCTGTGGTATAGCTGTGTCACAGTTTGGTTTCAGGCATTTGCTTTGAGGAAAATGACCTTGCTTGGCCATTTTTGAGGCCTGGCCATGGTAGCATGGGAATAATTGGAATTCACACGCTCAGACTACACTTGTTGACCTAAATCCCACATACCACCAGGGCAAAGCTTTCTTGGAAATTGAGATTAGGTAGAGTTGAAATGGCTGGCATCCTCCTTAATTAGACTCTGTTTTTGATATCCTTGCCTGCAACCATACCACTGTAGTGTCCAATCCCATCAGATCTCTGAAGCTAAGCATGGTCGGACCTGGTTAGTCCTTGGATGGGAGACTGCCTGGCAACACCAGGTGCCGTAAGCTTGCGAGAAGGACTTGGCAACCCACTCCCAAAAAACAAGCAACCATTGAAAACCCTGAGAATAGCAGAGAAGCACAACAATAGTGTTTCACCTGCTGCACATAGGGTCATTATGAGTCAGACAACGACTTGACCACACCTAACAACAAACTTTGATATCCTCACAGCCTGTGTTAAAGTCTGCAGCCACTTGAGGCATTTCATGATTGAGAACAGATTAGTAAAACCAAATTAGCAGCCTCATGTTGAAGAACATAGGGTGGTTTTCAAAAATATCTGCTAGAAACATACTGTACCTTATCACTTGCTCTGGCAAAATACAAAATTTCCTTTCAGCTATGGAAAGGTGATGAATTTTAAAGAGCCTTGAGAGGCTTTGGGACAAGGGGGAAAAAATCCAGTTTCTAGCAACTTGCACTTTTGGAGAGAAGTTTTGTGAAGTGAATTGACTGCCAGAGAGACCAAAGCCAGCCTAAGAGGATCCAGTATAACAGTCCCAGAACCCAGGTGCTGCAGCCCATGCTGGACAGATGTCTTGGACCATAGGAGACAGGATGGCTCAGGTGCAGTCTTCCAGTCCCACCCAATGTGTGGTGGCATATTGGCATCGAGTTTCCTGCTGCTGCTCCACAGGAAGAGTTCTGTTGCAGTCCTCTATGGCTGTGTGCCACGCTGCTCTGGCATGGGTCTCAGGGCATTGGCCCATCTCCAATGTGGAGCCAAAGTGGCAATCCCCTGTGGACCACAGCCTTCATTGCCTTCTCCTTTGTGTGCTGAGCTGAGTGTCAAACTTCAAGAAGACAGTGAGTCAGCCCTTCACAGCCTTGTGACCTTGAGCACATTGCATAGCCCTCCTGAGGCTGCTCAATTTATGACATGGCGAAAGTGACACCCTCTGGTGAGAGTGTTGTGAAGCCTTGCTGGGATCCATGTCAAGTTTGCCTTGTCTCCACAGTTCATGGCAACAGCTCTGCGAGTAGAGCTGTCTAGAAACGCATGCTAAGTCCCAACGCTAATTTCTCAGATGTTTAGTGAATATGTGTTATATGAGAAGCATCATATTAGTTGTTGCACAGCATATAAAAATGACTAAGATAGTTTCTGTTCTTAGGGAGCTTATAGTGGAAAAGATCATTTTAAAAAAGGGCATGATAAAATAGGAGTGAGATGTTTGTTGAGTTCAGAGGAAGGAGTTATTAGAGGTAGCCTAAGATGGTTATAAGCCTAGATTCAGGAGACAGCCTGCCTTCACATCCCTCTGTGTCCTATGAAACAGACATCTCAGTATGGGCGTCTGCTTACCGCATAGTTATGAGGACCCAGGATGTGGGGATTAAGTAGAAAGTGCTCAATAACTACTAAGCAATTATATCTGTACTCGATGGAAATGTACCATCGACTGTATGCTAGTTGCTAAGAATAGAAGTTGAATAAGACATCTTATGTGCAGTTCAGTGATGGAAATGGAAATTGATAATGAACTCAATGATACAGTGCCGAGAACCATAAAGGGGACATAAAGAAGATAACGTGGGAACACAGAGAAAGGGCATCCAAATGAAATTATGGGGCAGGGAAGGCCTTGAGAGGAAATACATGAACAGAGATTGGAAGGAGAAGCTAAGGGTGTTTAGACCAAGCAGTGAGTTGAGGTGGAAGTGTCATGAGGATACAGGAAGCAGTATGTGAGGAGGCACAGTGGCATGGCGTTGTTGGGAAGTGTGACTTCTCTGTGGCTAGGGCAAAGAGTACCTCTGGCAAATGACGAAAGAAAAGTAGCGTTCTAATCCCAAAGAGCTTAAAGGAGTTTGGGTTTTCCTAAAATGGACATAAGGAATGCTGACAGGATTTTAAACCGAAGGCTAGTTTCTCAGAATGGCTTTGGGAAGACCATGTTAGCAATGCAGAAGGCAGTCTGGATGGAGGGCCCTGCTGGGAGAGAAAGAGCACCAAGGAGGTGGGGTAATGCTGCCCCAGAGCTGGTGGGGGGTGGTACCTCTGGGAATGGAGGTGGGGCTGGGTGGGGTGCTGAGGTAGAACCTGGGGACGGGGTTGACCTGCTCTTCCTTCTTGTGTTGACATCTTCCCAGAGTCTCTGTGCCATTTGCTCTCTCGGCTCTGGTGGGGCAGCGCCACACACTCCTGGGGCTCCAGCTGCCTGGTGCCTGTGGCTCCCACATTTGTCTCTATCCCAAGTCCTCGAGGCCCAGGTCATGTGTCCAGGTGTGGCTCTTGGATGCTCCACCTTGGTATTGTGCAGACACCCCACACTCACCTCACCACACTTCCTGTCCTTCCCACACCGTTTGTACCCTGACTGCCATGCACCATTGTCACTCCTGCACATGGATCAGAAGCTGGAATGCCATGGTCCTTTATCTCCGTCAGACATTCAGCAAGTCCTGTCAGGATGAGCTCCTAAAACTCCCCTGGGCCAGTCTGCTTTTTGGTGTGTCTCAGCCAGAGCCCTGGCGAGGCCACCACTGCTTTGTGTCTCTGATCAGCCTTTCCGTCTCTGGTCTCTCTTCTGCACAAACCCACTCTCTACAGGGATTTTTAGCACCACCCACCCACCTTTCCTTCCTTCCTTCCTTCTTTCCTTTCCTTCCTTTTTTTTTTTTTTTTTTTTTTTTGGCAGCACTGGGGGTTGAACCCAGGGCCTCGCTCAGGCTCGGTGCAAGGGCTCCACAACTGAACTAGAACCCCAGCCTCTTTTTCATTTTTTAAATTTGAGACAGGGTCTCTGTAAGTTGTACAGGCTGCTTTTGGCCTCAAGCCTACAATTCTCCCACCTCAGCCTCCCAAGTCTCTGGGGTGAGTGCTCCTTTTAAAGGGCTGTTATTCATTGAATAAATATTGAAAGTAATCGCCTGCTTAAAACACTTCAGTGACTCCATGTTCCTCTGGATAAAATCCACATTCTTCAACAAGGTCCCTGTTAGTTTGGCTCCCGAGGGTCCATTTCTTTCATTCTTACCGTCCCCTACCCTGAGTGCACATCCATTCTCCACAATTTAGGTTTCTGCCACATGATTTAGTCCCTGGAACATGGTGTGCACCTTCTCTCTCCCCTTCTGTGCTTTGCACATGCTATTTCTCCATCCTGTGAAATTCTTCACCTTGGCAACTCACAGCCATCCTTCAGGTCTGAGCTCACCTTGCCACCTCAGCAAAAACATCCCTGATGTGCTGAGGTCAAGATGTGATGGGCCCTTAGAGTGTTTGCAGCTCCTGCACTTCCTCCACCACAGCACTTCTGCACCGTGATGTTGCTCAGGCCACAGCATCACCAGCAAGCCACCCTCCCCACAGCTCCAGATCTTAGCTGTGAGATCATGGCTGTGAACAACATCCATCTTCTTCACATGAGCCTGAGGAATAGTGGACAAATGAACTAACCAACAAAGGAGTGGGCTTCCTAACCTGGGGCTCTGGTGGCTAGTAGCACCTACGCTCTGAGAACATAGGGGGAAGAAGTCATCTCAGAGAGTCGTAATGTTGATTTTGAACTTGTTGAGCTCAAGGCCTGCGATTTGACCAAGAGAGATGCCCAGTAGGCAGCTGGATATTTGGAGCAAAGGCTCTGGAGGTCTGAGGTAGGGACGGTCTTGGGAGTCCCCAGTGCACAGCTGCTATTTGGAGCCCTTCATTTAGAAGAATCTCCCCAGGAGGTACGCACAGATTAAGCTGTCGTACCCCCTGCTGGGGTCCTGGGCAACACTGAGGGGATGAGAGAAGGAAGCCCCAGGAACCAGAGAGGCAGCAGGAGGAAACTGGAGAAGTTAACAGAGACGCCAGAGAAGGGGGTGTAGTGGGCAGTGTAAATGCTGGACCGTCAAGATGAAGGTTGAAACTTGTTCCTTGGATGTGGCAATGTGCAGGCCATGCTTGGCTTTGAGGTTGGAGAGGGAAGGGAAGCTAGAGATGTGAGTGAGTGGGTGAGTGAGTGAATGAGCGGGCAGGAGGAAGTGCAGGGACCCAGGGCTGCCTATTTCTGGAAGCTGGCTGGGCAGGCAAACATGATCAAATGACGTCCATGGAATTAGTGAAGGCAGCGGGTTATGTCCCTTCCCACATTTCATGTTTGTAGGGCCTGGTATTTAAATTTTATTTTATAATAACTGCTATGGTCACAATATCTTCTCACTACAATTTAGAACAAATGATAGAAGAAAAATGTCACTATAATTCACATAACTGAGAGCCAGGCAGTGTTGTATATTGGTCTTGTCCCTTGGAAGTGTGTGTCATTCTGTACAACAGCCGTCTGTGTATCCCCATCGCTTGTCCTGATGAGAACAACAGGTCTCATGATTGTTGTTAGGTGCCGTCAAGTCAGGTCTGACTCACACCAACCCAACATACAACAGAATGAAACACTCCCCAGCAGTGTGCCAGGCACAGTATGTCAGTAAAAATGGCTCCAATCCGTCCCACTTTGGCAGGAACCTGGACAACACCAGTGCCTCCTTCCTTCTGGGGGTTTGTTGGGGTTTGTTTTGTTTTTTCTTTTCTCCTTTTTTAGAGACATAGACTCACTGTGCAGCTCAGGCTGGTCTGATCCTCCTGCCTCAGTCCCCAGGGGTGGGATCACCGGCATGGGCCACCACACCTGGCTTCTCCAGAGATCCTTGATGGTGGCAGCGCCAGGTGGTCATGGAATTTCCTCCCCACACCTTTCATTCAGGTTTCCTAAATTTGCTGCTTTTTGTTGGAAAATCACTTTTATGATATGTTTCTTATTCACATTCCCCCTATCTGTCCTGTGTGTCCCACCCTTGTTAAAGTGGCCATTGCCCTCCTCATCACCCCACAGAAGCTTCCTCAACTCTCAAAGCTGCTATGCTTTTTCCTTGAGACATGGTGTGTTGCTCAAGGAAAATTTGTTAAATAAACACATTAGAATACATCTTAACACATATGTAATTTTCCATACACTGGATGTTTATTTAATGGACTTGATGGTTCTAAATTTTTCAACCTCTAAGCAGGTTATTTTGTAGGACATCTAGACCATGTCTTGAAATTAAGACGTATGAGTGAACTTAAATCAGTTTTCCATATAATAGGGCTGCCTAACAAACTAAAATTTAATTATGTTATAACCATTTTATTATGCTCATCAATTTTCTTTACCAGGGCATAGCAGGCACAGCTCATTCCCAATATTGGAGCTCCAAGTAAGGAGATTCAAAGGCTGGGAGGGTCGGCTGATGGTCAGCTGTCAGCTGGGACTCCAGCTGAGCTGTTAGCCAGACAGCTACACTTGTGGTCTCAGGCAGACCTCTTCACATGGTATTTCTACATGGGCTAACTAGGGCTCTCTTACCAGATCTCTTGTATCTTACTCTGGGATCCAAGAGAAAATGTCACCAGAGAGCAAGGCAGATGTGCATGGCATTTTTTTTTTTTTTTTTTCGGTACTGGGGGTTGAACCCAGAGCCTCACGTTTGCATGCTCTGCAAGTGCTGGACCACTGAGCTGCATCCCCAGCTAATTTTTTTTTTTTTTTTTTTTACTTTTTGAGATGGGTCTTACTAAGTTACGCAGACTGCCTCTGGTCTCCAACTTGCGATACTCCTGCCTCCGCCTCCTGAGCCGCTGGGATTACAGGCGTGTGCTACCATGCCTGATGTGCATGGTATTTTTATGATCTTTCCTCCAAAGTCAGGTAGTATCATGCCTCCTAGGGTAGGTTGGTTGAGGTGGCCCCAAAGTCCTGCCCAGGCTCCAGAAAAGTGTCTTGTATTTGCCATCCCACGGTGGGAGGGGGCCCGGGGTCAGTGCAAGAAGAGCAGGTAGCATGGATGAGATACTGCTCGGGCCATCTTTGCAAAATACCGTCTCCACGGTCAGGACCACATTTCCTCTCTGATGGCCTTGTACAGGAGACCTGTCATCCACAAGCACACACAGATATTTGCTTGGTAAGAGTTTTTTGACCATAGTTGCCGCAAATAATTCAGAACAGGACAGAAGGCACAGAGGAAAGACAGGCCAGGGAAGAAATCTGGGCCCTGGAGGTGCCACAAGTCACAGATGTTGGGAGCAGATTTAGGTGTTTGCCTTGGTCACATATAAGGAAGCTTTGCCATCATGTGTCATTTTTCTCCTGTGGGTAAGTCTCTCTGGGTCTGATGCTGCTATGGACACAGAAAATAGGAGCAAAGAGTGGGTGTGTTGCCTTGCACACAGAAGCATATATGCGTGCATGCACACACACTGCAGCCTTTTTAGATACAGTACTGACCAGTGTGGTGCCTCTGCCCTTGGGCAGCCGCCATGAACTCATGAGTGCCTGAATGTAGGACAAGTAAGGTAGGAATGCACCAGAAGTCAATAAAGAAACTGTGGTTTAGAAGCACTATCCATCATCTCTTCATGTCAAATTATTAAATATAACCAGCCAACATATTAGTTGCTGAAGTTAGAACTCGGTGCCTTATCAAAGAGATATAAATATACTGCTCCAGTTAGTAAAATATTTTTAAGACAAGGAGAGAGAAACCATGCACAGGTTGAAAATAAATTAGAAGATTGGAATCAGGCTTTCTAGGGGGGTTTCTATTATTGCTGAAAGAAGAAAAGACATGTCAACCTCCTTGAAACAGAATGTGATGTTTAGTGCAGATATTTAAACTGAGGAATCATTCATTCATTGATTCATTCTAAAATTATATTGGGCACCTAATTCATGCTCTCTGAGGCCTTGAGTTTGATCCCTAGCACTGCAAAAATGGGAGACGGATGTGGCAGCCCACTCCTGCAGCAATCCCGACACAATCAGCGATTGAAAACCCTATGAATAACAGAGAAATACTGACATAGTGCCAGGCATGGCACAGTGTTGGGGAGTGTTTCATTCTGTTGTACATAGGGTTGTTTAAATTGGACTCAACAGCACCTAACAACAACAAAACTTCATGGTCAGTACTACTGCATGCAATAAAATGGATGAGACCAGCTGCTGTCGTGTGGCTGACATTCTAAATGAGAGCAAGCAAAATTATTAGATATAGATGAAGGAAATGAACAGTTTTGTGTCACCAAACTGGGCAGCCTCTCTGAGGATGCAACATCTGAACAGGACTCAAAGAAAAAGGAAGTCAGCACAGAGCCAGGAGGAATGTTCCAGGCCAGGAACAGCACGTGGGTGTACCTGAACGAGGACTGAGTTTGAGGTTACAGAATGCAGTCTGTGGCTGACTCAGCAGGAAACCTAGACAAAATGGCTTTACTGCCAAGTCTTCAACACAGCAAGGTTTTCATTCATTGCAAGTTGGAATGGTCATCAAGTGGAGATTTCATAAAGTATCATATCTATTTTTTTCTGGGCACATCATGGGAAATTTTATGTAAGGGGTGAAAAAGGAACTCGGTTAACTAGTTCTGATGTTATTCACTGAATAAAATTTCTTCCTGGTTAGTTTGCAATGCTGGCTCTATTGTGGACTGAAATCTACCCACACTTGTAACCTCAGGGCCTCTATCCAGGGTCTGGTCCTGTTCTTAGGGCTGTATGTTTTAATCTCGGAGTCTTCCATGTCTTGTTGTTGTTATGTGTCCTTGAGTTGGGTCCAAATCATAGCGACCCTTGTAGGGTTTTCACTGGCTGATTATTTTGGGATTGCTTCGGGAGTGGATTGCCACATCCTTCTCCCACTCCATGTCTTAGTCACATCTTAGTGAAAAATATGTTTTCCTGCATAACTGCTGTTTTATCTTTCAGAAGGATCTATATGAAGGCATTGGTTTTTTGTTTTTGTTTTTTTCATAGAACATGATGAGCATCGCGTGAAACACATGTTATTCCCTAGATTCCAGTTTGGAAAACACTAAACGTTTACCATCTTGCTTCAGGAAGGGCTAAAAGGCCTGGAGCTGACTCTGGAGGAACTGGATTCACATAGCATTTACTGAGTACCCACTGCACGCCAAGACTTGGCCAGGTGCTTTCAGGGACATCTTCCCACCCATCCTTCCCTCAGCCCTTTGGAGTAGGTGCTGCCATCTGTTTACTGGGGAGGGTCAAAGTGTCTGATATCATGGCCAACATGTACCAAGTGAAGTGCTAAGTGTTGGGGATGGGAAGTTACAACTACCCATACCCTGTCTTCCAGTCAAATGGGGCTGCCTGATATACCCCCAAGTCATTAACATAATAGCTAATATTTATGGTGTGATTTCTGTGTGCCAGGAATCAGGTTTAGCCCTGAACACACATGATCTCTTTCACCCTCTGTCTGGTTCTCTATTACAGATGCTCTCTAACTCCAGGTTGTTCTTTAGTGGTGCAAAGGAAAGATCATGTACCTGGAAGTTAGACAGAAGTGGTTCTCACTGTTGGGGTAAAGACATAGAGGTGTGGAGGGGTAATTTGTTAGCAAAGCTACACTGCTAACAAAGCACCAAAGCTAGGATTTGGACCCTAGAGAACCCAGGCTCAGAGTACACAGCCTGCACAGTGCACCACACAAGCTGTTCTGGATACCGGGCCTTAGAATCTACCATTTCCTCTGCCCTCATTTCCACTTAAGAAAAGTTCTGTGCCTCCTTCAGGGCCTGACGTGCCAGCCACCTCACAAAGCCTTTAACTGATTCCTCAGCTCAGTGGAATGTTGCTTTCTTTCCCTCCCACAGCAGTCAAGCACCAGGACTAGCCTAGTTGCCAGCCCTCAACCTCCCTGGGGATGAAAGTCTAGGCCCTGCAGACAGAAGTGACAATAACTGAATGTACTGGATTGACACTTGAGGGACCAAACCCAAGACCTTACATGAGAAAAGAGGTGGGCAAAGTTTGGAGCCACCATACTGAACAGACAGGAGGTCCTCTTCTGTTATACTCTTAATATGTGGAATGCTGAAAAAAGTATGAGGCTTGCAGTTAGACAAAACTGGTTTGAAAATCAGTCCTATCATGTGTAATCTGTGTACTCTCTGGAGCTCAATGTCCTTATTTGGGCATTATGAGATTTACAGTAGATGGATGCAATAATAAGGGCTGGGGTTTAGCTCAGTTAGTAGAGTGCTGCTCCCAGGACTTCAGAAACAGGAGAAGGACCTGGCAGCCTGCTCCTGAAGCAATCCCCAAACGATCAGCCATTGAAAACCCTATAAAGAGCAGAGAAACCCTGACATAGTGCCAGGCATGGCACAGTGTCAGGGAGTATTTCATTCTGTTGTACATAGGGTTACTGTAAGTCACACTCAACTCAGTGGCAACAAACAACACCAACAAAGTGCTGGAGACACATCACCTCCTTACCCCACCTTCTTCATTTTCTCAATAAATATTTGCGAACCTCTTATAAAGCTTGAATCATAGTGCTAAACATTGTGTTTATCAGTTTCTATGGAATAGTATTCTGGTGTTTAGACCCAGAGGACCCCAAGAGCATCAAATGGAGTGATCATACAAACCTGCGAACCTGAGTAAAATGTAAAAATGGGTCCTCCATCTGTTTTTATGAGGACTCTTTCTGCACCTATTCTGTGGATGATACCATTCTCAACACTGTGTTGATCATTGACCTTGATTTCCCAAGGCTAATTGTTTTGTTTGCAGAAGTATATTAACTTCTTCAATGTGGAGTTCCACATGAGGTGGTGTTTGTATAACTCACCCAGGCCCTTGGGTTTCCCAGTGGTTGTTATGGAATCAAGAGAGTTTGGCCATCCTCTGATGACTTAGTAACAGATCTTCAGTCTGGGGGTGGAAAGAGCGAGGAGGTGTCTCCCTACAGGCCCTTGTAGGGTAATGCCATGGATGCTCTGTACCTCTGGAGTAACTCCTGCCATGAAAGGGACTCTCCACTTCAATATTTTTATGCACCTAATTGCAATATTCTATGTGGGAGTCTTGTCGGATTCAGGCATTGCAATGATTTCAAAATCAGGGTCAGAGCAAGTTCCATGGGGGAAGTTAGTGTTTTCCTAAGAATTAAAATAAGACAAGAGAATGGGTTATTATGTAATCAATAACATTTGCCCCTTGATTAAAAACACAAATGCAATTTAGCTCAAAATTATCCTCTGGTTTGCTGTTCTCCAAAATTAGATTACAGTAATAAATGAGTCAGACCTCTTAAATGCCGGCAGGTATCCTGCCATTGACAGCCTCCAACCCAACATCTGAATCATGGCTCCCATACCATTAAAGCTTGTCTTGAGACAGCATGGCATATAGAAAAAGCTTGGACTTTTGGAATCAGATATTGGATTCAGGTACTGTCTTCTCTACTTAACTAGCTACACTTAACCTTACTTCTTGTTGTTGTTGTTAGGTGCCGTCGAGTCGGTATCCAACTCATAGCGACCCTCTGTACAACAGGGGAAACACTATTGTCAGTGCTTCTCTGCTGTTCATAGGGTTTTCAATGGCAGATTGATTTTTGGGAGGGGGTTGCCAGGTCCTTCTCCCAGCCTACAGCTTCTGGTATTCCCAGAAGGTCTCCCATCCAGGTACTAACCAGGCCTGACCCTGCTTAGCTTCCGAGATCTGACGGGATCAGATGCCACAGGGCTACAGCTGCAGGCTAACCTTACTTAGTCTGTTTCTAATAAAATAAAACTTTACAAACAGAGATAGTGGTAGCTACTTTACAAGGTTGTTTTTAGGTTCTCAGGTACTGTCTGCAAAAATATATAACAATGCTTGGCACATATTAGTCCCTTGATGTATGGTATGATACTGCAAGTGCTTAGTATAACACAGATTTAGAATACTGTTTGAATTGGTTCCAGATCCAAGGGTTCTGCCTTCATCTTTGAAAGAGAGACACACTAAGTCAGGAGTTCTCATTCCCATTACTCATTACGATCTTCTGGGAAGCTTTTGAAAAAGGCAGCTGTCCCAGCCTCCTCTCTAAATATTATGATTTTAGCAAACCTGGGGTGGGGCTGGGTGCCCATATCCTTTTAAACATGAAGGGGATGTGCAACTGGGGCTGAGAAGCTCTGAGCTTGGTCCTCTTTATTGGGGTCTGGTTGGCCCACGTTGGTGGGCCTCGCAGAGATGTTGACCCTGGGGGGTTACAAAGTTCTGAGTCTACCCTTTGTACTTCCAATTCCAAAAACTATCTTTTCAGAGCCCTCAAGGGGACAAGAGTTCGGAGTCTGACACCTTCTGAGAGGGACTATCATCTTGTTAATTTATGGTCACAAATGCAGAGACCAACTATTTGCATTGGCCTGAACAGCATTTGTTCCCTGTAAGCAAACCCTCTGAAAGCCCCATGATCAGAGTGACACAGAGTTGAAGAAGAGGTTGTGTTGCTTGGGTATTACCTGGCATCTAATTAGATAGCCCAGGAGTGTGTGTGCCCTTCAGGCAGGCCAGACGCCCTAGGTTCCTGCGGGGACTCTTCGTACTTAGCTGGGGCCTGTGTGGGCATGTCCAGGTTTGCTGTGAGGATGACTCTTTCCGTATGCTTTTGGATCTTGCTGTCTGTTCCCCTTTCTGATCAGCATGTTATGTCTTGTCAGTAGCTTCATTCAAGTCACACCCCAGTCTCCCAGGCCCTGAACACCTCTTCCCCTTAGCGAGAGCGACTCTCTCTCCTGTGCTCTGTTGGCTTTTGGTTTTATGGTTCTACTCCCTGCAGGCAACCATTCTCAGGTCATTCAGAAATGGCTCCCAAAGTATAAATCCAACAGTAAAAGCAGCCCAGGGCTGCATCCAGCAGAAGGACTTGGCCAAGTGCCAGAAAGGGAGGGTCTGAACCTCAGCGATGGGCTGGTGAAGGCCTTTGGGGGATGATGGGTCATGAGGGCACTGTTTCATCTCCACATGTGACACAGCTACAAGGCCTCAGCAGATGCTGAGCAAATGCTGGCACTGTGCTCTTGGACTTTCTAAGAACTCTGAGCTAAATAAACCTGGACTTTTAAAAAATTTTCCCTTTATTAGTAAATGATGATGGGGTACAGAGTAACACAGTGTTGGCTTTTGCCATTATGCATCCTTTTCATCACTTCTGCCAATACTTTCATCAAACCACAAGGTTTATGAGCCTTACAGCTAATATGTAGTAAAACTCAAATGGATATTTGGATTATGTTCCCCTATTTTTCCAATGTACTCATGAGGTTGTGCTGTTTACATTCAGACCATCCTCTCCTCCTTCATCCCTCTACATTGACCCTCCTTCTACCCATCCCACCTTCCACAATCTTCACTTGCCTCTGCTATTTCCCTCCCTCCTCCTTTCTACTCTTTACATTGTCCCTTTTTCCCTAAATTTAATTGTGCATTTTTATATATCAATTTATGTATAAGATTTTTTCTTCTTTTAAGTATGATTCAGCTCCCACATGAGTGAGAACATATGGTATTTCTCTTTTTGAGCTTGTGTTCATTCGCTTAAAATGATGTTTTCCAGTTCCATCCATGTTGCTGCAAATGACATTATTTCATTTTTTATTGGTGAATAGTAATCCATTGTGTATATGTACCAAATTTTTTTATCTATGCTTCTTTTGATGGGCACCATGGTTGGTTCCTTGCTATTGTGAAAGGTGCTGCATTGAAATATGGAGATGCAGGTGTTCTTGCGGTATGATTCCTCTCCCTCTGGGTGTATTCACAGTAGTGGTACAGTTGGGTCATGTGGCGGTTCTATTTTTAGTTTTCTAAGGTATTTCCATATTGATTTCCAAAGTGGTTGAACCGATTTACAGTTCCAGCAACAGTGTAAGAGGGTTTCTTTTTCTCCACAACCTCCACAACCTTGATCTTGGTCACTCTTACTGGAGTTGGTGGAATCTCAGAATTGTTTTGATTTGTATTTCCCTAATGGCTAAGAATATTGGGCATTTTTTCACATGCCTCATAGCCTTATGAACTTCTTCACTTGAGAGCTCTCTGTTCAATTCCTTTGCCCGCTTGTGTATTATTTGTTGTCTTGAGATTTGCTTTCTTGAGTTCTTTGTAAGTTCTAGAAATTAGTCCTCTGTCAGGTGTATAGGATGGAAAGATTTTCTCCCATTCAGTGGGCTTTTCCTTAACTCTGTTGATTGTTTCCTTTGCTGTACAGAAGCTTTTTAATTTCATGTAATCCCATTTGTCTATTCTTGATGAAATTTCCTGAGCAATTAGAGTCTTATTAAGGAAATATGTTCCTATGCCTATGTGTTGGAGTGTGTTGCCTATCTCTTCTTGTAATTTTAAAGTTTCTGTAAACCTTGATTCTTTATAAGTTACCTGATCCTAGCTATTTTGTTATAGCAACAGAGAATAGAGTAAGACACAGCCTAGGGAACATGAACAGAACACAGTAATGGGGACAACTGGGCCATAGAAAGTGTTACCAGGTTAGGAAAGCGTGACTTAAAAATGAAGTTTTTGTTCTGGGTTTGAAGATTAGTTTTAAAAATACCTGAAGGGATTAGTTATTTGGGATTTAAAAGACTACAAAAGAATTGAGAATAACTGTTCAGTGATTCTTGGTAGCAGATGGGAGTGACATTCAGTTTACTAGCCAATGATACAGGCTAATTCTCTGTATAAACCCAGCACTTATTGTGGTTCTTTCTCATAGTTACTTGAGTTCTTCATGCAGGAATTTTCTTGACCAGGAAGAGCAGAGGGAAGTTCCCTTTGGATCCTTGGTGCATTTAGCTTACCTTGTGAGTCAGTTTTATGTTACTATAACAAATACCTGAGATTGCTGGGCACAGTGGTCCATGCCTCTCATCCCAGTCACTTGGGAGGCAGGGGCAAGAGGATCGTGAGTTCAAGGCCAGAGGCAGCCTGTGCAATTTAGACACTGACTGAACACCCCCATCCCCGTCTCCCCCCTGCAAAAAAAAAAAAAAAAAAAAAATGGGTTGAAGGTGAAGCCCAGTGTTAGAGCACTTGCAAAGTATGTGAGAGAACTTGGGTAAAAGTAAATGGAAATAAATCAACTTAAAAAGAAGAAAGGTTTGTTTTAGCTCACAACTGTAGGGGTTTCAGGCCATGACTGACCCCACTGCTTTGGCCCTGGGATGGGTCAGGACATCATGGCAGGAGTGTGTCTGGAAGAGGCCTGTTCACCTCATGGATGAGGTGGGGTGGGGAGAGAGAGAGAGAGAGGGAGGGAGAGAGAGAGAGAAGAGGAGGGGCTGGAGTCCTGCTATTCCCTTCAAGGGTAGACCCCAGTGACCTAAGGTCTCCTGTGGGTGCCTGTTAGAGTTTCTATCCCTTTCCCAACACCACCAAATTGGGGACCAAGCCTTTCAGGGACATGAATCCAAACCACAGCATGGATTTTGCATTTACTGTTCTCATCTGTGGGTTCCATACCAGTTTCCATCAGAATGGCTGTGTGCTGCCTCAGGGATTGTCATTCTGTGGAAGTTCCCTATTCTGGCCTCTGTAACCTGACACTCTAGGACAAACTGGCTGGTAGGTGTCCCTGGCCCAGTGACCATGGGCAGCTCTCCAGCTTACCTACACACCTTCCAGCTGAGAGGTGTTTGCTCCTAAATCAGTTTATGCCAGCTTAGTACATGTAATTAAGTAATTTTATTACACACCATGTAAAACACATAAATATTGTGTAAACCAATCTGTTGTTGTTGTTGTTGTTGTTAGGTGCCATTGAGTCGTGTCTGACTCATAGGGACCCTTATAGGGTTTTCAGTGGCTGATTGTTTCAGGATTGCCTTGGAAGTGGATTGCCACATCCTTCTCCCATTTTTGTGGTATTGCGAATTGAACTTGGGACCTCAGAGACTGCAGAGTGGTGCTCTACCAACTGAGCTAAATCCCAGCCCAAACCAATCTAGTGACTACAAAAAGAAAGATTTGTTTCTTAACAACTATGTTGAATGATTTGGAAAAACTTGATTTGCTTTAAATCAAGTGAAGAGGAGGTTGGGGGAAAATAAAAATGTGGAAAAGCTTGGAGATGAAATTGCCTTTAGAGTCTTTAAGATCTTGCTGCCAGGTGCAGTGGTGAACACCAGTAATCCCAGTGACTCAGGAGGTAGACACAAAAGGATTGTGAGTTCGAGGACAGAGGCAGCCTGCATAAATTTAGGGAGATCCTGTCTCAGAATAAAAGATAAAAAAGGGACTAGCAGATGCAGCTCAGTGGTGCAAACACCCTGGGTTCAATCTCCCGGTACTGCCAAAAAAAAAAAAAAAAAAAAAAAAAGTCCTTAAGATCTCATGATACTTAAAAGGAATTAAAATGTGAAATTGTGGACAATGCTTTCTAGGTGTGATTTATGCCAGAAAAGGCCCACAACAAGGCATTGCCTATATATACCAGGGGTGCCAAAAATAACTAACCACATCTTAAGAGATATTATCTATGTTGTTGCTGTTGTTAAGTGCTGTCGAGTCGAGTTGGACTTATAGCAACCCTGCATACAACACAATGAAACACTACTTGACACTGTGCCATGCCGGCACTATTTCAGGTCTTCTCTGCATAGGATTTTCTGTGGCTGATTATTTTGGCTTTGCTTCAGGAGTAGGCTGCCAGGTCCTTCTTCTGTTTTTGTGGTGCTGGGGATCGAACCCAGGCCTCAGATAGTACAGAGGGGCACTCTACCAACTGAGCTAAACCCCAGCCCAGTATCTATGTATTATGTATTATGTTTCAAAGTTGAATTGAAGGATTAATAGTGTTATTAATTTGATAACAATGTTTTATAGTAATATGTAATTAACATATGAATAATGTTATATATTTGATCACACACACACACACATATATGTGTGTGTATGTATATATATATATATATATATGTATATATTTGCAGTACTGAGGTTGTTGAACCCAGGGCCTCACACATACTAGGCAAATGCTCTGCTACTGAGCCGCAGTCTCGCTCCTTTTTTATTTTTATTTTTTTTGAGACAGGGTCTTGCAGAGTTGCTCAGGCTGTCTCTGGCCTCAATCCTCCTGCTTCAGCCACCCAAATTGCTGGGATTACAGGCATGAGCCAGAGTGCCTACCATAATTTACATTTTCAAAGGTCCCCCTGGCTGCCATCTGGAGAACTGACTGTTGGGTTTAAGAATGGAAGCAAAAATCCCAAATGGGACAGAAAAGTAAAACCAAGCCCTTGCTCCATAAACCACAACCATCTGCTGGGCATTTACCAAAAAGAAGGGCATACAATGGTGAACCAGTATCTTTTGCATCTCAAGAAGTATTTCTCAAGGACCTGAGAGCTATTCTCAGGAATATGACTATCAATGGGGATCAGAATCTTAACTTTGATAATGACCAGCCAACAAATACGGTTCGTCTGGTCTCACCACACTAAGCAAGCGTTTGCACCTTTTCTCCTACTCAGCTGCTTGCTTTTAGTTGGCTTTTAAAATCACTGATGTTGGAGGTGCCCCAGCTGAGCTATATGTCATTAGCCTCCCGCTAGCTCTGCTGAAGATTTTTGGCTTGTGGCATGAGAGTCCTGCTGATAAAAATTGGCCTAGGTTACCTTTCAGGGATTGGAAGGCCACTTTTGTTGCAACCACCCACCCCTCACTTGGGCCTATATAGGTGTCTAACCTGCGACCTTTTGACTTCAGGAGGCTGAAGCCTCAATCCTCAGAAAACCCTAAACCCGCTATTTTCTTAACTCGCTTCCCAGGAACAGTTCGAAGATTGCTTTTGCGCAGACCACAGATTCCTTCTCACGCCTTAAATCTCTCTGCTTTCCCTAAATACTTTGGGAGGTGGATTTCTCCCTCTTCCACGCTCGGTCACTCTGTGAATAAACTCTTGCAAAGCTCGTTTCAGTGACTGGCAAACTGTGCGGTGGGCAAAAAGGGGTGGTTCGGTAACAAAACTAAAGTCAGAGATGCCAGAGCACCAGGGGAGAACAAAAGCGCGCAGAGAGCAACGTGCGGACGGGGCCAGGAGCGCCAAACGCTCCAGAGAGCAGCAGGTGCCGGACGCTTGGCGAGGCCCCTTGAGCCCAAGAGTTGGGGCGGCCTGGAAGCCTGCTCCCGAGGGGAGGCTGGGAGCCGGGGGCCGAGTCCTGCTGGGTGTGCGGGGGCTGGGGAAGGAGGGGAAGGAGAAGGGCCCTGGGCCGCAAGCCAGGCTGTGGCCAGCAGGCGGGGCCGGCTGCGAACCGGAGAGCCCTTTCTTTCCTGCACAAGACACACCGCGGGACCCACTGCGCTCTGACAAGCCGCTTCCTGGGCACCCTGGGTTGCTTTTCGCTCTCTGCTCGCCTAGCCCGGTAGGGAGGAGGGCAGAGGGAGGACGAGGGCCGGCTGCTTTTTGCTCATCTTTGCTTGGCTGGCGCTGCCTGCGCGCCCAGTGGTGGCGCCTGCGGAGGGCCCCAGCGGGCTGCTCCTGCCCATTTTGGGCCATCCCGGCCTGGGAAGCTCTTGCCCTGCACCCTGGCGGAGGGCGACGAGCCCAGGGCTTACATCTCTCGGGCTTTAGGTGGACAGTGGGCTTTAAAAGCTTCTGAGAAATGTCTGTCTGTGGGAGCCTGCTTTATACCCAGGTGTCAGCGGTCTAGATAGAAACACGGTTCCCAGAAGCCTAGGAACTTGGCGGGACCTCGGCATGGACAGGAAACACACGAGCTCCGGGTCACTGGGAGACCAGATATTTCTGCCTGGGGAATGAAAGGAACGTGGTGTAGGGATTTTACCCCAAAGGCCCAGCTCTAATGTTCTGCCATCTTGGCCCCAACCCATGGGTACTGTGCCAAAGGTGACAAATTTAAACTTTCAAATTCCAACCTCCACAGCCCCCTGCTCCGTTGATGTCCCCCAAGACACTGGGGTCAAGGAAGTTGTCCGTTTTTCATAACCACAAAGACCGATGTGGATCCTAAGAAGCCATTGTGGACTGTGGGGACAGTGTGGCTCTACCTGGCCAGAGGCAGGAGGACCAGGGTGAGAGTTAAAACCCACCAAGTGGCCCACATTGGCCTTTCCCCCAAGCCTACTTGCAAATCTGTCTAGGAAGGGTCTGCATGGTGGGGCCCTGGGAGCCTGGAGCCTCCACCCCCAGGACCCCATACTTGGCAGGACTGGGGAGATGTGGGTGGGGGGAGACCAAGGCCCCCTGGGGCTCCCACAAGAACAAGTGAGTGAAGGGTATAGAGAAAGGGAAGGAGGCCAGGCTCCCCTGGGCAGGCTGCTCCCAGTCAGGGGCACTGAGCCCCAGGCCTTCCTAAAATGGTGAAAACTATTTTTATCCGTAAACACAACCTGCGTACATAGACTTGTACAAAAGTGTGTACACAATTTTATTTTATTTTTTGTAGTACTAGGGGATTGAACCCAAGGCCTTGTACATACTTAGAAAGTGCTTTGTCTCTGGGTTGCACCCCCAGCCTGCTTTTTTTATTTTTTGAAACAGGGTCTTGCTGAGTTGGGCAGATTGCCTCGGGCCTTGAACTCTCCATCCTCCTGCCTCTGCCACCGGAATCACTGGGATTATAGGCGTGAGCCAGGACACCTGGTACATGCATACAGTTTAATGAAGAAATCTAAAATGAATACCTGTTAATCCTGTTTAGGCCCTTGAAGCCACTGGTGGTCTCTCACCCTCAGTACCTGCCTTTCTGACTTGAGAGACCACTATAATTTTTCCTTCTAGCATGATTACTTAGGCCCATGTTGTTAAATAGTGAACACTGATTGCTTTTAAACTTGGTAAGAATGCAATCATGCTGTGGGTTTCTTTCAGCTTGCTTCCTCCCCTCAATGTTGCTTCTTGAGATTTATCTATAGCTAGCTAGCTTGTGTGTAGCCCAAGTTCCCTAAATGTCATTGTGGTATAGGATTCTTGCCTATTACCTATGCATTTCATTGTATGTGGGAGATGGGCTGTTGTTCAGGGTTGCTGACCACAGACAATGCTATGATGGCTATTTAGTATAGGAGTCACTGTTATACATTGGATGTGAAATGTCCCCCAAATATGCTAAGGCTTAGTGCCATTAGAGCCTGCAACCATACCATCCTGGCATCTGAACCCATCTGATATCGGAAACTAAGCAGGGTTGGCCCTGGTTAGTCCTTGGATGGGAGACCACCTGGGAACACCAGGTGCTACAGGCTTAGGAGAAGGACTCGGCAGCCCACTCCCAAACACAATCCACCATTGAAAACTCAGAACAACAGCCCAAATGGGAAACTGTCCAAATGTTACCATTTTGTCATTATGAAATAATCCTAATTATCTCTTCTAATGCCTTTTGCCTTTAAGTCATCTTACCTTCTACCCTTGTTATCTCCAGGATCTCAGGACAAAGGGACTCAGAGTAACATTGGTACGAGTGAGCTATTGAGGGTGGAGAGAGAGGGGCAGTGGTGTTCCTCAGTGAGGTCCCAGCTGCTCTCCCTTCTCTTTGGAAACTGCATGGGTAACCTGCCTGGGCTCAGAGATGCTGAGGTGTCAGTTATCTCCCTCTTGGGGACTGGAATGAGGCTGGGAGGTGAGCCAAGCCTTGAGGAGAGCTACTTATACTGTCTAGATGTCAGGAGCTGTTATGCACGTGTGACCTCCAGGAAACGTAGTGGCTGGTACCTCCCTTACCTTGCTTGTTGATTCTCCATGAGCTCTGGGTAGGTGAGAGTACAGGGAGAATGCTCTCAGGTATTGGGTGAGAATGTCCCATTTCCTTCCAGCTCAGGATAAAGGGCTAGCTATCTGTCAGTTTCATCATTCTTTAATCCCTGTTTGTATTAATGAGTGAAACAGTTATTGAACATGGGTTATATGCAGGTGCTGGGCCCATTTGGGCTCCTCTCTTTGAGTCCCCTGGTCACTGTTCATGGGTACTAGATGAAATTTGTCCTTGAAAGTCCAAAGATGTTTTCTGTGGTCCTGCAGTGGCCAGGGAGGCTTTGGCCAGTTTGCAGGGGAGGGAGAGAGAGGGGTCCTGCCCAGGCCCTGGGACTCCTGTCTGTGTGTGTTGGAGACCTCTGCCACAGACCCTTCTTGCAGTTATTTGCTCCTGAGAATCAAGAAGCCTGGAGAATGAGTCAGCTGATGTGTCACTGTGGCAGAGAAGCAAATCAAAATAAACTATGGGAGAAAAGATTTATTGGAGGCTGAAAGTCCATAATGGTGTGGGGTTAGGTATCACAATAGCAGATGGCAGAGAACCTCACATCTTGGTGGATCAGGAGGCAGAGACCAGAGAGGGCAACTATAACCAGGGCTCTGGGTAATAACCTCCTAAGGCTCACCCCCACTGACCTGCTTCCTCAAAGCTTAGGACCTTCTTGCCAAAGTTCTACAGCCTTCACAAACAGTGCCACCACCTGCGGACCAAATGTTCAAACACATGACCTTTGGGGGACACTTTAGATTCAAACCACGATGGCTGGTAACAGGGAAATGCCCCCCTAAAGCTGGCTGAGTGACAGGAAGTGAGAAGTATGTTGCCAAATGTCCCTCATTATTTCTCCCAGAGGAAACAAATCTTGATTAGGCTTTACTCTGGCAGACAATGCATGGATTAATGGACTGCTAGGGGTAAAGGTTTAATAGCCACCATCTAAATTTAGGATACCTGTTGTTGTTAGGTGCCATCGAGTCGGTATTCGACTCATAGCGACCCTCATAGGGTTTTCCATGGCTGAGTGCTTCAGGATTGTCTTGGGAGTGGATTGCCGGCCCTTCTCCCATTTTTGCGGTGCTGGGAATTGAACTCGGGGCCTCAGAGACTGCAGCGCAGTGCTCTACCCACTGAGCTAAATCCCAGCCCTTAGGATACCTAGGATGATATAATCTTAGTGCCACAGTGGGCTACTTTTGAGAATAAAAGGCACATTATTAAAATGTATGCTGGAAGGGCAGCTGTAACTCAAGACTGTCTTAGGCAAACTGAAACATATGGTTACCCTTTCTAGAATGGAATTTTTCAGAAATCCTCTGTGATGGAAAAACTTAACGCTCCTAGGCTTTCTCCTGTTATGACCTAGAACTCCTTACTAGCAGGAATCTTCCCAAGACAATCTGCCCCTCCTTCCATTTCCCCAAGCAGGAGAATATCCTCAAGTGCTTCTGGGTTAGGGACTCTGCTCCTCACTGACATTTTCCTCGAAGGTCAAGAGTGTGTTTGGGCTTTGTAGATATTTTGCTGAAATGTGGTTTCAGGTAAGCTCCAAGCCCAGAGATTGGGTTTCCAAGTCTTTTGTTTGCATACTGTGGTGCGGATGTTGATGGTATTTTTAGAAGTGGATCTTTGAGAATGAGAAGGCCTTTGTGACAGAGGAGTGATTCATTGGCTGTGCCCTTGTGCTGGATGTCTCAGGGTCTGGGCACAAGACCACAAAAGTCATATTCTGGGATGTGTGTGAACTTCGGAGGGGCCTGGCCTGTTACTGGGAAGTGGACAGAAGTCTGAGCCCTTCCCCTGAGATGCAGGCCCTTCGGTGGGCCAGAGAGTGCAGAGGGAGGAGTCTGGGATTTGGATTTAATCTCAGGGCCAGAAAGAGCTGGCACAGCCTCTGTCACCACACCCACTGGTGTGTGTGTCAGTGAACACCAAAGCACATGTAGGCTTGTGACTCCTGCTAATCCCGGCCTCATGTTGCCCTGAAGCTGCTCCAGAGAGCTGCCCTGTGTGAGGGCCCTTCACAGTGGGCGCTCCTGCTTTGCTTGGCCTCTCCTCAGCCAGGGAGCGACTCTTCAGCCAGGAAGTCCAGCATCTGCTCCCAGTGACAGTCACCTTATGGGACTCAATGGAGCTGAGGAGGTGGCAGCAAGGAAAAAAGATTTTATGTGCCTTTTTTGTTTCTTAAAAAACAGAAAACAAAACAACAACAACAACAAAACCAATAATGCAGGAAGAGGAAAAGAATACACTTTATGATTTCATGATTGATCTTACAAGGAAAAATTGTTGTTAGGTGCCATAGAGTCATGTCTGACCCATAGTGACCCTATGTACAAAAGAACGGGACGCTCCCTGACACTGTGCCATGCGCAGCACTATGGCAGTGCTTCTCTGCCAGTCATAGGGTTTTCAATGGCTGTTTTGGGAGTGGGCTGCCAGGTCCTCTTCCCAAACCTATAGCACCCAGTGTTCCCAGGTGGTCTCCCATCCAAGTACTAACCAGGCCCAACCCTGTTTAGCTCCAAGATCTAACAGGATTAGATGCCACAGTGGTATAGCTGCAGGCTACAAGGAAAGACCTATTAATAATAGTGTTAACGATAATAGTTACTGCTCCCAGCAGCAAACACTTACTGAACATTCTTAAATGCAGTATTGCAATAACCCTAAGGTGGGACTGATTATCTCCAAATTTCAGAGAGGAAGTAAAGGTACAATGAGGCTGTGCCACTTGCTTCTTATCCCACCGCTGGGAAGTGGCAGTTAGGACTGGCAGCCTTCATAGTTCACGCAGGACACAAGCACAATGACACCTGGCCAGTCAAGAGTGTTCTTGGGCTCCCACTGCCTGTCCTCACAGCTCCACTGCGTTTCTCCTCCTTTCCTTGTGCTGACTAGTGAAGAAGGAAATGGCTAGGTCATCCCGAGGGACCACCCGCCCCTCTCTGCTTTGGCCTTGTTCTCCTGGGGTCCTTCCTATCAGGACACGTGCTCATGCCTCTATGAAAGAAATAGAGACTAACCCTCTTCCTGGAGCCCCTTCCCTCCTCTATTGTTTTCCTTTTCCCAGGACACTTCTGGTAGGAATTTGTTAATTCCCTGTGTTCACCTCACAACCTCCTGCACCCTGCATGCCGCCTCTAGCAGAGCTCCAGGCTCATGGACAGTCTGATACATAAACCACACATCCATGTCTGTTCCTGTCCTGCTCACCTTCGTGGTAGTTCCTCTCACTGTTGACCACTCCTTCTTGGATAAATGCTGTCTGGTTTCTCCCACACCACCTTCTCTCATCCTTTCCCTCCCCTGGGTCTTTTTTGCCCAGGCTGGCCTTGAACTCCCAGGCTCAAGTGATGCTCCTACCTCAGCCTCCTGAGTAGCTGGCACTACAGGTGTGTACTGCTGCATTCCCAGTAACTGTCTTCTCTTGATTTTTTTCTCCTCCTCTAGCTTGTTGTTGTTGTTGTTAGGGGCCGTCAAGTCAGTATCCGACTCATAGCGACCTTCATAGGGTTTTCAATGGCTGACTGTTTCGGGATTGCCTTGGGAGTGGGTTGCCAGGCCCTTCTCCCACCTCCTCTAGCTACTCTAGTGAAATTCCTTCTTTCATTCCTGATGTTAGTACTTTGAGCCATCTTGCTTTTTGTCAGCCTTGAAAGAAGTTTATCATTATTTTATTTCCAAAGAACTAATTTTTACATTTCTTCCATTGTTTCACTGTTTTCAATTTTATTTAATTTCTGCCTTATCTTTATTTGGGAGAAGGACGTGGCAACCCACTCCCAAGGCAATCCCGAAACAATCTGCCATTGAAAACCCTATGAGGGTAGCTATGAGTCGGACACGACTCGATGGCACCTAACAACAACAACAACTATATTATTTCCTTCCTTCTTCTTTTTCTTACAGTACTGGGGGTTGAACTCAGGGCCTCGTGCTAGCATGCTTTGTAAGTGCTATACCACTGAGCTGCACCCTTGGTGCACGCGCGCACACACACAGGACAGAGTCTTGCTAAGTTATGCAGACTGCCTCTGGTCTCAAACTTGTGATCCTCCTGCCTCCACCTCCTGAGTCGCTGGGATTGCAGGTATGTACCACCACACCCAGCATTTCCTCCCTTCTTACTTTGGGTTTATTTTATTCTTTTCTAGTTTCTTAAGGCTTTAACTTAGATTATTTAGTTGAGAACTTTCTTTTTCTAATGAGACTGGAGTTTCTCCTCAGGTACTGGGTGCTGGACTCCTGGATCCAGGGACCCAGGAATAAATGCACAGCTAGCAAAACAAGCAAGAGCAAGAGAAGTTTATTGAGAGGACAGACAAAGCATCCATATGAACAGAGCGGGTCCCAGCTAGGTAGCTGTGGTGGTGTTGTTGCTTTGGGGGTTTTATGGTCTCTTTCTTTGGACTGGACTTTATGTGGTCGCTTTAGTGGATGGGTCTTTAGTTAGGGGGTACCTCTATGTTGGCCCAATAGAGTTAAAAGGCAGTTGCTTCTATTGTGACTACCTAGACATTGATTAGCTAGGTGACTGCTGGCCAGGTCATGGGACTTGATCTGGTGACTACTAACCAACTCACTACTTGTTTCCTTTGAAGAGTGGGTCTTGATTTGGTGACTTTACAACCTGTGTTCTTTGAACAATGGGATTAAGGAGGATGAGGTTTTACTGAAATTTAGGAGTCATAACTGGTTGTTAATTGTTTGGTGACTGCCTTGCCTCAGTAGTTCCCTGTTTCCAGGCCCCATTCCCCTGAACTTGCGTGAAATTTACTAACTCCTATCACTCACATGGAGCTGGGGTTTAGCTCAGTCGGTAGAGTGCTGCTCTGCGCTCACTGAGGCCCTCTGTTTGATCCCCAGCACCACAAAAAATGGGAGAAGGATGTGGCAATCTACCTCAAAGCAATCCCGAAAAATAATCAGCCATCAAAAACCCTATGAGGGTTGCTATGAGTCAGACCCACCTCCACAGCACTTAATGATCAATCATATAAACATTTTAATACTATAAAATTTCCTCTTAGCACTGCTTCAGCTGCATCCCACAGATTTTGATATGCTGTATGTTCACATGTTTAATTCAAAATATTTTCTAATTTCTCTTGAGACTACTTCTTTGGCCCATTAATTAGAAATGTGTGACTTCATTTCCAAGTGTTTGAATGTTGTCTTGTTATCTTTCTATTACTTATTTTTAGTTTAATTCCATTACAGTTCATACTTGGTATGGTTTTGATTCTTTTAATTTTTGTTAAGATTTGTTTTATGACCTAGTATGTATAGTCTATCTTGGTGTTTCATGTATACTTCAAATGTGTGTAATTTGATATTCTTTTGTATATTATTCTATAAGTGTCAATTGAATACAGTTGGTTGATGGAATTGCTTAATTCATCTACATCCTTGTTGATTTTTTACTATATATATATATATATATATATATATATATATATATATATTAGTGAGAGTGGAGTGTTGAACACTGTATTAACCAAGGTCCTTTAGAGAAACAGAACCAATAGAATGTGTGTCTGTATTTGTGTCTTTTTAATGGCAAACTGTTGCAGGAGTGGGCTGCCAGGTCTGACTGAACAGCACCTAACAACAACAATGTGTGTGTCTCTGTGTGTGTGTGTGTGTGTGTGTGTGTGTGTGTGTGTGTGTGTGTGTGTTAAATAAAAGAGGATTTATTGGATTGGCTTCCATGATAGGTGGCTGAGTAGTTCAACAATGGCTGGTTGCACTCTGGAGAGGCAGAGAACCCAGCAGGTGCTCAGTCCAAGAATCTGGAAGCCTTAGAAGCCCAGTCCAGTGCTAATGGCCTTGTGTTGAGTCTTCAGCTAAAAAGCTGAAGAAGCTGGAGTCTGATGTCTGTGGGTAATGGAAACAGCAGTTGATGCACACTCAGAAGAATGGAGCTCGCATGCTCAAGCTGGCTTTTTCCTTCCTCCACTGGGCCCTCAGCTGCTGTGTAGTACTGCCCTCACTCAGAGTGGGTCTTTGTCTTACATTTACTGTCCCATGTGTCACTTCTCTCTGGAAACACACTCACAGATTCACCCAGTGGGGTGGCTTGCTAGTCCTAGGCATCTCTTAGTCCAGTCAAGCTGACAATTAAGACCAACCATCACAAACACTCCAACAGTATTTGTGGCTTTATTTCTCTGTATTAGTCATTTTCTTTTTCTTACTGTGACAAAACACCAGAGTAAAACAACCTAAAGGAGAAAAGATCTGTTTTGGTTCATTGTTTCAGGGGTTTCTGTCCATCATGGCAGAGGGTGTGGTGGAACAGAGCAGTTCACATCCTGGTAGCCAGGAGACAGAGAGAGAGATGGCTTTGCTAGAAGGTATTTCCTTCTCCCCTTTTATTCTATCCAGGCTTCTAGATTCTGAGATGGTGCTGCATAGATTCAGGGCAGCTCTTTGCCCCATAGTTAACTGTCTCTGGAACTGCCCTCACGACATGCCCAGAGGTGTGCTTTACTAATCTCCTTGTTGTTGCTGTTGTTAGGTGCCATCGAGTCGGTATCCAACTCACAGTGACCCTCATAGGGTTTTCAATGGCTGTTTCAGGATTGCCTTGGCAGTGGATTGCCAGGCCCTTCTCCCATTTTTGCGGTGCTGGGAATTGAACTCGGGACCTCAGAGACTACAGCGCAGCGCTCTACCAACTGAGCTAAATCCCAGCCCCACTAATCTCCTTGTTGTTGTTGTTAGGTGCCGTCAAGTCGGTATCCGACTCATAGCGACTCTCTGTACAACAGGGGAAACACTATTTTCAGTGCTTCTCTGCTGTTCATAGGCTTTTCAATGGCAGACTGATTTTTGGGAGGGGGTTGCCAAGTCCTTCTCCCAAGCCTACAGCTTCTGGTGTTCCCAGGCGGTCTCCCATCCAGGTACTAACCAGGCCTGACCCTGCTTAGCTTCTGAGATCTGACGGGATCGGATGCCACAGGGCTACCGCTGCAGGCCACTAATCTCCTAGGCATCTCAATCCAATCAAATTGACAAGATTAAACATCGCAATTTCCATTTAGTTTTGTAAGCTTTTTCTTCTTGTGTTTTGATGCTGTTTTTAGATATTTTCATTGAATATAGAATTCTAGACTGGAAGTTATTTTTCTTCCAGTACATCGTAAAGGTACATGTCCCTTTTTGTTCCTTTAAAAATTATTTTTAAAGAGAAATCCGTAGTCTGTTAAGTGGTCACCCTACTTTAGGTAATAAGTTTGCTTACTATGCCATCAGCCAACATTGCCTTGCTGTTATTGGCTGATTTTAATCATCATATAAAAATCTAACATGAAGCCTGAAATCACCAAATGTGCTACTGCAGCCAGGCCTTCTATGCTTTAGTCTCCATTCTCATGTATTCAATGAAAATTCTTCGTGTTCAGTAAACTATCTTTGGGAAAGGAAACAGTAAGTGTGGCTCTCCTGAGCCTACAAACACAACTTGAAAACCACATTTCCATTCAGGGACCTGGGTACCTTTTATGGCGCCTGCTGTGTCATTATTTTTCTCCTTCACTGTCCCTCCCCTTCCTGTCACCAAGTGATCTCTGAAGGGTAGAATGGCTGGAGAAGAGAATTAGTTTGCATGCCTCTTTATATCATTAAAAATGACTTGGCAGTTTAACAGTTAGCCCTAGGCCTTATTCTCTCTTGACTTTATGGATAAAGTCCCCAGACTCCCCTTGGCTGACATAAAACAGGCTGCTTCAGGTTTTGGGTGAAACGGAACCATCTGCAGGGCCTTTACAAATAGAGTAGTGCACGTCCTGGCCTGAGGGCTGCTGGGGGTGAGGGCAGGAGACAGTTGCGACAGACGCCTGTAAAACAGAAAAGAGCAGAAAAACAGGTTGTGAGAGTTCATTGGCCAATTAAGCGGAACATTTCATCTCCTTCCTTGTGTGGTTTTCCCAGGGATATAGAACTCCTTTTTCCTCTACAGACCATGTGCTTCCCAGGGACACAAGGCAGAGTGTGGAGGAGGGACTGGTGCTTGCCTTCAGGATGGTCTCCCATGGCATAACTCCGGATCGGGCAGCAGCAATTCCTTCTTTTTAAGAAATAAAGCAGTACTAGCTCCAGTGTGCACCAATTACCAAAGTACAGTGTGTGGAAATATACTCCTCTCCTTCAAAGCATCTGCCAGGCGCGGTGGCGCACACCTGTGATCCCGGAGACTCAGGAGGCACAGGCAGGAGGATTGAGAGTTCAGGCTGGGACAACCTGCATAACTTAGTGAGACACTGACTCAAGATAAAAGTGGGTGGAGCCGGGCACGGTGGTGCACACCTGTAATCCCAGTGGCTTGGGAGGTAGAGGCAGGAGGATTGCAAGTTTGAGACCAGATGCAGTTTGTGTAATTTAGCAAGACCCTGTCACAAAAACTACAAAAATGGGCTGGGGGCGCAACTCAGTGGTCCAGCACTTGCAAAACACGCAGGCACAAGGCCTTGGGTTCAACCCGCAGTATCGCAAAAAAAAAAAAAAAAAAAAGATAAAAGTGGGTTGGAGGAGCGGGTCAGTGGTTGAGCACTTGCTCTGGGTCCAATCCCCCAGTACTAGGGGGAAAAAAAAGGATGATGTTGCTTATCAGAGCGACAACTCCATGGGACTTGTATAACACTGGCATTCTTCCTTAATTTTGAGAACTCCAAGGATAAAAGAGAATGCCCATCATCCAAACCTCCATTGTCTGCTGGGACCTCTCCTGAGTTCTTTTTGTTGGTAGTAGTATTTTATTTTGGGGGACAAGGTCTCCCATGTAGCCCAGGCTGGCCTCCAAGCCTCAATCTTCTTCACCATACCCCTCCTGCCTGAGTTCTTACTTACATGGCTGGGCCTGTTCCACACATCTTTGTTGGCCATAACTCCAAGGCAGTGCCAAAATCAGCTACCTTTAAGCCTGAAGTCAGTGAATTCTTGGAGTAGATGTCATCCCCCGTCTTGAGCCACACACAAGTATGTCCTGAGGATCTCTGTAACTCTCAAAATGCTCCCCCTCAATGTGCATTTCCAGAGGTCAGACCCTCTGCATGTGAGGCTCACTCCTAATCAAGCCACATCCTTTTTATTACTATGGAAATCTGCAGATTCCGTCAAAAGATAAAATTAACTAAAAATAGAGGAGAGAGGCGAGAGAGAGGAGAGAGAGAACAAGAGAGAGCGAGCGATCACAGAGAGGTGGGGGAGGGAGAGGGAGGGAGAAAGAGAATATTCTGCCAAGCCCCCAGCTACTCCTGGGCAGCTCCGAGAGTTAACCCCTGGGGTTGCTGCCTCTGAGGCTGGTCACCCCTGACCCACTCAGCTTCGGTTCCTGTACTCCATTGTCTTTTTCATTCTGCTGTCCTTATCTCTGCTCTCCAAAGGAATATCAGGTGGACATTCTTGTTTGCTCAGAGGGTTGCTTCCCTGGAAGTCCTGAGACACCTGTCAGTTGTCCCTGTGTTCTCAGGTCCCTGTGGACAACTTCCATGCCTCCTGCATCTTGAATCTGTGCATTGCAGGGGCTGAGAGTGCTTGGTTCAGACACAGCCACCCTCCTTGCTCAGCTCCCACTGGTCCTGCTCTTCCCGCTGGCCCTCCTAGCCCCTCCAAGCTCCTGACAGCCCCCGAACCCCTTACCTGGCCTTCTTCAATCGCCCTGGCTGCCGGATCTGATGAGGGAAACTTCCCCTGGCCACCATCCTGCACATCTGGGTTGTGAGCCCTCAGTGCCCCGGAGTCCTGGGCAGACTGTGCTCAGATGACACTGTATTTCTTTTCAGCATTTCCCACAACTGACCATGACCTTGAGAACATTGACCATTCAGTGCTGCTGCCCAGCACTGAGCAAAGGTGAATGAGAAACAGTTCCTGTCCTTGAGTGGCTTGCAGGCTACCTGACTGATGCTGCTTAAAATGCTGGTCTTTTGTTGCCAAGAAGAAAAGAGGAGGGAAAGTGGCCCATAGGTTTCAGCAGCACAGAGGTCCCGGTGCCTGGATGGTGGCAGGCGGGCACAGTGAGGGAAGAGCAAGTGACAAGTATGTGCAGGTGGCTGGCATGCTCGGTGTGCAGGTGGGGATTGTTTGGGAGCAGCTAGAGGAAGAGAAAGTAAGCACAGCAATCTGTTAAAAGCTGTTACTGCTTTTGCTGTTTGTTGTTGAGACTGGATATTTGATCATGCTTAAAATGTGGCAGAGAAACGATATCCCACGAGAGTGTAGAGGAGGGACAGTTGAGAGAATGAAGTTGCTATTTTAAGGGCTTGTGACTTGTTGTTAGATGCCATCAAGTTGGATCTGACTCGTGGCAACCCTATGTAGAACAGAATAAAACATGATTTTTTTACATTTGAGCCCCTTGTTGTAGCCAATGTGTTTCTTCTCATTTTAAGTGGTGCTACATCAGCAAAAGGAGGTCCCAGGGGCTTTACTCCAATCCCATTATTAAGGTCGACTCTACTTTGAGGAGCCTGCAGCTGTACCACTGTGGTGTCCGATCCCGTCAGATCTTGGCAGCTAAGCAGGGTCAGGCCTGGTTAGTACTTGGATGGGAGACTGCCTGAGAACACCAGGTGCCGTAGGCTTGGGAAAAGGACCTGGCAAGCTACTCCCAAAAAGCAATCAACCATTCCCTAGGCAACTCTTCCCTAGTCGTCTTTTGAATGTCCTACAGCATGGGGCACTGATTTTCAGACACTATATTTGACAGTGCTTCTCTACTACTCATGGGGTTTTCAATGGCTAATTGTTTCAGGAATGGGCTGCCAGGTCCTCCTCCCTAGTCTGTCTTAGTCTGGAAGCTCAGCTGAAACCTGTCTACCAATGAGTGGCCCTGCTGGTGTCTGAAATAGCAGTGGCATAGCTTTCAGCATCACAGTAACACCCAGCCCCCATAAGCTGACAGACACGTTGGGGAGGAGCCTGTGGCAGCTGTAACAAATGACTCTCCACCAAGAAACAATTCTTCTCTCACACTTCCGGAGGCTGGAAGTCTGAAATGAAGGTGTAAGCAGGGTGTGTTCCCGTTGAAGGCTCTGCCTCCTCCACTTGCTGGTGACTCCAGATGTTGCTTGGGTTGTGGCTGCATCGCTCTGGTCTCTGGCCACATCACTTCCTCCTCTTCTGTGTTGCTCTGCCTCTCCCTCCCTTTTACAAGGGCACTTGTGCTGCCATCTAGGGTCCACTTGGATAATCCAGAAGACTCTCTTTATCTCAAGGTCCTTCATTTAATCACCTGCAGTGACCATCTTTTTTCCAAATAAGGTACAACTTAACAGTGTCTAGTGATGGGGGGGGACTTTGGGGCCACTATTTAGCCAATGACAGTTGGTAGAGATGAAGAGGGAGGGGACTCAGAGTGCTGTGGAAACACTGAGTTGGCAGGATGAAGGCCACTTTACTGCTGCTGGAGGGCAAGAGGCAAGGGGGAAGGGCTGCAGGTAAGCTCAGCAAAGGAGTTGGGTGGGGAGTGGGAAGGTGGGGGTGGGTGGAAGAGAAGGGCAGTGCGAGGGCGTCTTGTGGCTGGAGGCCATAGATGTGTAGTGGCACCAAAGCCAAGCAGGGGACATTCTTTGATAATTTGAGCAGCCTGTATGTGTGTGTGTGTGTCTGCACATGCTCATGAGAGAGATAATCTAAGACAGAGAATTGATTCTATCCAGAGTCAGTTTGTTGTTGTTAGGTGCCGTGGAGTCATAGGGACCCTATGTACAACAGAATGAAAACACTCCCTGACACTGTGCCATGCATGGCACTATGTCAGTGCTTCTCTGCTATTCATAGGGTTTTCAATGGCTGATTATTTCAGGATTACTTTGGGAATGGATTGCCATATCTTTCACTCATCTTTGTGGTGCTGGGGCTCGAACCCAGGGCCTCACAGAGCTTAGAGCAGCACTCTACCAACAAAGATAAATCCCAGCCCACAGTCAGTTTAGCACATTGGATTTTCAAGGAGGACATGAAGGGATTTGAGAGTACAGTTGTCTTTCCATATTTCCAGGACCCCCCGGATATGAACATCCACAGATGCGCCAATCCTTTATTTACAGTGGTGTAGGATTTTCCTGGGCTGGGATTTAGCTCAGTGGGTAGAGTGCTGCACTGCAGTCTCTGATGTCCCGAGTTCAATTCCCAGCACCGCAAAAATGGGGGAAGGACCTGGCAATCCACTCCCAAGGCAATCCTGAAGCACTCAGCCATTGAAAACCCTATGAGGGTCGCTATGAGTCAGATACCGACTCGACGGCACCTAACAACAACAACAACAACAAGGATTTTCCTATAACCTAGGTATATCCTCCTGTATGCTTTAAGTCATTAAGCTCTAAATTACTTATAATACCTACTACATGTAATGCTATGTGAATAGGTGCTGTATGTATTGTTTAAGGAATAATGACAGAAAATGCATATATTCAATAGAGGGGCTATATATATATATGCACATATATATATATGCACATATATATGTGCATATATATATATGTGCATATATATATATTTGGCGAAATCCCTGGAGCAGAACCCACAGGTACGGAATCCAAGGACAGAGGGGGGCTGTATGGGTGAGAGTGGTCCAAATGATGTTCCAGGCTACATAGAAAGGAAGGAATTCAGGGAGAAGGCTGTATTGTGGAAGGGCCCAGGCAGCTCAGTGTTGTCTAAGAAAGAGCATGGTGGCCATCACTGGACTGAGTGAGTTTAAAGTTTTTGAATTGCCACAGCTTGGGGTGATGAGCTGGGTTGTAAGGTATGAGCAACTGAGGAGCTGTGAGCCAGACTGCTGGATGGGTGGTTAAATGGTGGCTGGATCTGCGAGGACCCTGGCAGGGCCCCAGGAGGAGAGAGAGTAGGTGTCGGCAGCCATGGCTTTGGCAGCACAGAATGGACTATGTGAAGGTTTCAAATGTACCTGTGACTTTTTCAGCGTAGCCCAGCACAGGCAAGGCCCCAGTGGGAGATGGCTTCTTTCATATACTAGTTGATAGTTTATTCTACATTTGAAGGAGGTAGCTAAAGGTCAGCATGGGCCAACAAGAGGCAGTTCAAGAAGACAGGAAGAAGACATGGCCCGCATACCAACTCTAGCCGATGGGTGGCATGGGTCACAGGGTAGAAACTTATTTGCAGAAGCGAAGGTCTCTGTCCAAGAGAACTGCCTGGCTTAGGGTGGGTGGCTGATGGGTCTGTGCATCAAGGTGAAAAGAAACCCAAGCTGAGGTGCAGGCTCCAACCCCGTGGATGCTTGGAGAATGGCCCTTCCACCACATGGGCAGGCTCTCCTCTCCAGCAGCGAAGCCACCATGGAGAGGTGAGGTTCCAGCTCTTCTGGGAAAGTCAAACGCTGTGAGCAAGGGAAGACTTTGAACCTGCATACAAGGTAGTCATGCTTTAGGGCAAGAGGTGACTTTTGACTCATAATTCAACACCTATTTTCCCACAGAAATAAGTGCAAAATAATATGGTGATGACTTCCTAATGCACGTAAGTCTTTAACCATTATTGTATATTTTTGCTTTGGAGTTGCTTTAAATTTTCTCAGTCATGGTTCTAATATTTTGCAGGGTCTTCTTTCTTAAATTAACAAGGTGAGGTCTCAGTGTGCAACTTGGTTTTCTTTATGGTGTATTTGGCCTTATGAAATTTCTGCTCCATCATGAGAGGGTAATGGAGGAGATGAGTATGAGCAATGTACAATGATATGCATATATGGAAATGTCATAATGAAACCCATTAAGTTGTACACTAAAAACTTACAAAAAATTCTGCTCCAAAATTAATGATTGCCAGGCAGTTTATACCATCTGCACATAGTGAATGCGTGGATGACATTTTTATAGGCACCAAAAATACTTTAAATTCTAATGCTAGTGAGTAATAAAGTAACAGCACATTACTCATCCAAATTACCCAGGTAGAAGAATAGTCTGGCTCAGAGGATAATGAACCTAGGGTTTTAGGCTAAAATGGGGCCACCCTGGATAACCACATTAGCACAGTATATAATTGCCCTGTCCCACTAGTTTTGAAATGATGTGATTCCTGATGAATTCTTATAATTTGGAAACATTTTGAATCACAGCAAACTCTGCCAGCCAAGTGAGGCACTTTACATACCATTTGAACTTTGCTTAGTTCCATTAGCGTGAACGGTATCCATTCAGTAATCTTTGGAGCACCCTCTGTGAACCAGACTCTGCCCTAGGTGCTGGAGATTTAGTAGTGAACAAAACAATGCCCTACTCTCAGAGACTATGCAGTCTAATCAGGAAGTCTGACAATAGACAAGTAATAGACATGTGATATGATGTCAGTCAGGTATAAGTTCTGTGAGCAAAATTAAAGCAGACAAAGGGACAGAAAAGGTGGAGAAATAAGTGTCATTGCAAATAAGTTTCCAGAGAGAGCCAGGCAGGTATCAGAGGGAGAGCATTCTAGGCAGAGGGAACAAGTAATAGGAGTATCCTCCTGACTGTTCAGCTCAAAAAGGACTGGGTCTGAATTGGCATAAAGGGTGATTAAATAATCAGTTATGAAATCAGACCCAAGTTCAACACCCAGTTTTACCCCCTAGTAACTGTGTCTTCAGATAAGTGATTTATTAATCTAAGTCTATGTTTGTTTATCTGGTGAAGAGGGACAATAGAAACACTCAGCTCCTGGGGTTGTTGATGTTGTTAGGTGCTGTTGAGTCAGGTCTGACTCGTAGCGACCCTATGTCCAACAGAACCAAACACTCCCTGACACTGTGCCAGGCCTGGCACTATGTCAGTGCTTCTTTGCTGTTTTCAGTGGCTGATTATTTCAGAATTGTTTTGGAAGTGGGCTGCCAGGTTCTTCACACATTTTTTAGTGCTGGGGATCAAACCCAGGGCCTCAGAGCATGCAGAGCAGATCTCTACCAACTGAGCTAAACCCCAGCCCCACTCATGGGGCTGTGATAAGTATGAAATGTGATAATAACCATAAATCCCTTACCTCTGACTGTATATATATATGTACTTTTCCAAAAAGTTGGCTGTCACCATTATAGCCACTCAGCCAGGATCCAATCTAAGAACCCAATACCCACGGGTGAGGCCCTCCTGGCACTGGCCCCAAGCTCAGCCTCTACCAGGCCTCCAATACTGGGTCCTGCTTACATTTCATCTCTGCTCGCCAAGTAGTACCTGCCCTCTGGCCCTCTGCCTGGCCAGAGCAGAGTCAGTGCATTGGAACAGCTGCAGGTGTGTCCACATCTCGGACATATTTCCCTGCAATCGGTCCAAGTTCCATGTGTCGACAGTAGTACCCACACGAATGTTGATTTCAGAGGGCTTTCCATTCCTGGTGGCTATAATCATGATACAGCCATGTGTCTTTTGAGGACAGAGTTTCATTCTGAGAAATGCATCTTTAGAGGACACCAGCATCGAGCTTGTTGTTGTGTTGTTAGGTGTCATCTAGTAATTTTCCAACTCATAGTGACCCTACGTACAATAGGCAAAACACTATTATTAGTGCTTCTCTGCTATTCATAGGGTTTTCAATGACAGATTAATTTTTGGGAGTGGGTTACCAGGTCCTTCTCTGAAGCTTACAGTACCTGGTGTTGCTAGGTGGTCTCCCATCCAAGTACTAACCAGGCCCAACCCTGCTTAGCTTCTGAGATCTGACGAGATAAGGTGCCACAGTGCTATGGCTGCAGGCACAGGCATTGGGCTTAGGTTTCTATAAATATAAACTTTAAGGGCATGTAGCCATACCACTGTGGTGTCCAATCCCATCAGATCTTGGAAACTAAGCAGGATCAGGCCTGACTAGTACTTGGATGAGAGACTACCTGGGAATACTAGGTGCTGTAGGCTTGAGAGAAGGACCCGGAAACCCACTCCCCAAAAAACAATCAGCCACTGAAAATCCTATGAATAGCAGAGAAGCACTGACAATAGTGTTTCTCTGTTGTACAAAAGGTCTCTAGGAGTCAGCTATCCACTCCACAGCACCTGTTAGGTAAGAAGCTGAAAACCTGTAAACTCAAACAGACCTTTATTTCAGAGAAGCTTCCGGTGCTGTCTAACAAAGGAGAAACCAGCAGTGGGGAGAGGAAGGAGCGAGGCTTTTATAGGCGACGTTTATATAGGTTCTAGGTGGGAGGGGGAAGGGGTGATTGACGTGTCACATCAAGATAGGTAGGAAGCAGGAGTGTGGAGGGTTCTGATAGGCTGGAAGAGGGAAAAGGAAGTAGTCATCAATTGCTGCATTGGGCCGATTTTGAGTCAGGTTTTGATGGACTTTTTTGGTGGGCTTTTTGAGGACTGTGGCATAATGGATAGAAGAAGGTACCACCTTATATGAAGGTGCCATTTTGTAACAGGTCCTGCCTAACACTAGCAACAGCAAACTTTGAGGACTCATCTAACTCCTGTTAGTGGTGTACTGACTATGTTATAATTGCCTGTAATCTTTCCTAGCCCCTCAAGGACAGATGCTGTTTTCTTGTGTCTCCAATGTCAAGAACCTAACAGAGGCTTCTGAATGAATGAATGAATGAATGACTTAAGTTATGAAAAGGATTTGCAATAATTATTAGCCTTAATATTACAGTGTTTAATTTAGCATTTTGTAATTTACAGATTTTACATTTGTAGTTATACTTTCGATTAGTTACAAAATTTTACATTTTGTAGTTACACTTTTGATTAAATTATGACACTTGACCTTCACCTATAAGGGAGGTGTTATTACTCTTACAGATGAAGCAACTGAGGCTTGGAGAATATAACTCCTGATAGAATGGAATAGGTGGGCTCCATCCACTGCACCACACAGCCTCCTTATAATGAGAAAAGAAGAGCTTTACAAAGATCCACGCTTTATCCACCCACCTATACACCCATTCATTCATCTATTTATTCACCATCATTTACGCAACCCTTGGTTTAAACATATTTTGGTAGCAGCATAAATGAGTGGAATGAGCTTAAGTTCTGCAACCACAGCAGATGATTGTGGGTACATAAGGCACTGTCTCTGAGCCTCAGCTTGGTCACAAGGTACTCTAGTTTGGGTATGGCTTGAGTGGGTTCCCAAAGATTCATATCCCCAACATGGCAATGTTGGGAAGTGGTGAAACCTTTAAGAGGATGGGCCAAATGGAAGGTGGTTAGGTCACTGGAGGTGCTACCCATGGACAGGATTAATATAGTTCTGAAGGGACCTTGTCTGATTACTGCAAAAGTAGGTTGATATGAAGAGAGTGAGCCTGGCCCCTGACTCTGTCTTCCTTCCTGTCTCATCATGTGATTTCCTTTGCACATGTTCTCATCACAGCCCCATCCACCATGATGCCTCACCAGAGGCCATCCAATCTTGGACTTTCAGACTCTAGAACTATAAGCTAAATAAACCTCTTTTCTTTATAAGGAACCCAGCCTCTGTTTTTTTTTTTTTTTTTTTTTTTTTTTTTTACAGCAACAGAAAACAGATTAAGACATGGGTCAAGCAGCTATTACAACCTCACCTGGCGAGACCACAAGAAGAAGGATGCAGTTGCTCACGTCTTAGCTAGGGAGTTGCTAGCCTAATAAAGGAGAAAAATGCAAAGGCAAATCATCATAACAAGAGTGTAACATGATGGGATGGAGTACCACTCCTCTTGGAAGGAGGATCGGGAAAGTTTCCATAGAGATCTTAAACTGAACATCATCAAGCTGACCCAAGAAAAGAAAAGATCATAAGTGAGGGAGGAATTGCATGTTTTGGGATCACCTTTAATGGCTTCAGACATTTTTACTAACACCTTTCTAAAATCTGTGTTGAATTTTCTCACATGTCCTAGAATCCCCCTTTCTGCCACCCACTACTTCTCCCATTGCCTCGGCTCCGGGCCACCTGTGCAAGGCACCTCACTCCGTCTTGTTGTGCATATCGCTCTCTTTGTTTGTCTTCTCCTCACCTTTTTCCTTATCATCACTGTGCTTGCTGACTTTTGAGCCAGGACAGCTTGGCCTGGAGAGTGGTGACCAGTCAAAGGGAGCACAAGTTTCCCGCTTGGTTAACTGACCCGCATCCTCACACCTCTCTTGCCCTTTAGGTCTACAATTGTGACAAGTGTGCACAAGCATATCACAGCTGCTTGCCTGGGAATGGTTTTTCTGTACATTCAGGTTGTGGGTGTCTGTGAGGTACAGTGAAAAGCCTAGAAAATGTGGGGAGTGGGGCAGCTGGGAGGCAGTGTGGTTCGTGGAGTGTGTGGAGCTCCTTGACAAGGAAAACAGTCCTGAGGCCGCCTGTGGGAAGGAGGGAAGCCAGTGGGCAGACAGGGCTGTGTGGGGGGAGGTTCCTGGATGTGGGAAACGAGGCCTACTCTGGAAGGTGTGCTGTGCTGTGCTCACGGCCCTAGTCTCTGCTGGAGCCTGATTTGCCTACTCTGTGGTTGCAGGGTCAGCAGAATTTTTGTGGAAAGGGCCAAAGTACTATTTTGGGCTTTGTGGGCCATACGGTCTCTGTCATAGCCACTGAGCCCTGCTTTCTGGTACAAAAACAGCCATAGCAACACCTCAGCACTAGGGCCTGGCTGGTTTCTGGAGAAACATCCAGGATGGAGGCTCCGATTTTTCTGGCAAAAGATTCCCATTCCCTAAACCCTGCCTCATGACAAAGACATCAGTAATTCCGGGAGCTGCTGTTTACCGGAACAAGCTCCACAAGAAGAGCTTTGTTCGGCTCTTCTGAAGTAACCTGAAATAACCTGAAGGAGGTATTATTCTTGTGACTTCTGCAGATTCCCAAGCAGGTTTTGGAGAGATCATGTAACTTGCTCAGAGTCACACACCCAGGCTAGTGGATGGAAGCGGACTGGTGGGCTCAGGTTCTGCTGCAGCCAATTGCCAGGCCAAGTTCCCACTCCAAGGCTCATTTCAAAGACTTATTTTACAGCTCTAGGGTTTGAACCCAGGGCCTCACCCATGCCAGGCAAGTGCTCTGCCCCTGAAATGCACCCTTCACCCCTTTTTTATTTCTTATTTTGAGACAGAGTCTTACCAAGTTGCTTAGGCTGCCTCTGGCCTCAGACTTCTGGCAACCTACTGCCTCTGCCTCCTGAGTAGCTGGGATCACAGATGTGTGCCACAGAAGATTATTTCCAAACCCTAAGACTACATTCAGCCATTTATTGGTTTGGGATGTTGGGCAAGTTACATCACTTTTCTGTACCTTTGTGTACTCAACTGTGAACTGCTGATGTGAACAGTCCTTATATTTTATAGGAATTATGAGGTTTAAAATGAATCACTGATTTTCAAGGGTTTAGATGGGGCCTGACACATAGTAAGTGTTCAGTGGGGAGTTACTATGATTGTTATTGTTATTAATATGCTTTAGAAAATGTGAAAAATGCAGACTCTACAGAAAGAAATAAAAAATACCCTTAACTCACCATTCAGAGGCAGCCACTGTTTACATTTTATATATTTTCTTCTATCTGGTCATTTTGAGGTATATATTCTAATGTAGTTATATAAAGAGAGCATGATTTCCTTCCTTCCTTCCTTCCTTCCTTCCTTCCTTCCTTCCTTCCTTCCCTCCTTCCTTCCTTCCAGACAGCATCTTGCTATGTAGCTCACGCTGGTCTCGAACTCTCAATCCTCCTGCCTCAACCTCCTGAGTGCTGAGATTACAGGTATACACCATTAATCCTGACCGAGAGTACAATTGATTTTCATTACTTATTATAAGCTAATTGTAGAACACATAGGTTTTTAAAAATCACCACACAAGGAAAACTGCTCCTCCTCTGTTTATTTATGTGTAAATGTGTGGGACTATAATACTATTTTTACATTTTGACCTTTGACTTAAGCAGGAGAGATGCAGTCTTCTGGAAAAATGAAAGTGGCATTGTAGGGAGCAAAGGGAGAGGCTAGATTCCCACCCAGATCCCTGTGTCCTGATCTCCCTCAGCAAACAAGGGATGCAAACATGCTAAATTGTGATTGGAAGGTTTTATGTCTAGGAGGGAGATATATATATATATATATATATATATGCAACCTTGCCATTCCTGGATGGTTGATATTTACATATGGCTGTAGGTTGTTCATTGGGCAATCTAGATGGCAAAATGAAACTTTCTGGAAAGGCTATTTGTCTTGGCAGTTGAAATAGGAAGATGTCCCAGCAAGATGCCCTGGCAAGGGCCACAAAAGTTCAGTTTGTGATTCTTCTAGGAACATAGAATACTTGTGTTGTCCTGCAAGCAACAAATAGCAGCCAGAGTCTATTCTGAATCTGAGGCCTAGTTAGCTAATGGGGCCCTTGGGTTTTTGTGGAGTGAGGATGCACTCAGCCTGAGGGCTCATGGTTCCTTGCATCCTGTCCAGGAACGCAGGCTGTGCACTCCCAGAGGCAGCTCTGTGAATTCTGGGGATTGCAGGCCGTGATGGCAGAGCAGGTGAGGAAACGCCCACCATCCTTTCTCCACCTCTGTCAATCTTTTAAGAGGCTTACTGGGGAGCCCTGGGGCAGAAAGGGACTCTTACAACAATTCTGATTTGGCCTGCTTTGACCTGAGGGAGAGGAATCCTTCCCGTGTACCCACCTGGGTCCTGGGGCTGCCCTGCCTTGGGCTCCTGGTGCTCGGGATTATGCCTGGCATGCAGTGGGTGCTCACTGCATGTCTGTTCTCCATCTATGTCTGTCATCTGCTCTGATTCTCTCCCACCACGGGGCTGCCCCCCACCACTGCCAAGACCATCCTGGATTCTGGAGACCAATTCATCCTTGCTTATTTTTCCTGCTCTATCCTCACGTAGGTGGAGTGTAGAACAGGCTTGATTAGAATGACCCGTGGAAGCACCTTTCTTACCACAGAGGTTGGGTATGAAAAGCAAGTCAGGAATGGGAGGCTCACCGGGGAAGAGGTCCGCAGCCAGGAGCCCTGCACTGTGCCCCAGGTGGTACAGAATAGAGAGGCAGGAGTGCGGCCTCCTCTGTGTGCTCTGTAGCCAGTGCTGGTGTGCTATGTGCCTGCGTTCAGACTAGCACTTTCCTAAATGCTGTGTTCTCTCTTAGGTGGGTGCTTTTTGTTTGGAGCTTTTTCAATTTTGCTGCCCCCCTCCCTTCAGGCTATTGCTCTAAGTAGCGTTTTTCTTTTTCTTTTCTTTTTGTTTCTTCCCCCAGTACTAGGGAGCTGAACACAGAGCCTCATGCATGCTAGGTAGGAGCTCTACCCATGAGCTGCATCCCCAGTGCGCTCTCTCTCGCTCTCTCTCTCTCTCTCTCTCTCTCTCTCTCTCTTAAAATTTCTTATTTTGTGATTGGGTCTTGCTAGATGGCTCAGGCTGCCTCAGGCCTCGAACTCATGATCCTCCTGCCTCGTCCTTTTGAGCAGCTGGGATTATAGGTGCGTACCACTTTTACTCCCGGGTGAAGCTGTGTTCTTCAAGCTCCTATCTACTTGCTGGTATGAAGCCCAGATGTTAGGAAAAATGTATAGTAAGTACACACACATGCCTCAGACATTTACCAGCTACTAGAAAGAATCCCCAGCACTGCAAAAATGGGAGATGTACCTGGCAGCCCACTCCCGAAACAATCAGCCATCGAAAACCCTATGAATAGCAGAGAGGAACTGACAGAATGCCAGGCATGGCACAATGTCAGGGAGTGTTTCATTCTGTTTCACATGGGGTAGCTATGAGTAGGACCCAACTGGATGGCACCTAATAACAAAGAATGCAGATTCTCCTCGGCACACTGCTACTTCTGTGTTTTTTAAAAGTTTTTTTTTAATGTCTCTTTTTTTTTCTAGGTGATGAAACCTGTTCAGGTATATTATAAGTATCTGTGAAATAAAGTACAGCAAAATAAATACATAATATATTGGAGATAGACGGCATTCAGTAAAAAGGACTTGTTTGAGTAAACATGAGTTGTCACTTGTGAGTTCTGTTATAATGCTTGTTTTTAAAACATGAATTTGTTTTTAAAATAATTGATACATTAGGGAACAATTTGAGGATAACATAAATGTTTTATTTGCATATGCTCATCAAATTGCACCCAATGGAACAGTGTTGGGTAGACTATCCCCCAAACTTCTACCAGACACCCCAGTTCATATGTGTTATCCTAGAAGATTGTGTTTTGCTATGCTTTGTGTTTTGCTATGCACACAGGAGTTTTTCTGTATCTAAAAAAAATTCATTCAACACCCCCAAAATGCCTCATCCTCCTGATTCAAAATCTCAGTGACTGTAACAGAGAAATTCTATCTAGCAATGAAGAGTATAAATGGAAGTTGCCAAATCCCACCAAACTGACTGGTTTTGCTCCCTGTAATGTCTGGTTTAGTGGTTTCCAGCATTGCTACAATTTCCAAAGCCACCAGTGCAGATAGGAAATTTGCAAGTGAATTTACAACCGTGATGCAGAGCTTAATTGAAGAAGTCTATATTTTGGATCAGATTTTCAGGTTTCATAATACTTGCCTCAGAGGACCTACATCTTGCCAGCAGAAACACAAGCCCCAGGTTTGAAGGCTGTGAAGTTTGCAAGCCAAAGCCAGTGAGCTGTGCTGGTCCACATAGGTGTTCTGGCTTTCTGTGTGATTGCCCAGCACTCTCCTTCCACCATTCACACCACCACCTAAGCTGCAGCCTTCCTCAGCCACCTCTACAAGCAAATATTGGTCATTTTCAAGGTAAAGTATCATATTTATTGTAGCATTTTTCTATTTCTTAACCATTTCACATGTATAAAATTGTGCTACCATTTTAATTGGGACCTATTTTTAATATGAGCCTTCAGCTATACCACTGTGGCATCCAATCCCGTCAGACCTCAGAAGCTAAGCAGGGTCAGACCTGGTTAGTCCTTGGATGGGAGACCGCCTGGGAACACCAGGTGCTTTAGGCATGGGAGAAGAACCTGGCAACCCACTCCCCCACCACCACCAAAAAAAAAAAAAAAGTATTGAAAACCCTACAAATAGCAGGGGCTGGGATTTAGTTCAGTTGGTAGAGCGCTGCGCTGCAGTCTCTGAGGTCCCGAGTTCAATTCCCAGCACCGCAAAAATGGGAGAAGGGCCTGGCAATCCACTCCCAAGGCAATCCTGAAACAGTCAGCCATTGAAAACCCTATGAGGGTCGCTATGAGTTGGATACCGACTCGACGGCACCTAACAACAACAACATGAATAGCAGAGAAGCATGACAATAGTGTTTCACCCCTTGTACAGTTGGACACTGACTCGATGGCACCTAACAACAACAACAGGTTTTTTTTTTTTTTTTTTTTTGGCAGTACTGGGGGTTGAATCCAGGGCCCTGTGCTTGCATGTTTTGCAAGTGCTGTACCACTGAGCTGCACCCTCAGCCCATTTTTTTTACTTTTTGAGACAGGGTCTCGCTAAATTATGCAGACTGCCTCTGGTCTTGAATTTACGATCCTCCTGCCTCTGCCTCCTGAGTTGCTGGGATTACAGGCATGCGCCACCACACCCAGCTCATAACAACAAAACTTTTTAATAATCTTAGCTTTTCTCCAACCCTTACTCTCACAAGCTCTGCGCAGTTTGTTGAGTGATTTTTCAGTGTTGTAACTTTTTTTCCCTTTTTGGTAATGAGTAGTTGAATCCAGGGCATTATGCATGCAAGGCAAGTGTACTACCCTTGAGCTATATGCCCAGCCCCTTTTTTGTTTTGGGTCAGGGACTCACTAAATTGCCTCTATCCTCAAATTTTGGGTCCTCCTGCCTCAGCCCAATGAATATGTACAATTATATCAATAATTTAAAAAGACATCAGGGCAAGCATTAAAATCCTATAGCGCAGTGAGACTGCTGACAATCCCAAGAGAACCATGCAGGAAAACACCATAGAGGGATGCATAGTCTGGGGTGGACTCTTGGCTAAATGCAGGTGGGTCAGAGTATAGCCGGAAGTGGGAGTTGGATCCAACAGGAAAGTTTTCTGGGAGAAGGGGGAGAGTGGGGGAGAGGTGAGAGGATCTGGCTGATTCCAGATCTAGACAGAGAAGATACAAAGTGAGCCTGATGTTGTGTGTGCTGAAAAGCAAGGAAGCTGCCAACAACAAATGAGTTGCATCAGAAAGACAGTCACCTGAAGGGTCTCCAACTGACCAAACATTTGACAATCTAAGCTTAAAAATTGAAAAAAAAGAAAGAAAAAAATAAAAGGGAAAAAATGGCCTGGGTGTGATGGCACACATCTGTAATCCTAGCATTTGGGAGGCAAAGGCATGAAGATCACAAGTTTGAGGTCAGCCTCGGCTATGTTGTAAGACCTTGTCTCGAAACAAACAAACAAACAAACAAAAGCAACAAAAATGGAAAAAATCAATGTGATTGACTACAAATGAATAAATACAAATCCATGGAGTCATAGTTTTACTGGACAAGGGAAGGAAATTTCATATATTGTCATGGGATATGACAGATATACTAATTCGTTTCCCTCTGGAAATTTGTAATTAAAGGGCAAGATTAAATATTTATCCTGCCTCATGAGGAGAAAGTACAGTTCATTCCTAATTGACAAGATGCAGCTCTTTACAGAAAAATGCCAGCTAATATGCACATGATGTGGAAAGAATGTGGAACAAATAGAAAGTGGAAAAAATGCTTAAATTAGACAATTACCATTTTGCAAACCTCAAGGAAATGAATGATTCATGAAAGTATCATAAGTGGATTCTGTAAACCAGGACTTGAGAAACCACAGCCCTCTGGCCACACCCAGCCCACTGATTTTGTGTAGCCATGAGTGAAAATGTTTTCTTATCACATTTTTACATAGTTGAAAAAAAAAACATTGCTTCATGACATGTGAAATGTATTTAAAATTCATATTCTAGTGTCGATAAAGGAAGTTTAATTAGAATATAACAATGCTCATTTGTCTACATGTCTACCAATACATTTGTGTTACAATGGCACATTTGAGTAATTGAGACAGTGTGGTCCACAAAGCCTAAATTATTTAGTATCTGGAACTTTGCAAAATATACTTAGCTGTCCCTTGCTATAAACTACTTTGTGAAAGGAAGTTGTGCAAGGGACAATTTGCATGATGCCAATGTTTCGCCCTGTATACATTACTTATTGCAAAAAGAAAAATGCATTTTATAATGGAAAGATCTGGTAGTTACCCCTTTACCAAGTTATTGAAATGGCATCACTAATATAGAGTCAACCTGGTACCTACCGACACAAGGCAACATGAGGTCCTTGCATCGAGGTGAGGTATTCCTGCCAGACATGTCTAACTTGGGAATTTTAAATAGCTTTATTGAAAAAAAAATAGTTTTACTTTATTGAGGTATGGCTGATATATTGGAGGTTCCAAAAAATGTATAACCATTTTAAGAGATGTTATCTATGTATTGCTTATTGAAGTTGAATTGAATTACAGTTGTTGTTGTTGTTAGATGCCGTTGAGTCGGTATCCGACTCATAGCGACCCTCTGTACAAGAGGGGAAACACTATTGTCAGTGCTTCTCTGCTGTTCATAGGGTTTTCAATGGCAGATTGATTTTTGGGAGGGGGTTGCCAGGTCCTTCTCCCAAGCCTACAGATTCTGGCGTTCCAAGGTGCTCTCCCATCCAGCTACTAACCTGGCCCGACCCTGCTTAGCTTCCGAGATCTGATGGGATTGGATGCCACAGGGCTATGGCTGCAGGCTAAATTACAGTAGTAATGTGAAATATGAGATTAATCAAATGATAAATCATATTAAAATTCATATGTCTCACTGTCTCAATTACTCAAATGTGCCATTGTAACACAAATGTATTGGTAGACATGTAGACAAATGAGCATTGTTATATTCTAATTAAACTTCTTTATCGACACTAGAATATGAATTTTAATATGGCATTTAATATGGCCATGTGGCAGGCAGGACAGTCAAAGAAATGGCCGAAGCATAGTAGTCGACTGAGGAGTGCAAGACAGTTTTGAAGTGGTATTTGAAATTTGAGAATGCTGTGGAAGAACAACAGTGGAGATGTGAGTATGCAATAGAATCTCCAATATGCTGAACCACTGCACACATTGGTGATAAGTTTGAGATGCATGGTGCTGTTGCTCAAGTTGTAGTTCTCTGTCATCCCAAGTGTCTGGACGCTGATGGACCACTTTGAGCATCTCTTGTATTGCAGAAGTCCAATGTGACTTTTGTCCTTGGTACATATTGAGTATTACAATTGTAACATCTCTTTTCCTTTCTTAAAACGTGTGTACATGTTTTTGGGCACCCTCTGCATAATGTATCTGTGCAACAACTACCACAATCAAGACAATGAACATAGCTTTTATTCCCAAAAGTTTCACTGAGCCCCTTTTAGTCCCTTTTTTTCTTCCTCCTTTTTTGTCTCATTGATCTGTTTTCTATCACTAGAGATTAATTTATGTTTTACAGATTTTAAATAAATGTATTATGAACTGATTTTTTGTGCCTCCGTAACTTTATGTTGAAAATTCTAAGCTCCAATGCGATGGTATGAGGAGATGGGGCTTTTGAAAGGTAATTAGGTTACTAGAGAGGAGGTCTCATGAATGGGACTAGCACCCTTATAAGAGCTAGTTTCCTCTCTGTTCTCAGCTATGTGAGGACATAGTGAAAAAGTGGCTATCTGCAAATCCAGAACAGAGCCCTTGCCAGAAGCCAGCCATGCTAGTATGCTGAACTTAGATTTCCTAGCCTCTATAAATATAAGAAATGAATTTGTACTGTTTAAGCCACTTAGTCTATGGTATTCTGTTATAGCAACCTTAGGAGCCTAATGGAAAAAAAATGGAATCATATAACATGTATTCTTTTTGGATCTAGCTTCTTTCATTCGGTGTAATTATTCTGAGATTCATCCACTTTGCTGCACATATCAATAGTTTTTTCCTTTTTATTAATAGTATCCCATTGTATAGGTATACTGTAATTTGATTTTCCATTTACATATTGATGGACACTTGGGTTGTTTTCAGTTTAGAGCTACTACCAATAGAACTCCTATGAACATTCAAATATAAATCCCTGAATGGACAAACAACTTTGTTTCTCTTGTGTAAATATCTAGTAAAATTTTTGGGTCACTTGATAAGTTTATATTTAACTTTTTAAGAACCTTCTAAAGTGACTGTACCATTTTCTGTTCCTACCAATGACGAATGAGAATTCCACTTGTCCTATATGCTTACTATACTTGCTATAGTATTAAATTAAAATAAATTAAGAATTTTAGCCATTTTCATAGATGTGTAGTAGTTTTGGAGTTTTGATTTGCATTTCTTCTAATGAATCATGGTGTTGAACATGTTCTCATGTGCTTATTAGCCATCTCTGGATCTTGTTTGGTAAAGGCTATGTCCAAATCTTTTGCCTATTTAAAATAAAAAGCATGCTGTTTGTTTTCATTATTATTGAATTATGAGAGGTTTTAAAAATATATTCTGGATTCAAGTTCTTTATCAGATATATTATTTTCAAATATTTTCTCCCAATCTGTGATTTGTACTTTTGTTTTCTTAATGTTTTTTTAAAAAGCAGAAGAAAAGTCTAATTTATCCTTTTTTTCTTTTGTGGATCATACTGTTTGTTTTATGGGTAAGATAGTTTTACCTATTGTTGTTGTTAGGTGCCATCGAGTCGGTATCCGACTCATAGTGACCCTCATAGGGTTTTCAATGGCTAACTGCTTTGGGATTGCCTTGGGAGTGGATTGCCAGGTCCTTCTCCCATTTTTTGCAGTGCTGGGAATTGAACTCGGGGCCTCAGAGACTGCAGCGCAGTGCTCTACCCACTGAGCTAAATCCCAGCCAGTTTTGCCTAACTTGATATAAAATATTTTCTCCTGTGTTTTCTTCTAGAAGCTTTGTAGTATTAAGTTTTATATTTAGGTTTCTTAGTTATTTTGAACTTATTTTTGTATGTTATATGAGATTTGGACCAAGGTGGTGGTGGTGGTGGTGGTGGTGGTTCTTCTTCCTCCTCCTCCTCCTCCTCCTCCTCCTCCTCCTCCTCCTCTTCTTCTTCTTCTTCTTCTTCTTCTTCTTTTCCTTTTTATTATTATTATTATTATCATTATTATTTTACATTTAGGTATCCAATTTTCCTATCACCACTTATTGCAAAAACTATCATTTTTCATGGATCTGCCTTTGGACCTTTGTCAAAAATCATTTGTCTGTATATGTGTGGTTGTATTTCTCGAATCCTTTGTCTATTTCATTTTTTTGTTTGTTTATCTTGAGGCTAAAAGCACATTGACTTGAAAACTATAGCATTAGTATAAGTCTTAAAATTACATATAGTGGTAGTTCTCCAAAGTTGATCTTTTTCAAAGTTGTTTTTGCTCAACTTGTCTACGTCTTCAAGAGCCTGCTGGGATTTGGTTTTGATTATATTGAATCTCTAAATCAATTAGGAAGAATTGATAATTTGTCAATATTAAGTCTCCCAAACTATGAACATGGTATATCTCTTCATTTGCTTAGGTCTTTTTAAAAAAAATTCCTCATAGCAACATTCTGTAGTTATCAATATGTAGGCTATAATTGATAGAGTCCTAAGATGGCCCCCAAGATTCTCCCATCCTGATATACATACATTGTATAACTTTATCCTCTTGAACATGGCAGTACTTATGCTATGATGGGATTTCATGCCTGTAATTAAGTTACTAATCAGATGAGTTTTGAGCAAATAAAAAAGGAATTTATCTTAAGTGGGCCTAACTTAATTGGACACCAGAGAAATGTTGTCCTATTGGCTTCTATAGCTGCATGGAAATGAATTCTGCCTACATGTGAATGAGCTTGTAAAGGGTCCACAAGCATTAGACCATACGAAAGCTCCAGCTCATATTTTGACTCCAGCCCTTGAGAATTAATTGGAGAATTCAGCTAAGCCATGCTCAGACTCTTGACCCACAAGAACTTTGAGTGTTTTTGTACTACACAGATCTTGATATCTTTTGTCAGATTTATCTCTATTTCATATTTTAGTTTGAATTGTGAATGGAATTGTATCTTAATTTCATTTTCAGTTATTCATTGCTGAAGTATAGAAATACAATTGATTTTTGTATGTTTATCTTGTTTCCTGAAACCATGCCAAACCTGTTTATTACTTCTAATACTCCTATTGTTGTTGTCATTTGAGACACACTTTCCCTGTGTAGTTGAGGCTGGCCTTGAACTCTTCATTCTCCTTCCTCAGCCTCCTGAATTCTGTGATTATAGGTGTATGCTCTAATAGTTTGTTTTTAGTTGATCTCTTAGGATTTTCTATATATAAGATAATGTGGTATACATAAAAAATAAAAATGTTATATCTCCCTCTCCAATCAGCATGCTATCAATTTATTTCTCTTGCCTTATTGCTCTGGCAGCAGTCAAGAATCAACAGACACATTGCTCTAGGAAAATCTGTGGCAAAAGATCTCTTTAGAGTATTGAAAAGTAAAGATGTCACATTGAAGACGAAGGTGCACCTGACTCATGCCATGGTATTTTCAGTCACATCATATGGTTGTGAAAGCTGGACATTGAATAAGGGAGACAGGAGAAGAATTGATGCTTTTGAATTATGGTACTGGAGATGAATATTGAATATACCAAAGACTACCAAATGAACCAACAGATCTCTCCTAGAAGAAATGAAACCAGAGTGCTCCTTGGAAGAAAGGATGGGTAGATGGCATCTGATGTATTTTGAACATGTATTCAGGAGAGACCAATCCCTGGAGAGGGGCATCATGTTTGGAAGAGTGGCAGGTCAATGAAAAAAAGGGAGACCTGCAACTAGATGGATTGACACAATGTCTACAAAAATGGGCTTAAACATAAAAAAAGATCATGTGCCTGGCACAGAATCAGGGAGTGTTTTATTCTATTGTACACAGGGTTGCTCTCAGTGGAACCTGACTCACTGGCATCTAATGGTGACATTGTTCTTTTGAGAAATAAATACATGTAGAACACTAAATCACTGTAATTAACATATCCATCACCTCACATACCCATCTTTTTTGTGGTGAAAAAACATAAAATCTACTCTCCTAGTGATTTTCAAATATACAAGACATTGTATATTTGTGTTTGCTATTTTGTTATTTTCTATATTCTATGTAGATAGGTGGGAGAAGGACCTGGCAATCCACTCCCAAAGCAATCCCCAAACAATCAGCCATTGTAAACCCATGAGGGTCATTATGAGTTGCACCCGACTTGATGGCACCTAGTAACAACAACATGTAGATAGGATGCTTGCAACCATACCACCATGGCATCTAATCCTATCAGATCTCTGAAGCTAAGCAGGGACAAACCTGGTTAGTACTTGGGTAGGAGACCACCTGGGAAAGTCAGGTGCTGTAGGCTAGGGAGAAGGACCTGGCAACCTAAAAAACAATCAGCCATTGAAAACCTTATGAATAGCAGAGAAGCACTATCAATAGTGCCAGGCATGGCACAGTGTCCAGTGGTGTTTCATCTATTGTATATAGTGTCGCTATGAGTCAGTCCTGACTCGATGACACTTAACAACAAAAACAACATGTAGAAGGTGGGCATATATTTTGCTCTTCTGCTTTGTGGCCACCTTTTGTGTTAAATGGATACTTTTTTTTGTCAGTACCGGGGGTATTGAGCCTAGGACCTTGCTCATACTAAGCAAGTGATCTACCACTGAACTGCACCCCCAGCCTCCCTACTTTTTATTTTTTGTTTAGAGCCATGGTCTTGCTAAGTTTCATAGGCTGCCTCTGGCCTTGAACTTGTGATCCTCCTGCCTTAGCCTCTTGAGTCCCTAGGAATACAGGAGTGTGTCGTGGTGCCAGCTTAAAGGAATTCCTTTTTTTTTTTCTTTTTGTGGTACTGGGGGTTGAACCCAGGGCCTCGAGCTTGCATGCTTTGCAAGTGCTGTGCCACTGAGCTGCACCCCCAGCCCGATTTTATTTTTCACTTTTTGAGACAGGGTCTCACTAAATTATGAAGACTGCCTCTGGTCTCTAACTTGTGATCCTCCTGCCTCTGCCTCCCGAGTGGCTGAGATTACATACTTTTAAAGAATATCACTTAAATTCTTGTGTTGAAATTTTAAACTATATTTTTAGGCTCTGTTCTTGGTATTAATGTGCACATTTTAACTTATCTTAACTGACTTAAGGTTGATACTGTCTTAATTTTGATAAAATATGGCAACTTTGTCCCACTAGAACTGTATTTCCTTCTTCTCCCTTTTTTGCTATTATTGTCATAACCAAATGCAACAGATATTTCCCTGAACCTCATATCTCTCCTGGCATTCCTATCTGGATGGGTCCCTGGTGAGTCCCACTCCCTCACCAATCCCAAATCCAATCATTCATGAATTTAAGAAATTATATATAGACCCTGCCTACTTTATATGTTTCCTGTTTGTCTCCTTCTCCCTTATCTCCTGGCCACTAATTTGTTCATAACCTGATCACTTCTTATCTAAATTGCTGCATGACAGTGGTCATCTTGCCTATAGACATATTTATTTCCATGTGGGTCTAGAGGGAACTTTAAAAATGCAAATCATATCATGCCACTTCTATATTAAATCCTACATCCATTGATTCCGTGATAACTCCAAGTTTCTTAGCAGCTATGTTGGATCACACTATGATCTGCATAGTAACCTTCATGAGAGTAGAGAACATGACTGTCTCCTTGTATTCACAGTGTCCAGCAAAGTGGCGTATAGTAGGGGCATGATAAATATTTGTTGAATGACTGAGTGAATGAATAATCTAGCCAAGGATGTCATTCCAATTCTGTTTCTAAATAAGGTCCCCACTACTTTACTTCAACTAAAAGTACTACCTACAACTGAACATAGTCATCTCGATTCTGTATCCCTAACAAGGGTGTGCAGAGTTTCAGGCCCACTCCCGATTTTTCTAATCAGAGTTCCCATTTACACAATATCCCTGGGTAATTTGTATGCACACTTGAGTTTGAAGAATACATGCTTGAGTGATTTTCAGATGGGGTTCTATCTTGTGTGTTGGAGAATGTACTAGTGTAGCTGACATGACCTAATTTGGAGTATTTGGCTTATGTAATTTTCTGATCATGCAATTCCCTTCTTTGTCCTGCTTGTTCCTTGGGATAGTGTGGTCTCTCGATTCCCCCCATTTTTCCCACATAGCTAACCCCATGTATCTCCTGCAAGACTCAGCTAAAGCATCACCTCCACCAGGAAGCCCTGGACTTCTTTCAGGTTGAATTAGGTGCCCAGTGTCACATTTTATTTGCATCTTTTCATATTGGACTCTTCAGCTAGAACCTGAGCACCTTGAGGAAAATTATTTTTGCCCTCTGTGCCCTCCATGTTTATCTGCTCTCTGGCATGTGCAAACAGCTGAAAGAGGGCCTTTGAAAGTCTGAATGAGTATCTTTTTGCCAACCTGCTCCTTGCTGCGGAGGCTTCACCTTGTGGCGTTGCTGTGGCAGGAAACTGAGTGTGGGATTAGGGAATTAGGCAGCCTGCTGGCCGGGCAGCTGTCTCTCCCTCCAGTTTGCCCCCGCGCCCCCCAGAGAGCTGGTTCATAAGCAGCTGCTGGGGCTCATCCCTCTCCCAGGAACAAATGTCACAAGCCACTCAACAGCTGAGGAGGAAGTGTTTTGGCACGAGAAGAGCCGGCAAATACAGTTCCTGGAGCTGAAAGCACTTCTCCAGCCCACTCCCTGTGCCTGAGCCCATCTGCCAAGGCGCCCCAAAGGAGCCTGGACTCTGGCTGCTGTCATTCTAGAAGCAGGTGGAATGGCAATAAAATATAACCAGGCACAGGGGCCAAGAGGGCAGCAACTAGATGAGACATGAGCCTAAGAGTGCTTAGTGGTTTCTTATTAAGAATTGATTGAAGGTGGGAGATATCTCCCTTGGTGGGTAAGACGCCATGCACTTGTATCTACTGAGGTTTTCAATAAGACCAGGCTGGCTTCAGTTCGGATGGGAGTGGGGCCCTTGCTGGGAGCAGCACTCCAAGGGATGTGGGAGCCAGCTGCCCAGGCCGGAGCCAAGGGACGCTGCTTGGCAAGCAAAGGTGAGGGGATGTGCTCCTCATTTCCCAGTGGGCAATGGCCCGGGCTTTCCTCATTAGCAAAGCGCTCCAGCAAGTCTGGCATGCGCCCGGGCTAGGTGCACTTGGGAAATCAATTTCCGAGCTCAGATGCACCACTCCAGGTGGGCCTGGCCTGCCTGAGGGGCAGATGTGCTAATGGCTTGGTCTCACTTAGAGCAAAGGAACGGAGACAACTCAGGGTGAGGAAGCAGCCGTGTCCATCCTGAGGGGCCTCGCGGGACATGTCTTTGGGAACCCGTGAAAATGGCACCCCTGTGATTAATTCGTTTTGCAGATGTTCACTGAGCGAGTCCCTCTAACAAGGAGCTGTGGCCTGGGATGGGTCCTGGGGATTCAGACTGGAAGCCTGGTTTCTGCCCTCAGCTCCCTGTCCATCTGCGAGAGACGTGAAGACAGACGGATGCTTCCAATCTGGTGTGGGCAGTGCTACAACAGAGGTTGGCACAGGGCTCAAGGGGAGCAACCAACCCAGACCAGGGTCTGAAAGATGTCCTAGAGAAGAGACAGCCAAGCTGTATCTCAGGTGGACATGGATGCAGGAGAGGAAACCAACATCTGCTTTGGTGGCATCTACGTGCCAGGCACCCCCTCTGTAGATGGGGAACTGAGGCTCAGGGACAATCCCTGGCTGTCCTCCCATGAGAGCTTCCAGAGCCTCACCCTGTGCCATGCTACCCACTGCTCAGGTCAGGGACGAAGGAGGGGTGCTCTGGCCTGTATTCACCATGGATTTCTGGACTCTGCGTTGGCTTCTGGTGTCTTGCTTCCCGGGGCTAACCAATGCCTGAAGAACACAGAGCACTTGCCCGGGAGCATGCTCCAGCGGTCATACTCTAGGGCACCATTCACCTGACCTAATCATCCCAGAGTCAGCTACTAGGTAGGTAGGAACAGCCTCTGTGCCCATGGCTCACCGCAGTTAATCCCATCAGCCAGCCTGGAGCCTGAATACCCTGCCTTGCCTGTCCTTCCTGTAGAATCCACAATGAAAACTCCTGCCCATGCTCCCCCTCCCTCTGCCTCCCCACCAACCCTGGTGTGCCCCAGATGGCCCCATGTTGGGTGGTGCCACATCCCTCCTCTCTTAGGATAGCTTTTTGATGGCAGGCCCCCTGATCCATTGGCCTTACTATACCTGAATAATAATAAAACTTATGCTTTAAAACACAGGCAGAGGGAGGAGCTGGGTCATGGGACCAACAGGAGGGCATCTCACACATTCTGTGAGGTGCTGGTGGGACTGGAGTCCAGGGTGCGGCACTCAGGAGGGTGTGCAGACAGGGAAGGCAGTCGTGCCAGCTGGAGGTGCTGAGGGGCTCTTGCGGACATGGACTAACTTGTGGTACTCACGACGTGCCCTGCAGCAACCAGGAGAATAGACAGGCAAGGGAGTCAAGGTAGGGTCCTTTTGTAGAAATTCAATGGTGACAAGGAGAGAGATTGAAGTGGGCAGGGTCAGTGGGAATCGAGTCGAGGGGACAGGTCTGAGGGGCATTGAAAGACAATGGTCAGAGTTTGGGGACTGGTTTAATGAGGTGGTGGAGTGAAGGGAAGGAAGGGAATTTGGGCAGATGCCTTAGTGCACAAAATTGTGCTGCTGTAACAAAACACCAAAGGCTAGAAATTGATCCTTCACAGGTTTGGAGGCTGGGAAGTCCAAGATGAAGGGGCTGGCATCAAGTGAGGGCCTTTGAGCTTCATCATACTGTGGCAGAAAGCAAGCAAGACAGAGCCACAGACTCAGCTTGCAGGCTGGACCCCTATTGTAATCAGCTTTAAGCTGATGATGAGGGAGGAGCACTGATGACCTTCCAGTCATGTTCCAGCTTCTGACACCTCTACATTGGGAATTAAGATTCCAGCACATGCACTTAGGGGACATATTCAAATCACACTAGCAGGTGAATAAACTAGTGGGGGCCGCCCCTGAGACAGGGACTGCTGGGTTGATAGCCTCAGAACACCCAGGTGGCAGAACCTTAGATCTTTCTATTTAGAGCTCAGGAGCAGATCAGAGTAGGGGATTCAAGTTATACCTGAGGCTTGCCCTTCTAAATAGCAATGTTCAACTAATTTATCTTTTAAAATTAATTATTGTTAAACACTTCCAACAGAAATGGAAGACCTAACTGCAAACAACCATGCAAAGACAAAATCCTCCTTTTATATGTAAAGCTTTACTTAGGGACCTCAGAGATGCTTTCTGTCCACGTCACTTAAAAAATCACCACCACCCTTGGGAAATATTGCTCAATGGGAACCGAGTAACAGGTAGGTAGGAGAAAGATGTTTTGATGTGCTATGGCCCAGTGGAGTGACTATAGATGACAATAGTATACAATATATTTCAAAAAACTAGAAGGAAAGATTCTGAAAACTTTCACTGTAAAGAAATGATAAATGTTTGAGGAGACTGATATATTTAACCAGACTTTGACATTATGCAATGTATAAAACATAATGTTGTTGTTATTAGGTGCTATCAAGTTGGTGTCTGACTCATAGTGACCCTATCTACAACAGGTGAAACACTATTGCTTTTCTGCTATTCATAGGGCTTTTCTGCTATTCATAGTGCTTTTCTGCTATTCATAGGGTTTTCAATGGCAGATTGATTTTTGGGAGTGGGTTGCCAGGTCCTTTTCTCAAGCCTACAGTACCTGGTGTTCTTAGGCGGTCTTCCATCCAAGTACTAACCAGGCCCAATCCTGCTTAGCTTCTGAGATCTTGACGGGATTGGATGCCACAGTGCTATGGCTGCAGGCAAAATATAACATGGCACCCATTAATATTTATAATTTTTCATATGTCAGTTAAAAACTTAAAAATAAGTAAAAATAAAACTACCACCACTTATATCAAAGAACCTGAGAAAGCTTATGCTTAGATGTGGAACAACTGTGATTTGGGTTTGAAATGAATTCCAATTTGAAATCTGAGATTGATTGGGCAGATATCCAATATTCTGGAATCACAAACATTCAAAGTTCAGACAGGCCAAAAATGACTGACTTAAAGAAGAAAGCATCTGTGTGCTGAACGGAGACCAGGGAGTAGAAGTGGACATCAAAGGCTGGGCTGTTCTGGAGCAAATCTGAGAGGGCTGTGGGAAGTGGCAGCCTTAGCAGTGGCAATGAGGTATGCAGTGGGGTCCTGAGGGCCTGCAGCCCAGATAGCCAGGGGAAGCTCCACAACAGACCTGAAAGATTGACGTGCATGGGCAGGGGGCAGGATATGGAAAAATTGTCTTCCAGGAGGGCAGGCAGTCCCTGGTGCCAAAAAGGTTGGAGCCTGCTGGTATAGTATATTAGAGAATGGCACATTATAGTATAGTACAGTATTACAGTATATTAGAGTATGGTACGTTATAGTATAGTACAGTATTACAGTATATTAGAGTATGATATAGTACAATAGAGTATACTGCAGTATATCTAGTATAGTACAGAATAGTATATTACGTAGTTCAGTATAGCGTCGTACAGCATAGTATACTATAGTATAGTACAGTATTGTGCAGTATGGGTACCTACACTGCTGGGTAGTTGAAATGGATTCTTCATGCTGCTTTCTGAGAGAAGATGGCAACCACATAAACCTGTCTTAGTGTCAAGAAATGACTAAGCCCATTAATTTCTGTAAAAGTAGAAAAGATCAAAATAACCATGAACAAAAAGCAAAAGCAAACTGTGGGACAACATTTGCCACACAATGAGGAAGGGTTACTGTTCTTACTCTGTGATGCTCATGCAAATGGATAAGAAAAATGCCAAGACTACAGCAGGACATGTACCCAGGGTAAGTGGGACTACCCTTTTCTGGCTGGGAATAGTCACTCCCCAAATTGGTAGAGAAATGCCAGGAGCTCACCTTTCCAGCTTCCCTTGTAGCTATGAATAGGGATATACATCCCTGTGTGTGCATCCCAGTTCTGTACACTAAGCCATGAGCAGGATTCTGAGGCTTAGGGAGAACACAGGAGATAGCAGCACCTGGAGAATAACATCCTTCTTCATTTTCTCCTATGGAGAAGACTATGTGAGGATCTCTTGGGGCTCAGCAGATCAGAACAAAGACTGTGGAGGTGACTTTCAGAATATAAGCTTAACTATCTTATTTGTGGGGCTGGAGTTTAGTTCAATTGGTAGAGGGCTGCTCTGGGCTCTCTGAAGTCCTGGTTTCAATGCCCAGCACTGGAAAAATGGAAGAAGGTTGTGGCAATCCACTCCCAAAGCAATCCTGAAGCAATCAGCCATTGAAAATCCTATGAATATCAGAGAAGCACTGACATAGGGCCGAGCATTGGCACAGTGTCCAGGAGTGTTTCGTTCTGTTGCACCCAGGTTCACTATGAGTCTGACCAGACTCAACAACACCTAGCAACAACTTATCTCCAGCTCACTTCTGTCATGTTGGCCTGACCAACCATCAGCTCTTACTTGAATTATAATTGTCTTCCACCTAGTCCTCTACATTTGCCTCCCCTAATCCATTTTCCACCTAACAACCAAATGTGATCTTTCAAAGAGGATGCAGTACTTGGGCATATTCAGCCTCTGTTCCAACCTTCTCCCAGTATAGTGTTCTCTCCTGCAGAGGCTGGGAAGAGGAAGCCTCTATTTCCTACAGTGTGTGGATTCCAAATTAGGCTCTGCTTAAGTTAGATGTACTCATAGGCAGCACCAGTTAGTGCAGAATGAGACAGAGCAAGAGAGGGGACAAGGCAAAAGACATTCTTCAATTCTTGGAGGGTTGTGTCTAGCAGATGTGGGTCCAGCAGGTGTGAGTCTAGAGGATATGAATCTAGCATATGTGTGTCTAACAGTTGTAAGTGCAGTAAATATATGTCTGGCAGGTGTGGTCCAGCAGTTGTGTGTGTGCAGCTCTGCAGCTATAGTGGCAGCTGTGGCTTGCAGAAGGTCCCTACATTGTGGTGCTGTTTGTGGAGGTCATGGGACTTTGGGAGGTGGGACTCAGCTTTGCAGAAGTGGTCACTGGGGTGAGCCTTTGGAGGTCTTTTTACCCAGACCCATGGTTTCAGGAATCTGTCTGCCTCCTGGCTGGTGATGCCATGATGTTGTCTTCCACATGCCTTGATGCTGCCTCCACTGTCATGCCTGCTGCTGCTGCCTTTATGGATGGATCCTCTAACTGTGAGCCTCCAATAAATATCTCTTCCCCCATAAAATTGCTTTACTTGGCTTTTCTGCCACAGTGAGGACAGCTGATTAATAGAATTCATTCTGCTTAAAGAAGCAAGAGTGAGTTCTGTCATCTTGTGTCGAATTCTGAATACAAAAGATCACACTGATCATGTTACTTTCTGGTTTAGTGACCACAGATGAAACTCCATATATTTCACATATCTATAATACCCCATCCCCACACATCTGTTAGTTTGCTGCACTGTGGGGGCTTGTGTGTTGCAATGAGGCTGAAAGCTATGCCATGGTATCTCAGATACCAGAAGGGTCACCCATGGTGGACAGTTTTCAGCTGAGCTTCCAGACTAAGACAGACTAGGGATGAAACAACTCTGCTTGCTGAAAGTGAAGAGGATTTAAAATACTTACTGATGAAGATCAAAGATCATAGCCTTTAGTTGGGTTGTGACTAAACATCAACAAAACAAAAATCCTTATGACTGGATCAGTATGCAACTTCACAATAGATGGAGAAAAGATTGAGGTTGCCCAAGATTTTGCTTTGCTTGGCTCTATAATCAACACCTGTGGAAGCAGCAGTCAAGAAATCAAAAGACGCATTGCTCTAGGAAAAGCTGTGGCAAAAGATCTCTTTAGAGTATTGAAAAGCAAAGATGTCACATTGAAGATGAAGGTGCGCCTGACTCATGGCATGGTATTTTCAGTGGCATCATATGGCTGTGAAAGCTGGACATTGAACAAGGGAGACAGGAAAAGAATTGATGCTTTTGAATTATGGTGCTGGAGATGGATATTGAATACACCATGGACTACCAAAAGAACCAACAGATCTGTCCTAGAGGAAGTGCAACCAGAGTGCTCCTTGGAAGGAAGGATGACTAGATTATATCTTACACATTTACACATGTAGTCAGGAGAGACCAATCCCTGGAGAAAGACATCATGTTTGGGAGAGAGGCAGGTGAGCAAAAAAAAAAAAAAAAGGAAAACCCTCCACCAGATAGATTGACACAGTGTCTGCAACAATGGGCTTAAACACAAATAAGATTATGTGCCTGGCAATGAATTGGGAAGTGTTTCGATCTGCTGTACATAGGGTCACTATGAGTTGGACTCTACTTGATGGCACCTAACAACAATAATCTCCCAAATGACTTAGACCCCTCAATTTCTTCATCTGAGTTTACCCCACTCTCTTTCTCTCCTGTTGAAGCCTCATTGTTCAGGTCACAGCCTAAAGTCACCTCCCCACTGGTGCCTCCCTCTCTGGTGGCTCCACACTCTGGTGGCACAAACCACGGGTAGGTGTCACCTCACAGTTCTGGAGTGCGGAACTCCAACATCAAGGTGTGGGCAGCCTCATTTCCTTCTGAGCGGGGCTATGAGGGTAGAGTCTGCCTAGGCGCTCCTGGCTTGTGGACAGCCATCTTCATGTTCACATGGCATTTTCCTCATGGGTGATTCTATGCCCAAATTTCCTCCTTTTATACAGACATGAGTCATATTGGATCAGAACCCACCCTGATGACCTCATCTCAATCCAGTCCTATTGTGGGTTATTGGGGCTTAGGATGTCAACCTGAATTCTGTGTAAGGGACATAATCCAGCCCATAACAGTTGGGTTCCCAATTTATAACCTCCTGTCAAACTCTGTCAAAGTGATCAATACTGTGTGACAATATAGTCACTGGTGGGCTGATGTTTGTCCCCTTCCCACTAGACCCTAAATACTGTCTGCTGGGGAACTATGTCTACTTGTTATTTGCTGTCTCCTTGGTGATTGGCACAGTCCTGCAAGTTTTCCAAATTACCCATTGAATCTGCAAATGAATGAATCAATGAATAAATAGTGATGATTTCTAATAGTTAATGAAAGATCATGTAGTTAGGAGGGACTAATTCCTGTAGAAGGGCATCATGTTTGGGAGAGTGACAGGTCAATGAAAAAAAGGAAGACCCTCAACTGGAAGGATTGACACAGTGTCTGCAACAATTGGTTTAAACATAAAAAAGATTGTGTGCCTGGCACAGAATTGGAGAGTGCTTCATTCTGTTGTACATAGGGTCTCTATGAGTCGGAACTGACTCAACAGCACCTGACAACAACAATAAAAGATCTAAAAGGCCAATGACAGGCAAGTGGCCAAATCAACCAAGACCAAATTGTTTAATGCACAGCAATTAGAATCTGTTTCTGAGGAATTTTTAACAATATAGGGAAATGCTTATGACTTGATATTCAATGACATGGTGGAATGTAACCATTTGTGCAGTATCTTAAAAAAGAATGGAAAAATGGGATAGAATCCAGCATTGAACTCACAATAACTAAACATCCTGATATAAACTGTGAGTAAGACTGTAATTCTCCACATAGAATTTAACTCTTCTCATTCATTAGCTCAGTACATACATGTCAAGACTAGAGAAAAGTTGTTGTTGTTGTTAGGTGCCGTCGAGTCGGTATCTGACTCATAGCATTTTCAATGGCTGACTGTTTCAGGACTGCCTTGGGAGTGGGTTGCCACATCCTTCTCCCATTTTTGCGGTGCTGGGAATTGAACTTGGGACCTCAGAGACTGCAGCACAGTGCTCTACCCACTGAGCTAAATCCCAGCTAGAGAAAAGTTAGCACCTTTAAAAATTAGAATCTCATGAACTATCCTATTTATTTATTTATTTATTTATTTATTTATTTATTTATTTATGATACTTGGAGGTTGAACCCAGGGCCTTGTGCATAGTTTATCTTTTTTTCTTTTCTTTTTTTTTTTTTTTGCGGTATTGGGGGTTGAACCTGAGGCCTCCCACTTGCATGCTTTGCAAGTGCTGGACCACTAAAGCTGCATCCCTAGCCCATTGTTTTACTTTCTGAGACAGAGTCTTGCTAAGTTACGCAGACTGCCATTGGTCTTGAACTTGTAATCCTCCTGCCTCCGCCTCCTGAGCCTCTGGGATTATAGGCATGTGCCACCACACCCGGCTCTGCATACTTTATCTTGAGACAGGGTCTTGCTTAGTTATGCAGGCTGCTTCTGTCCTTGAACCTGTGATTCTCCTACCTCCACCTCTCAAGATGCTAGGATTATAGGTATGAACCATAGCACCTAGCTTCCTTTATTCTTTTTAGAATAACAGATGGCAATGTGAGGAAATAAATAAGGTCTTGTTTTGGGGCTTAGTTTTTGGGCTAAGATTATGTTATTTTTAGTCACTCATTCACCATATCTGATCATATATAAAATGATGTATTTGAATTTCTTAGTTCATTTATTCTTTAAAATTGAAAAAGAACTTTTATTATTTTAGTACTAATATGTGCTCACTATGAAAATTAAATGTCAAAGTAAAACAAAAACTTAAAGTATCCTAAAATTATGCCTCGCCTGCAGCTGTAGCCCTGTGGCATCCGATCCCGTCAGATCTCGGAAGCTAAGCAGGGTCGGGTCTGGTTAGTACCTGGATGGGAGACCGCCTGGGAACACCAGAAGTTGTAGGCTTGGGAGAAGGACCTGGCAACCCCCTCCCAAAAATCAATCTGCCATTGAAAACCCTGTGAACGGCAGAGAAGCACTGACAATAGTGTTTCCCCTGTTGTACAGAGGGTCGCTATGAGTCGGATACCGACTCGACGGCACCTAACAACAACAACAACAAATTATGCCTCAGAGCCTAACAGTAATTATATTTGGATAATACTCTTCTAGAACTTACTCTAAACAAATAACTCTAAATTCTCTGTAACGTATGCATCATGCATGCAAGCATTGTGTGGAAATGAATTCATTCTACACTACCGTCTGCAACTGCTTTTTCACTAAAAATATATCTTGCCCATTGTTTCCTGTCAGGTTAGTCAAGGTTCTCCAGAGAGACAGAACCAGTAGGATGGCTGGATAGATAGATAAATAGAGAGAGAGAGAGAGAGAGAGAGAGAGAGAACCAAACATTATTAGGAGAACTAGCTTGTGTGACGGAGAGGCTGAGAAACCCCATGACAGGTCATCTGCTTGCTAGTAGCGTGGCTCAGACCAAATCCAAAACCCTCAAAACCGGGAAAGCCAATAACGTGATTCTCAGTCCAACGCCAAAGGTCTGAGAACCTGGGGGGCCATTGGTTTAAGTCCTGGAATCCCAAGGCTGGACAGCCTGGAGTTGCAATGTCTAAGGTCAGAAGGAGGAGCGTGTATCCCAGATCTAGGACAAAAAAAACAATTCACCTTTTCTGTTTTTGTTTGGTCTGGTCTCAGCCAGTTGGATGGTGCCTACTTTCACTGAGGGCACGTCTCCCTCGCTTAGTTCACTCAGACTCACGTGCTAATGTCCTCTGGAAACATCTTCACAGACACCTGAAATAATGCTTTACCAGTTCTCTAGGCATTTTTCTATCCAGTCAACTGGACACTTAAAATTAGCTATCACATATGCCAGTTCCCATGCATCTCCCCCATCCTTTTTTATTCTACCATGGATTCAGACTCAGACTCAGTAACTTAAGGATTCAGACTCAGCCTCAGCAGATAAGGGATTCAGACTCAGACTCAGTAACTTAGGGGCTCAGACTCAGCAGCTTAGGGACTCAGACTCAGACTAAGCAATTTAGGGATTCAGACTCAGCTTCAGCAACTTAGGGACTCAGACTCACAAACTTAGGTACTGAGACTTAGATTCAGCAACTTAGGGTCTGAAAAGAGTACCCTCTAAGGTACAGGAAAGAGATAGTCATTTTCCCAAGGGCATAATGAGTCTGTCCATATTCCTAGGTTGATTTATATTCTTTGTTACCATCTGGCTTGTGGTTTTCCTCTGCTGTGGAGACCATGCTCACTATTCACTTTTGCTGGTATGTTTGAATGAACCACAGATGGAGACCCCTTGAGTTGAAGCTGCCACATGAGTAGCAAAAGAATAGAACAAAGGCTGTCCTGTGCTTAATGGATTTAGCATCCCACTACATTTGTAGAATTCTCTAAAGTTTCCAGAGTTTAATAGGCTTATTTCACTATCATTCAGAGCTGTGGTCAAGTATGTAAAACTGTAGTATGATAAAGATACAGCATAACTATGTTTGAAGTGGCAGTGGTGTGGGTATAGGATGTGGCCCCTGTGTGTGTGTGTGTGTGTGTGTGTGTGTGTGTGTGTGTGTGTGTGTGTGTGTAGGACTGTGTGCTTTATGTAAGTCATTTAATAAATTTTGGTTTTCCTATATTGCTGTCTTTGTGTGTCCTCCACATTTCTGAATAACATAGACCATGTTTTCTGTTTGGTGAGTAAAAAGTTGTATCATTGTATCTTTGGGAATTTTGATACATCAATACATGCCAGACATCAGAATTCTGTTTTGAAGCAAAGGGTGAAAAGTAGAGGTTCTTGTAGAATCTGTAAATATCTTTTCCCACCCTCAAATGTGGAAAAAAAAGAAGCCTTAGTTTTAAGACTTTTTTTTTTTTAATGAACTTTTCCCTGCTTTTTTGTTTTCTGGTTTCCTCTATGGAAAAAGGCTTTTACCAGAAAGACCCAATGTCATACTCCAGGAATAATGAATTTACCACACTGAAGGTGAACAAGGACATCAGGCTTCTAGCAGCAAAAGAACAAGTATCTATTGTGAGGAAACTTGAAGTTGTTTTTTTTCAATCTGAAGTTATTTTTAAAAATGCAACTATGCATTTGCAAAAATACAAAATGATTCTATCTTGTGTTACAGAATATTATAGAAGAGGATCTATTCATGATATCACACTTAGGGCAGTTTTTGCATTAATTTAACAGAGCTCTTCACATTCTTTCAAGGTAGGGTATGGAATTTAACAGCCTATAATTAGAAAGAGCTCTGGGGAGCATTATTTTTGTCCATGGTGCATAGATTGCTGCTGTTTATTGACTTTACCTTTGATACTAAGCAAGACACAAAATATGTCTTTTTGTGTCAGAATCAGATTTGTTTCTAAGGACAGTGATCACACAGTATTTCATAGAGATGAAGACTTTAGGGGGAGCAAATGAGGAAGAAATATGAAGGGCCTTGAGCTTGAAGCCTTGATCTTGAATTATCATCGTTGTATTAGAATGTCATTTTCCCTTTGAGTGTCTGGGCGGCAGGAAGGTGGAAACTGTCTGCCAGGGCATCTCTCAGAGTCTCTCCACAGTTGACCATATGCCCAGTGCTGGTGTGAGAAATCGTTCAGTGCTTTCCCGAGCTGTCTGCAGCTCAGGCTGGAGTCCTTAGTACAGGGAGAGCATGCCTGGCAAACCTGTGGGGTGCTCCAGCATTTGGATCTCATTCACTTAGAAATGCTTCTCTGTTTCTGGTGCATTTTTCCAAAAGCAGCTGAAGGAACAGAAATGGATCAAGGCTGGTGTTAGATCTAGCTCCGTCTCTCCTGGGCTTACCATTCTGTGGTGCATTTTTGTACCTACTTGTCTTCCTATGAGAGAGGGAGTTCTGGTGGGCATACACCTGGTGGCAGACCCTCGACAAACATGTCCCAGTGAAGCCCATAGAGGACCCCTGGGGTGGAACTGTGTCTGTCTTCAGGGCACCCTGGCCTTGGGACATGAGGCTGAGCCACCACATGGTGACCAGGGAACACCATGGGCTTCTCCAACCCTTATGGATCCAGCATTTCCTCCATGCTGGGATCTGGCATTGCTTTGTGCAAGTTGGGGGAATAAAACATCTTTCCTTTGGCTCAAGCCAGTTCAAGTGGGTTTCTGTTCTTTTCAACCAAGAGTCCATGGCTGAAGTGATACCCATGTAACATGGTGCAACTGAGACTTGTAGTTCTTAGGTGCCATTGAGTCGCTGTCCAACTCAGTGACCCTACGTACAACAGGCGAAATGCAATTGTCAGTACTTCTCTGCTATTCACAGGGTTTTCAATGGCTGATTGTTTTGGGGGGAGTGGGTTGCTAGGTCATTCTCCCAAGCCTATGGCACCTGGCGTTCCCAGGCCATCTCCTATCCAAGTACTAACCAGGTCTGACCCTGCTTAGCTTCTGAGATCTGATGGGATTGGATGCCACAGTGCTACTGCTGCAGGCAGCTGAGACTTGGAGAACTTAAATGATATGCCCAAAGCTAGTGAAAGACAGCAGCGGGATTTGGTCTCATGTCTGTTTGACACAGAGTTGATATTCTCTGCCATGATGCCTGCTGCATGCTGTACCAGGTGGGCAGAGGCATAGGATGCAATCAGGTGGGCCAACATCACCCCTTGTGTAAGTGGAATGAAGAGGGAGGTACTTGGCAGGGACCTGAGGTTGGCGACTGCACAGGCCACAGAGTTTATGGAATGCAAGTGCATTAGGCCACCCAGGGAGTTACCTGGGTGTAATAGGGGAGATTGGAGGGAGCAGGAGGAGCCAGGGCTGTGGGGAGGTACAGGGGAGGATTTGGTGCTGGTTGGTGCTGGGGGAGGCAGGGGTTGGAGGAGACAGGGGCCTCCTTGGGGCTCCAGCCTGGGGACTGGGAACCGGAGCATGGGGCCAGGTTCTGGGCAAGACCATGAGCCCCTTTGGCACTGTGGAGATGGGCAGCCCTGACAATGCCAGGAGATGCCTAAAGGGCTTTGGAGCTTAGCCAAAGGGTCTGGAGTGGAAGTGAGCATGTTCAGGTTCTGAGAACTGAAATAATGGGGGATTGTATGAGCTCAGAGGGACCGAGTAGAAGGCAAGAGAGGAGGCCTGGGCAGGGCCTGACATTTGATTCATGTGTGAGGATGTGACAGTGCGAGAAGAACCCGTGGTTCATGATTCGGGGTGTGGTGGGGGTGCCACGTCCCCTTGGCCCCTGTCCTGCCCCTTTCCTGTCATCTGTATTTCCAGCGGCAATAGTGGCATCTAGGGAGTCACATGTGAGGATCTGAGGTGGCCTACTGCTCGAACCCATGTCACCCATGTTATAACGAAATGTAACTCCAGGGCCTTAGAAGTCTCGCCAGCCCCCTGCAGGACCGGCCTTCCCAGGGGAGCTTGTTTCAAAGGCTGGGCGGATGCAGGGATTCCCAGGGCAGGGAGGAACCATGTGCCTGCGCATGGAGCTGGAGCCCCGATGGTGCAGTAGGTGGCTGTGAGGAGGGACTTGGGGCAGGAGCTCAGCTGGTGCTGCTGTGAGCCTGGGTGCTGGGTATGTGTTTGTTTGGAAGCTGCTGGGTCATTCACTATAGGAGGCTTAGGGTCATCCCTTGCCTGTGCCCACCTGATACCAGCAGCAAACTTCCTTGCATTGTGGCAACTGCTATGATTTGAATAGGTTCCCCAAATTCATGTCCTAGAAACTTAATCCACAGACTCAAATGTTAATGACATTGGGAGGTGGGTGGGTGATTGGGAGGTAGTTGAGACTAGGTGAGATGATAGTGGAGTTACAAAAGAGGAGGAGAGACCAGAGCTGGCTCACTTCCTCCGTCTGGGAAGTGGTCCCTCCACCCTGTTAGGCCAGCTTAAGGCCCATACAAGAGGCCAGCGCCTCACTCTTGGACTTCCAGCCTCTAGAATGGTAAGAAACAAACCTATTTCCCCTGTGAAGCACTCAGCCTCAGGTATTTGATTATAGCAACGAAACATAGACTAAGGCGATGATCCCAAATGTCTCAAGGCATTGCCAAATTCCTCTGGGGGAGGAGGAACATTGCCCCTGCTGAGAAGGGCTGCTGTAGAGGGGGCAGAGCTGGCAGCCTGTCCTTTGCAGGCCCTGCCTTCTATTGCTCAACACAGTGCCCTGCCACAGCCAGCAGGCTGGTAACCCCTGTTAGATCCCTCTGCACGCACGTTCTGAGGGGTTGGAGATAGCGTGTGAGCTCTTGGCCAGGAATAAGAGGCCACCCGGTCTAGCTGCCTTCTCCCCTGTGGCTGCCTCCTCCCTGGGGTCTCCTCACTCATGACACACTGGGCCCCTCTCCTGTGGTGACAGCCTAATGACTTCCCCTCAGAGACTCGGGTCATTCATTCCACTAGCGCCTCCAAACTTGTCACAATGGTCAGAGAACAGAAGGCGAGAGCCACACAATCCCAAAGACAATTATAACACAGACTGGCAGAAACAGAAGCAAGAACGTTTCAATAAGCGCCAGAAAGGTGCTTATCTGTTGGTGTGAAGCTCTGCACAGGGAGTAGAGATGCTGCTAATATAATTTCTGAGAAACCCAGGAACATAAGCATCTTCATTTGCAAGAATTCAGGAGAAGAGAGTTCATAAAAAAAAAATTATTGGACCAATCTCCCAGGAAAGTACACAGTAGTGTAATTATGTCTCAGTAGCCCTAGTGATATTTGTGAGCTGCTTCATGGCCGACAGTATATTGAAGGCAACTCTTTGTCCAGCCTACAACAGCAGTAACATTAGCAAGGCTTTAGTGAGATTTTCATAAATTGTGGGTACTTCTATCTATGAGATGGATAAGATTATGTTCTCCCATTTTATTTTTATATTTGTTTTATTTTATTTCTTTGGTGGTACTTGGAGGTTGAACCCAGGGCCTCACACATGCTTTGCAGGTGCACCACCACTGGGCTGTACCCCCAGCCCATTTTTTACTTTTTATCTTGAGATAGGGTCTTGGTGAGTTACACAGGTTGCCTCTGGCTTTGAACTCGCGATTCTCCTGCCTCTGCCTCCCCAGTTGCTGAGATCCCAGTGTGCACCACTGCACCTGGGCTGTACCCTCATTTTATACTCAAGCATCCTGGAGTGTGGCAAGGCTAAGGAGGGTGTCTAAGGTCATACTACAGGAAAATGGCTGAGCAAGAATCCAGACCCAGTGCCTGGCACCTGGTAGGTTTGTGGAATGTATTGATGGCTGAATAAACACCTTGCATCTGCAAAGCTCAGTGCCTGGGCCTTTCTGGATTGAGCTCCTACCCTGTTCAGGCTAATTCAAAGGTCGCCTCCTCCGTATCCACCTCCTGCTCTGTCCTTGCACCTGACTTTGCCTACTGCTCTTGGGGCCTCAGCCTGCTCCATTTTCTGCACTCACTCAGCTTGCTGCACACACATCTCACCCGAGAGCAAGGATGGCAGTCTCTTCCAATCCCTCTTCACACTTTGGGCTGTTGTTGTTAGGTCCCATGGAATTGGGTCTGACTCATAGCGACCCTATATACAATAGAATGAAAAGAAGCACTGTATCTGACAGAGCTTCTCTGCCATCCATAGGGTTTTCAATGGGTGATTGTTTTGGGAGTGGGCCATAAGGTCCTTCTCCCATTTTTGTGGTGCTGGGGATCAAACCCAGGGCTTCAGAGCACACAGAGCGGCACTCTACCAGCTGAGCTAAACCCCAGTGCCCTGCTTTGGGCTGGTGGGTGGTTAATTCATGTTTATTGACTTGAAGTATATTGAAGTTACAATAGGAGCCAAGATGTGACTGGGAGAAATTAAGAGCTGCTAGAAACCCAAGACACCAGAAATAAGGCAGAAGAGGCAAGTGACCCTGACATCTGTTGAGAAGCAGAGATGATGTTGGTTGAAGATTCATAAGTAGATCGTTATACTGTTCTAAGTTCTTTACAAATATGAGCTCATTCTTTTGTTCTCAATACAACTTTAAGAGGAGAGTGCCCGCATCATCTTCATCATTATCCTCATTTTACAGATGAGAAGCTGATGAGTGACTTGCCCAAGGCCACACAGGTTTAAGTGGCAGAGCTGGGCAGGGAGCTGAGACATTCTGGCTTTGGAGTCCCTGTGCATAACTGCAATGCCTTGCATAGAGAAAGAGCTGGCCTCTCAAATCTGTGTTTTCCTTGTTACAGCAATTGATACTGACACGTAAACTTGAGGCTTCGAGGTCTTAACAGCCCCACAAAGAGCAGTCTTGTACCTGGAACTCACCTCAAGGACCAGGTGGGATGTCCAGGGAGAGGGAAAGATGACTCTTTGGTCCTCTTGGACTTGCAGAGCCTGCAGCCATCATGGGGCTGAATGAGCTGCAGGAAAAGCCACTGCGGGCTCCTCGGTCTGCTGTTACCGCCAGGCACCGTGAGTTCTCAGAGAACAGAGGACAGGTTGTGACATGGTCCCTGCCAGGGACAGGGGTTAGTTAAGTATATTTGCACTCAAGAGGCAAAGAATGGGGGAAGACAAGAAAAGGGGCTGGAGCAGGAGAGCTGAGCACAGACACATGAGACCCGAGGAGGAAAATGGGAAAGGATGCCCACGTCCCAAAAGCCTTTATAATAGTTCAGCCTTGAGCAGAGATCTCAAATAACATAGCTATAAAATCTGAATGCTTAATTTGATCAGCATTTTGGTTGAAAAGTCTCCTCTTCCTTAATCCTTTCTGGGATCTTTGCGCTTGAACCAGTGCACAATGAATTTGGAAGTGGAAGATTCTGCTTTTCACATCCATGACAATGGGGAGTCCCACATCCAGGGTCTTGGGTGAGAGTCACTGGTCAGGGTGGGCCCTGATGACACTGCTTCCTGCAGTCGGTGGACTTGCCAAAGCACACAGGGCCTTTGTCTGAAACACAGACAGGTATGGTGTGGGGTTAGGGGTTTAGGCCATCAACCATCATTGCTCTCACACTTTATAGGGTGTTACATTCCTTGCGGCCATTGCCTTTGTTACAGGACAGACTCAAAAGTTTTATGATGTTGTTGTTGTTGTTGTTAGGGGCCATCGAGTTGTGTCTGACTCATAGCGACCCTCATAGGGTTTTCAATGACTGATTATTCCAGGATTGCATTGGGAGTGGATTGCTATGTACTTTTCCCATTTTTGCGGTGCTGGAAATCGAACCTGGAACCTCAGAGATTGCAGAGTGGCACTCTACCAGCTGAGCTAAATCCCAGCATCAATGACTCTATAGCTGAGAGCAAATTGCATCTCCTTAATTCTCATTTTTAAAATCCGTAAAATGGGGATAATCATAATACCTGCTTTCACTGAGGTACAGAAATTGAGAGAACACACTGTTTCTCACAGGGCCAGCCAAAGGCCATGCTCAGTACATACAAGTGGTGACATAAATAAAATCACAGGATCTTGCACCTCACTGTGTTTGTTGCTAGGTGCCATCGAGTTGGGTCTGACTCGTAGTAACTCTGTGTACAACAGAATGAAGCACTCCCTGATTCTGTGCCAGGCACACAGTCTTTTTTATATTTAAGCACATTGTTGTAGTCACTATGTCAATCCATCTAGGTGAAGGTCTTCCTTTTTTTCCTTGACCAGACACCCTTCCAAACATGATGTCCTTCTCCAGGGATTTGGTCCCTCCTAAAAACACATGTCAAACGCAGTCTAGCCATCCTTGCTTCCAAAGAGCACTCTGGTTGCACTTCTTCTAGGACAGATCTATTGGTTCTTTGGCAGTCCATTGTAATGTTCAAGGCTGCAAAGTGGAGAAAGAAAATTTAACAGGCTTTGGAGTCTGAGCTGTACAATTTAGCAGTAAAATATATTCTTGGATTTAGGGTGGCATTTTCTCTCTTTTATCTTGCTTCCCTAATCTCACACCTCAGAGTCCCATGTATCTTCCTGACTTTTGGTTTAGGAAAGCTATTCATCAACCCTAGGGCTGGGATTTAGCTCAGTTGGTAGAGCGTTGTGCTGCAGTCTCTGAGGTCCCGAGTTCAATTCTCAGCACCACAAAAATGGGAGAAGGACCTGGCAATCCACTCCCAAGGCAATCCCGAAACAGTCAGCCATTGAAAACCCTATGAGGGTCGCTATGAGTTGGATACCGACTCGACAGCACCTAACAACAACAACAACATTCATCAACCCGGGCTGGGATTTAGCTCAGTGGGTAGAGCGCTGCGCTGCAGTCTCTGAGGCCCTGAGGTCAATCCCCAGCACCGCAAAAAAGGGAGAAGGGCCTGGCAATCCACTCCCAAGGCAGTCCCGAAACAGTCAGCCATTGAAAACCCTATGAGGGTCGCTATGAGTCGGATACCGACTCCACGGCACCTAACAACAACAACAACAAACAACAACATTCATCAACCCACTAGGGGTGGTGTTGCTCCCCAAAGATAAGTTGTCTTAGGCTGCCATCTGCTGGCCAATGTAGTAATTACACGTTTGTTATGCGCGTATCCTAATTTACACATACCGCTCATGATGGGCTGGGATTTAGCTCAGTTGGCAGAGCTCTGCTCTGTAGTCTCTGAGGTCCCAGGTTTGATTCCCAGCCCTGCAAAAATTGGATGTGGTAATCCACTCCCAAGGCAATCCCGAAACAATCAGCCATTGAAAACTCTATGAGGGTCACTATGAGTTGGATTCCTACTCCACAGCACCTAACAACAACAAGAACAATGCTCATGAATGTTTTAAATGTGGCAGCTGAGTTTCCCACTTTCACATCCAGCCATTTCCTTCCCTGGAACCTGAAGACTAGACAGACTCATCCTCTCCTTCCCTATCACTGGCCTTTCCTTGTAGCCTGCAGTAGGGAGTATCTTGTTACTTCCATCCCCCACCTTTGCATTTCATGATCCCAGGTTCACTTTTCATTTCATTTCCTAGCCACCTTCCAGCTGTGGCACTCTCTGCTTGTTAGCAGCCTCCAGAACAGAGTACAGTATTACAATAACCTAAGACCTAAATATAACATTTCTTCCAGACTCTAGAGCCAACTTGGTTTCTCGCCAATGATTAAACTCCTTCAGGGAAGGCATTTCTAAACAGGCTTCCTGGAATCTACTGCAACTTCTCAGCCCTTATTTTAAAAGGACCCCTCACAGGGCCTCCAAGAATGGCAGAAGGGACATATCTGTGTGTTGGGAGGGTGGGTGCATTTATTTTCTCTATAGCAACATGAATGTCTATAGCCAACACACCCACCTTTACTAGTTCATTTAATGAGGACAAATTCACATGTCAATTTGAATAAGAAGGAGAGAGTAGGCCAAGAGGTGTGAGGGCCATCCAAGCACCAATCTTCAGTCATTAAAAAAAAAAAAAATCAGTCACTAATGAAAAGAATAGATATGGCTACACACACTAGTATGGATGAACATCACGGACATAAAGTTGATTGAAAAAAGCCAGACACATAAGGGCACCTATTGTGTGAATCCACTTGTATGAAGTTCAAAACCAGACAACGTGATACTCTGGTACTAGAAGTCAGGACAGTGCTGCTGCTTCTGGTCGGGTGGCAGAGTGGTGTGGACTGCACCTAGGGGGAGTGTTCGGGGCCCCAAGGAACTGAAATGCTCTATCCCATCATCTAGCTAGTGTTTTCATGGACATGTACAGATATTAATATTTTCTTAAGGTATATGTACCTTACTATCCAAATTACACCAACATTTTAAAAAGAAAGAAAGAAAGAAAGAGCCATCTCGATCATTAAAAATATCACTGACTAACCATCTTCTGGGGGCACAAGACAAAGTGACCCATAAGGTCAGTTGCACAGTCCAGAAGGCTGACCTCTGCTGGGAAGTCCACTGGGGCCAGCCCATGTACTCAAGCTGACGAGGATGGTTGGATGGGAGGAATCAGTTTGAGATCTTACTATAGCCCATTACTTTTAAAGTTAGTTCAATATTTTCTTCATAGCTCTTTTTTTTTTCTTTCTGTACTGGAGGTTGAACCCAGGGCCTTGCACATGCTAGGCAAGTGCTCCAACCACTGAGCCACACCCTTGGCCCTCATTTATTCTATTTTTTATTTTGAGATAGGGTCCAGTTGTACCAGCTGCCTTTCGCCTTGAACCTGCAATTGTCCTGCCTTAGCCTCCTGAGTCACTGGGATTACAGACTCGGACCAGGGTACCTGGTTTCATAGTCATCACTTTTTAAATGGCAACAGTCGGTGCATTAGCTGGCATTTGTCTGCCTTGCTCGTTGTGGGGGCTTCTGTCTCTATGGCAGGCAGATTCTCTGGAGCTCTCTCACTGCAAGGAAGCACCTTGACCCTCATTCCCAGGAGGAGTGAGGCCACTCAAACCCTGGGACTGATATAAGTTCAGCTCGGCATTGAGAAAAGTGGCTGCAGGAATTTCCAGTTCTCAGACTCGTTTTCTGGGAATTGGAAGGCCTTGCAGCTGTTCTGGGGCTGTGCTGGCTCGAGGGCCAAGCAGGCCAAGTTAGGTAAGGAGGACGCTGATTACAAAGTCATTTGTAACCCGTGGAAGGGTAATGTAAACGTCTCTTCATCAGTGCGCTGGCCACATAACTCTGCTGGCACACAAGTTATGAGCTTTTTATTGGTGCTTCACGATGACATTCTGAACGGCCGTAGTGCTTACTCATTTCTGGTTATCAGCGAGCTGTAATGTTTCAAACTGCCGGAGGACGATCAGAGATAAACTTGGGCTAGCTGCAGACTGAGTGGCGCCTATGACATACTTCATGTGTTGTAGATTTTCTTTCCTTTTTTTCCCAAGTTGTGGGATGACACATTATTTTTTGACCTGGAAATATTTACACAAAGTACAAACTGAAAAAAGAAAATCATCAATCTATGGACATGAGGATGAGAATACTATTACCATGCTGCTATTTTCTTTTTATTTTTCCTCTCTCTCTCTCTCTCTCTTTTCTTGCAGTACTGGGAGCTGAACTCAGGGCCTCCTGCATACTTTGCAAGTGCTCTACAACTGAGTGGCACTTCCAGCCCTCTTTTTATTTTTTATCTTGAGTCAAGGTTTCACTAAATTACACAGGCTGCCTCTGGCCTCAAACTTAATGATCGCCCTGCCTCCACCTCCCAAATTGCTGGGATTACAGGTGTATGCCACCGAGCCTGGACTTACTTCTCTATGATTGAGGACAGAAGTGACAAAAATGTAAGATGGACAGTCAAAGGTTTGGGAGAAAAAGTGTCCTGGGAGGACAGAGCAAGAAAGGCCTTCAGATCACATCAGTTTCCCAAATATGTCCTGGGAGGCATTCACACAGAAGTTAGGTTCTCACATCAGTGTGAAAGGCAAAAATCATGTCCAAATCAATTAGTTTTGAAATTCCTTTAAATCGCTCCTGAAGCACAGTGCAATGGTTTGGGGTAAACAGTTCTGCATAAGAAATGTGTACATGTAATTTTGAGAGCCATTAAGTCTCCTGGAAGGACATTTGGCATGTAGATTTTTTTTTTTTTAATAAGAAAGCCATGAATCTTTAGTTGTGTTTAGGATGGAGATGAAGAATTCGAAAGTCTCCCTATTTTCCCACAGAGTTCCCTCATTCTAATAGTCCTCTTTTATCACTTGAACACCCAGTGTTAGGTGTGTTGTTCTGAGGTGTAAAGAAACTTCCATTCTCTGCAGGTTAAATGTGGGCCCAGCTGACCACAAAGGGAATGAGTGGCTTTGAAAAGGACTTTGGATTCCATGTACTGACAAGGTCTTTGGGAACTTTGCATTTTTGATGTTATGGACAAAGCTGATTGGATCTCTCTGTTGAGTCAGAGTCCCTCTCCCTTCGGCCCCAAATGAATTCTTCTGAAGATGTCTGCTACCCTTCCCCACCAAACACCATGCACAAGGTCGGGGTTTCTCCCAGAAATACAGACCACATCCAGCCAGTTAGCATGCTGGCAGGGTGGGATGCATGAAACCCACCTGCATGTTCTTCCTCCACACCAGCAGCACTAGGCCATTTCCTGATGGTTTTTCTGCTGCTTTGGGGACCTACTTGCAAACTAGATTCCACAGCAGTCTTTCAAGCATCGTGGACTATCTCAGTACTTGGAAACTTTTGTGTTCCACCATTTTATTCAAGATGATGGAAAGAACCACACTTGACCCTAGGGCTTAGATTGACATTGCCTTACAGTGCCTCAGACATGGTCAGGATGGGCTAACTCTTTCAAAAATAGCCAAGGAACAAACAGACTAATGTGAACTGCCAACTATTAGGTTGAAAGACTGAAATGTTTTGTGAAAACCAGCAGATAAAGAATGGGAACCCTGTACTCTGTGTTGCTAGAAAAAGGCTACACATTGTCCTCCCAACAGAGAAAAGAGCTGCTTATGACACAGCCACCTGTTGGCCCCAGAGTCCCCTAGTCACCCCTGAAGGGCTATGGCTCCCAGAAGCACAGGTAACAGTGTTGTGTGACATCCCAGGTAGGTGTGGGGACAGATGGTTCAGCTGCTTTTTACCCCTACAGTTTCAGCTAAATTGTGGAGGCTGAGATATGCAGAGAAGCATCTTCAGGAAATGTGCCCAGGAGGTGCAATAAAACCCTGCTGGGACTCTGTAGGGTCTGTTTATTTAGCAGTTTGCAAGGTGAAAAACACATCAGAGTAAATCGCTTTTCTTCCAGACATTTACCTTGCTCAGTTTTATTACTGTCTTTGGGCTTTAGAGCTCATCGCTCTTTCTCCTTGAACACAATTTAAATGGTAAGTTGAGCGAGGAGAACTTCCCAGAAAAGGATTCTCATAAATTGATTGCACACCACCACTGCTGTGGGATCTGCCATTCATGTCACTGGCACGCCTCCGTGGAAGGGACTCTACCATGTCACTCAGCATGCCACCCTCTGAGACACTGGGCATGGCCGGCAGCAGTGGCCAGAGCAGCCCCACAGTGCCATGCTGACTGCCCTATGGGTGGCTGGGACTCGACACCTGAGTGCTGACCTTTCCTCTCGAGGCCCACCTGGTTGGCTCTGCCGGGCTCACCCTCTGCTCCACAGGAAAGTACAGCTGAGGATGGCTTCTAGGGGGAAAAGGAGGAGGCTGGGCAGGGCACAGGCGTCTCCTGCTTTTGCCTCTGTTTCCTCCATTTCCCCAGTCCCCAGGGGGAGGTGTCCAGGGAGGGACTAGGAATGGAAGTGAAAGGAAGCAAGAGCTAACCAGGAAAGTTCTGGAAAGCTGCCTTCCCAACTGGACCGTTTGCTGCTAATGGGAAAAACTAGCAACCCAAGGAAGTTAGGGGAGTGAATTTAGTGGGTTAATGCTCCCTCCGCGGAGTTCCCCACTTGGACAGAGCTCTGCAGCAGCTGGGCCTGCTGGGGAGACGCCCTGACTCGTCCACTCCGTGGTGAGTGGTGGTCCAGGTCTCTGGTCTCTGCCTCCTACGTGGGGTAAGTACACAGTTAACCAGATCCACAATGAGGACCCAGGCCTAAGTGTGGCTCGTCATCCAGCCGTGGTGACCCTGGGTGCCAGGCCAGCGGGTGGGGCAGGGGCTGAGGCTTGCTCTCTGGAGAGGAGACAGCATCATGTGAGTTCTCTTGGTCAACTGTACTTTATTACAGCCCCAACCGCCCGAGTGGACATTGACCCCACCTGCAGCCAAAAGCCTGGAAGAACTTCCGCTGGCAGGCGGGCTGGTCGGAGGCCACGTCACGGCCCCACTGGGTGGGAGCCCTGATCACGGGTAAGAGCTGCTGGCTTCCTGCACCAGGGCTGGGCCACTGTGCCCTGTGTGTAAAGCTGGCACTTACGCTGGGAAAAGGCCTTGAACTGTCATTTCAAACCATGGTAGATTTGAGTCTATAAGTGCTTTCCAACTCTATGAAGGAGGAGGAGGAATGCCCAGTCATGAAGCTCAGGCCCTTATCTTCCCTGCAGGCCTTAGCATTAAAACCCAGCCCTTTGGAGGCAGCAGAAACCCACCCACAGTTTGGAATTCTTAAATCTTTATCAGGCCCGGCGCGGTGGCACACGCCTGTAATCCCAGCGGTTTGGGAGGCAGAGGCAGGAGGATGGCAAGTTTGAGACCAGGGGCAGTCTGCATAACTTATCCAGACCCTGTCTCAAAAAGTAAAAGAAAATGGGCTGAGGGTGCAGCTTAGTGGTCCAGCACTTGCAGAGCATGCAAGCGCGAGGCCCTGGGTTCAATCCCCAGTACCGGAAAAAAAAAAAAAAAAAAAACCCAAAAAACTTTATCAGTAGAATGTTCTAGTATGCACAATTGTGTTCCAATTTGGTGCTGCACCTACAAAAGAGTTTCTCATGGTCCTGTATCTGAGGCTGGAGTTCCTTTCCTGGCAGATATGAGGGGCTCTGGACCTAGAAGTCATCCAGGGATGGCAGTGACTGTCCCAGCTGACTGTCATGCCCGTTTAATGAACATCCTTCCAATGTGATCTTCCAGCTGCTCCTTTCATCCACAGCACGACAAGGGCACTAAGATGCAGTTTCTTGAGTGCCAAATGCTATTTTAGATGAAACAGATAATAACATGAAAATAAAAGTCTCCTATACCCTCACCCTCCCGAGAGAACTTCCGCTCCCATTTCTGGTACCTATCCTTTTCTCTCTTTCCTCTAGACACACACTTTTATGTTTTAATGGGGAGCAAAGAGCCAGGAGAGGTGGCATCCCAGGCCACTCAGAAATGCAATTTAAACAATCGTGGCATAGTTTGCAAGCTTTAGTGCTCATAAGAATCACCTGCAGAACTTGTAAAACACACATTCCCAGACCTGACCCTCAGGAATTGTGCATTCCATGGATGCTGAGACAGGCCTATGGCATCCGGCGGAAACTCCTCAGAATAGCACATGTGCCCCCAGGCTGGGTCTCAGGATCCTGGCAGGTCTCATGGGCCACAGCTTCCTGTGGAGGCTATTACTGTACATGAGATTCCAGGTGGGTCTTCAATGACGAGTTCATAAAGACAAGCAGGAGGGGAAGGGTGTTCCAGGCCAGTGCAAAGCCAGCAAACCCTCAAAGGTCATGGTCTGTCCCGGAAGCTGCAGAGAATGGGTGGGTGTGGACGCTGGCACCATCCCTTCCTGGCTGCCTGGCCTTGACCGAGCCCCTTTGCTGAGTGCCAGCTTCCTTAGGTGTGCTGCGGGCAGCACTGTAGCACCATCCCCACAGACTCATGGTGGGGATCAGGCTATAATGGGTGGCCATGGTAACCTGTCTTGGTTTGGCCCATGGAAGTCCTCACGGAGTTACTGTAAAGACTGAGGCTCAGCACCAATTAGTGTGTAGTCTGGACACTGAAGTCAGGCGGCCCATGATGGTTCTGTTCGCCATTTCCTTAAGAGGCCCCCCCCACCTACAAAGCATAGACTAGCACCTAGCTAGTGGGTCTGTGGTGATAATTAGATGAAGGAAGTCATGGGAAATGTCTAGTGTAAGCTGAGTATCCCTTATCTGAAATGCTTAAGACCAGAAGTGGTTCAGATATTGGATTTTGTTTTTGGGTTTTGAAATATTTGCATACACACACACACACACACACACACACACACACACACACACACACACACTGAGATATCTTGAGGATGGGATCCAAGTCTAAACTTGAAATCCATTTATATTTCATATACACTTTATTCACATAGCTAGCTTCTAGCTTCTGACCCAAAGATAATCTTATATAATATTTTAAATAGTTTTGTGCATGAAACAAAGTTTCATGGTGTAGGATTTTCCAGTTGATGTATCATGTTGGCATTCAACATGTTTTGGATTTTTTTTTTTTTTTTTTCGGTACTGGAGGTTGAACTCAGGGCCTCGCGCTTGCTTGCTCTGCAAGTGCTGGACCACTGAGCTGCACCCTCAGCCCATTTTTTAAATTTTTTGAGACAGGGTCTTGCTAAGTTACGCAGACTGCCCCTGGTCTCAAACTTGCCATCCTCCTGCCTCCTCCTCCCTAGCCACTGGGATTACAGGCATGCGCCACTGCGCCCGGCTCATGTTTTGGATTTTGAAGCATCTTAGAGCTGAGATATTTGGATTAAGTATACTCGACCTGTGCGAGCTTACCCCAAATTCTATAGCCAACAAACATGAATCCTTTTTTTTTTTTTTTTTCTTAAGCCATTTAATGGCTTTACTCTGTGTCCCAGTAGCTCAGGGATCCATCAGTGGTCTTTTATTTTTTTTTTAATATGTTATTTATTATTAGAAATTCTAACATGCACAAATGTAGAGACACTAGTGAAAGGAACACCCATATACTCATCACCAGGTTCAACTATTTGCAAGGCTTGGCCCACCCAACCACTTTTTTGTGGCCGCTGGTGGGATCAGGTCTGTTCTGGGGCCTCAGAAGGAGAGAGCAGAGAGGGGCTTCTGGGCAGATGTCAGAGGAGGGGAGTCCTTTGGAGCAACAGCTGCTGGGGAGCTGGGATGTACATTTGGAGGTGGCGTAATGTGAGGGAAGTGTGGGCTGCCAGGGGAACTTGGGAGGCTTTCAAGGATTGAAGCATGGACCTATGGTCAAGCAAGCCCACCCAGAGATGCTTCTCAATATGTGTTAGACTTGGCAATGACTCCACATTGTTTTCTGCTGCAATTTCTAAGCATGTCCTCTCCCTCTTAACTCTAGCTCTCAGTAAAATGCTAACAGTGCATCATGATCTGCTCCCTCGCTTCTCCTGCATACCAGCTTCCAGGTTTAGCAAGTAGTCACCAGGTCCAGGTAAAGTGGGCGACTTGGCATCTCTAGGCACAAGATCTCTGCAGGGTGGGTCCCCACACATCTCCGGGTCTCTTTTGCTTTCTTGGGGGATGAGACCGGTAAAGATTGCCCTCATGACCAGATTTTGCCCATTCTTGGCCCAATTGAATACAAGGTTTTTCAACCAATGAAATGCCATCCCTTCTTGTGGGAGTGTGGTGGGGGCCATGACTGGGGTGAGATGAGGAGTGGAGAGGCTTAATGTGCCCTATCAAAACCAAGAAGACAGGATGCCATAGTTGGCAGGCACAACTTTTGCCGTGTCCTGACAAGTTGGAGAAAGGGAGGCAGCCAGAGGAGTGGTTCCTGGAGCCCAGGCATTGGGGGCGCAGCTGTTAGTTACTTTGCAGTTCACACTTCATTTACCAAAGGGCACACTAACCCTGCCAGCTGAATCCACACTTTTATTGAAAGAGCCATGAAGCCCTCCTACCCAAGTAAGGCAACATTTCCCTATTGCTTCCCATGCAAACTAGCCAAGGGGAAATTTCCAGATAATCCACAAACTTTTACACTTCCTACTGAGTATGTTATACCAACACTTTTAATGACCATGAAATGAGCATATATAATGTTTAGGATTTTATAGATAGATTGTTGTTGTTAGGTGCTGTGGAGTCAGATCCAAGTCATAGCGACCCTCATAGGGTTTTCAATGGCTGATTGTTTTGGGATTGCCTCAGGAGTGGATTGCTACATCCTCCCTGGGAATCGAACTCAGGACCTCAAGAGACTGCAGAGTGGCCCTCTACCAATTTAGCTAAATGCCAGCATGTTCAACTCATAGCAACCCTATATACAATAGAACAAAACACTCCTCGACACTGTGCCATGCCCAGCACTATTGTCAGTACTTCTCTGCTATTCATAGGGTTTTCAATGGCTGAGTGTTTTTGGGAGTGGGCTGCTGGGTCCTTCTCCCTAGCCTACAGAACCTGGGACTCCAAGACAGTCTCCCATCCAAGTACTAACTGGGCCCCACCCTGCTTAGCTTCTGAAATCTGATGAGATTGGAACTTGGGATGGTATGGCTGTAGACTCACAGACAAATAAGGAGAAAAATATACATTATTAATCTGAGCAAATTTCTACTAGAAACCAAAGAGTCAGAATGACTGCTGGGGTTAGGGGGTGTGGAGCTGATGGCCAGGACCTCCTTCCTGGAAGGCAGAGGATTGTCCAGGAAGGCTTGGGGCCACACTGCCTTACCCAGGGCAGCAGGACTTGAACTGAATTCCTTTTGAGGCAGCCTTGCTTCCCAGAGCTCCAGCTGGACAACTGTTTTTAATTTTTGTGTTACAAACCATGCATTGTCAGAAATGAAGTTTTCTTTTCCCTAGATGCCGTTAGCAGGAGGAAGGGCTTGAGGAATGTCTTTAAATAAGTGTAAAAGTCATATAAAACTGGTAGTGTCTTAGGACTTAACATAAACTCAGGCAGGGAAACCCTGTGAGATAAGGACTACAGCAGTCCCCATTTTACAGATGAGGAAACTGAGGCCTAGCGGGGCTTGTGGTTTGCCTGGGATCACACACGTAGTGACCACCTTGCTCCCTTGTTTGAGTTCTCTTTATCCTGGCTCTGTGGCCTGAAATCTGTGCTATGCAACTTCCCATCCTCCCGCTGCCCGTGATGATAGTGATTCTAGTGGACTTGCTAGCGCTTACCCTCCAGTCCCTTTCTGTCCCCCTGGGTCTTGCTGCCCTGGGCCCTCCTGGCCCCTTGACACCTGATCCTGCCTCCAAGAGGAAGCAAGACCCACACCTGCCCTTAGGCCGCTGATGAGGGCTCAGAGGTGCCAACCCAATAAAAAGCCAGGAGGGGAAACCTGGGATTGCAAACAAAGCTTCTTGAGTGACAATGAGACCAGGGACAGCCAGGGAGCCATCAGAGGGTTGGGACCAGCCTAGATTTGAACAGCTGCTCCCTGCCAACCTGACCAAAGTAAACGGCTGGTTCCTGCTGTGCCAATGCGATGGTTAACCAGGTGGACAGCCATCCTCACCCTGGCTGGACTGGGAGGCCTCCTTGGGGGCCCAGCCCAGCCTCCCACAGGCCAACATGGTTGTGGGACTATACAGCTGAAGGCAGTGGCCTCAGATGGCTGCCCTGGATGGTTGGGGCAGGCAAGATGAGGACCTAGCCAAGGGAAGATGTGTCCCTTGGGTTGGGAGGGAGAGGCCTGGTTTGTTTCCAGCACCAAGTGGCCCAGGCCCTGCCTGCCTTCTGTTATTCCTGCCTAGCCGCAGATGGGCAACTAGGGATGGTTAACATGAGTTTCCAGGGGCTTCAAGGCCCTGAGACCACCAAGGGAGGCCAGGCTCCAATGTTAACCGCGCATGGCCTGTTAGGGTGAGTCTACTTAATGAATAGAGTGGCCATCCGCCATGGCAAAGTGCAGCTCTGGACACAGGTGAGGGATCTGGACAGTGTCTGTCTTCCAGGAGCTTCTGCTGGCAGTAAGAGGCTGTCCTGCGCGTGCTTTGTGTGAAGGTGGGGAGGCGGACTGGGTGGACCTGACCGGCTGGGCATGTGCCCTGTGAGGGCCTCAGCTCTCTGCCATCTAGGGAGGAGGGCTTCTGTTTTCTTGTGCTCTTGTTCCTGTTGGAAATGGTTCATGGGCAGGCTGATGGTCGTCTCTTTCCAGAGTATAAATAGGACCAAGTCTGTTTCCTCTAATCCATCTGCTAAAGTCATCTTAAAGAATGTTCCTGATCAAAGCATTCCTCTTCGAAGGTCAGCAATGGCTCCCCTTTGCCTTCCAGATGGAGGCCCAATGCCCTGGGAGGCACATGGCCTCGGCCCCCCAATCCTGCATACCTTCCTTCTTCCACCCTCGGCGCAGTGGTCCTGCTGTGAGCTCCGCTCCTCTTTCATGTGATCTGGTCTGCCAGGGTCCAGATACAAAGCTACTCTCTCTAGGGAGTCTTCCCTGATAACTGGGGCAACTGGCCTCTTCCGCTCATACCCCACAGTGCTACACTGCTCCCCGTGGCACTTCTCCCACCTAGCCATTTTGGGGTGCAGAGATGGTTGTCTACCTCATTGTCACACCTTCGAGTAGGATTTGTTGCATGAATGCCACTTTGGGGCTCAGAGAGGTTAAGTGATTTGCCCAGTCACTTAGCTGCTGAGTGGCAGAGTCAGACCTAGAACCCAGATTTGAGAACCAGGGCTGGCATTACCCTATACCCCATGTCCAGCATCACCTGGAGCCACTAATACTCAGTCAGAGCCTGCGGGTCAGTTCAGCAACAGCCAGAACCCTCCCTTAAGTGCCCCTTTCTCTCATGCCAGGAACAGAGAGCTCGTGGTCCTCAGAGAAAGGGGGCTCCTGGCTGGCACTTGAATCATTCATCCTCACCAGCAGGAGAGTGAGGTGCAAGAAAGAGCCGGATGGGGTTTGGGTTCTTGCTTCAGATTTTTGTCATCACTATCTCCCATTTTGGCTGGGATTTAGCTCAGTTGGTAGAGTGCTGTGCTGCACTCTCTGAGGTCCTGAGTTCAATTTCCAGCACCAAAAAAATGGGAGAAGGACCTGACAATCCACTCCCAAGGCAATCCCGAAACAGTCAGCCATTGAAAACCCTATGAGGGTCGCTATGAGTCGGATACCGACTCGACAGCACCTAACAACAACAAGAATCTCCCATTTTGGAGCGGTCTGGAGAGGTGTCTGATTGGGTGTTATTTTGGGTTTGTGTATGTGGGCACGTACAAAATGCTTATGTGTTTAACCCTCATCCTAACAATTTTTCACAAAAGCAAAGGGAATATTACAAAGCCCAGGTGCCCCTCACCCAACTACGACAGGCATTAGCTGGTGTGTGGTTTCCCAGCCTCTAGATTCTGCCAATTGCAGCCCTGGATATCATTTAGCATTTTGTCCCTAGTCTTTTATTTCTTACAAACTACTAATTAGATCTAGAAGCTTGATTGGGTTTGATTTTTTTCTTGTCAAGAATATTTAAGAAGTAGTGTTATTTCCATCAGGAACACACAATATTGTGGGCATTTTAATGTATAACATTTAAAAGTAGGTCACTGTTCAGCCATTAATTGAATATTTAAAACCAGCTAGTAAAGAGGATAATATATATAGATCTGGGGTGATAGAGATGCCAATTACCCTCCTATGATCATCACACAATGTATACATGTATTGAAAGGTCACACTGTATCCCACAAATATGTACAATTATTGTGCATCAATTGGAAATGTAAACACACACATATGTATAGAGGATTGATGTTGTTCTGCACATTTGAAAATATGAAAATGTGAAAACTGACTGATCTGATAGATACTTACTAGGAATAGAAATGGTTTATTCTAGGTGCTATCTTAACAGAAGTTAGTTAACAAGTTAGATAACAATAATAATAATAATAATAATAATAATAATAGTAATAATACTTTAAAAAATTGAAGCACATTGCTCAGGGATTGGGCTCTGGAATAAGAAGATTCTAGAACTGGGTACTCGTCTCACCTCAGCATGGCTACCTGCTTATTCAGGATGGGGTGTCAGTATTTGGTAACATCCTGGGTCAGCTTTGAGTAACGTGATGGATGTGTGTAGGAATCAGGACCAGTTATTTTCCCAAGGAACCAAGCACAGCACCTTCTGTACAAGAAGAATTTGGAAAGTGGTGGAAGAGCCTCTGGTTTCAGCAGTAAGCAGGAATGACTCTTCCAACCGTTGCCTTGTGTTGAGAAGGGGTGGCCAGGTCAAGGACAATGGATCCACTGACTGAAAAATGAACCTTGCCTCACTGGTGGATAAATGGACATTGGGTAGCTCAATAAGAAGTGGAGCATCCAGACTCAGACCAGCAGTTGTGGTGCCATCTTGACCGTGGGCAGGCGCTTTACTCTTAGCGCCTTGGCGTCTACCTAGGAGTAGAGGGGATCCAGCTGGTCCTCAGCTGACATGTGATTCCCTAGAACCTTGAGAGGCTCCAGAGATCCTTCACCTTATAATGCTTTTATTATTATTTTTTCCTTCATATTGGCTTTCTTGCCCCAGTGGGAGAATTCTTTTTACTCTGAGCTAAGCATCACAAGAGAAAGTAGGGGCTTGGCAACTCTCATGAGTGTAAACTGAGGCATGAATCCTGCATTCAAAGTTGTTTGGGAATTTCAGAAGAAAGTTCATGGAGAATTCCATTACAAGATGCAAAAGTTAAAGAGAAAAATTCGGAGAACTCCATACTTGGGCAGTTGAGGGAGGAGAATTGAGAGTTCAAAGATAGCCTGGACTGCATGTTGAGACCCTGTATGGAAAAAAAAAGAGCCAAGTGTCCCATTGAAAACCCTTTCCTAGTTTCACCAGATCAGACTGGCCCCCAGTGTCTTAGGACATGCCAGGCAATAAAGATAAGTGCTCAGCCCCTCTTCTTGGAAAGGCTTCTGAGTCTCAGGTTTGGGGTAATGCTGCCTCCTGGGAAGACAACTCTGATGCATCTTCAATTCAGACTTTACCAAGGCCCCCCTCCTTGGGCTCATGACGTCAGAGCCCCTGTTCCCACGAGGGAAGCAAGGGAGACCCAGGCTTGCACCCAACCGGGCAAGAAGCGTTTGCCAGGATCGGAGCTGGCAGGCCCCTCCCCAGCCTCTCTGCACTTGAGCTAGATTTAGGGGAACTTTCTCATTATCACTCTGACCTCCAGGGCCCCCTCGCTGCTAGTTAATCATTACCTGGGCAGGGCCATGTCCGGCTCTCGGGCCTGTTCTTGGAGCTCTGTGTTTATTACTGCCGGGGGCCTTGGCCATGTTTGGATTGCGTGCTGACAGGCGGCCAGTTGGCTCTAGTTCAGCCCTCCCTGGATGGGGGACTCAGGCCCCTCTTGGGAAACTGGAGCCTCTGGGTTGTCCACACCCCCCTTCTCCAAGCTGTCCAGAGGCCCCAGCACTGAGCTTCCCAAGCCTCCACCACAAGAGAGGCTGAAACGAAACTGGGGCACAGGGAGGCCCAGAACCCGAGCAGAAAACCTGGGCTTAGAAGGGCAGAGAGTCCAGTGTGAGTCACGAGCTCGCTACTTGGGGACTCTTTGCCCCTGACCTGACAGCTGGGCCTGGCTGTGCATCCTGTTCTGAAATTATCTCTGTGCCTGATTCCTACCCCTTTTCTCTGTGTGTCCACCGAGGTGCTGAGATAAGCCAGAAATGCTCAACTCATAGCCTGGGAAAGCGGGTGCCTCCCCAAGAAGCATCTCCTAGCTTTCTTAACCACTGCAGGACAGGCCTTAGGAATTAAATACAGTTGAGGAAGAGCCCAAATGACCCCTCAACCATGTGGGGTTCTCAGGAAAGCTTGGCCCTGCCATGCCACTGTGTGCAGGATGTGCTGCACCCGTGTGTCCACTGGGTCTCCAGCTTCCATCCTATTTCATCTTCTGCTGGCCCTGAGGGACCCTCCCATCCCTGCCTTCCCCACCTGCCCAGGTCGACCATGTGCTAGACCATGCCTTTCCAGCCATTCTCCTTAGCCAGGCGGTCCCTTTCCTCAGAGCTGGGCAATAGGAGCGTCGAGTGTCGAGGGCTCCTCGCTGCCCTGCACCCCTCCACATGATCAGCCACAGCCCAGGGCTGGGGCTGCCCTGCCTCAGCCTGCCTTGTTTTGGGTCTGGGTTGGTTCTGTGGTCTCCTAGAAGTCAGGTCCCCAGGGCCTGGGTCTTGAGGAAGCTCTTCCCATTCCCTTATGTGACTCCTGGTAGCAAGGGGCTCTTTTCCAAAGACAGGCATGACCCTGGGCTCTGAGTGCTCTCTCACCCCATCTGTGTCACTGGGTAAATCAGGTGGGACTGGGTCACTGTCTGTAGAAGACAAGAAGGGAAGTGTGATTCTGCCCTACCTCCTTCCATTCAAACTGTGTTTCCTTAGCTGCTTCCCCGATGTGCACTGGGAGGGATCCTGAGGCCCCCAGCCTGTGCCAGACCTCCTAGCTCCCCCGTGGCTCTGGGCTCTTCAGCTGAGGGTGCACCCTTTTGGAAACTGAGCTCAGCTCTGATGTTTGCTATCTGAAGACAGGATACAGGAGACAGGGACAGGGCTGGGCCAGGCAAGACCCTCCTCTTCCCCTTCCTCTCCTTCTGTCCAAACTTCACCCACCACCTTCTCTCTCTCCTGGCTCCAGCTTGCTGCCTTCTGGCCATGCTTGTGCAGGGCTGGGGCAGATAGAGTGTGCAGAGGAGCCATTTGGAAAGGCTCAAGGTGAGCCCATCCAGGGGTCATCAAGACACCTGAGGACGGGCTTGGCATTGCAGAGACAGGACAAGATCCGGAGGCATTGCTTCTGAGGGGCTATGCAGCCTTTGGTGCCATGGGCACTCTGCTGGCTTCCTTAAGGGGATAAGAGAAAGAGGGCTGGGTCAAGTCCAGAGAGGACCATCCTCCATCAGTGCTACAGCCATGCCATTGACATTGGACAGGGTCTTGGGTACGTCCACTGTGAGCCAAGGGGAGTGTGGTGGGGATGAGGGCTGACTGAGAAGGTGGTGTAGACACAGGAAAGGCCAGAAGACCTCTTTCCTCTTCTGTTTCCAAGTTCATTTGAAGGGGAGCTGAATGGCTTTTGCAGGACAGAGAATACCCCTGAGCAATAGCTCCCTGGAACCCCATATCTAAGGCCCCTTCCTGTGCCCTTCCTCCTGCCTGCTTTCTGAGCCTGTGAGACAAGGGGAATTAGCCATCGCAAATGAAGCTCCCTTTTATTACATAGCAGATAGCATTAGTTTCCTCTGTGATTTATTTTATTGCCCTCCGTTTTTATTAATCTTGTGGCTGTCGGTGATAATGATCTCATAAAAAATAACTGGGTGAACTATTGCTGGGAGGCCTGTTTGGTGCCTTAGGCAAGGTCTCTGCTCCTGGGGTTAAGAGGGTGCTGGGCACAGGTGCAGGGGCTCATGAATAGGGCAGCATCTCCTTGGATATTTGTGACCAAGGTCCACATCCTGCGACAGACACAAGTACTGCTTCACAGATAAGGCCTCTCTGTGACCCTGAAACTGGACAGGCAAGGGGCTCAGGTGCAAATGTGGCTGCAGGGGATGCAGCCAGGGAGAAGCGCCCTCGGAAAGGCCCGAGTCTTGTGTTCCCAGAGAGAACTGGGCAAGTTCATTTCAGGAAATGATTGGCCAGTCTGACTCATCGATCACACCCAAGGCAGCTCAGAAAAGGGGAAGTAGCACCTGGAGGTCAGGTGGCTTCGTGGAAGCCCGGCTTTTCCTCACAGCCTACCTTACCCACTACCCTCCCTTTATAGACACAGATGGGCCTCTTTGGTAGCCTCCCTCTCCTGCCTGTGGCCTCTCTGCTCCTACTGTCGGCCACATGCATGGACCTGCCAGGGAAGAGGCCATGAGGGTCTCCCTGCTCTAGGAGCATGGTGGTCCTACCCAGGAGCAGAGCACAGATCCGAGCCTTTTTTTGGTCTAGTGGCAGCTACTGCAAAACAAGTGGCATTCTCTGTGTTTGCATCTGCTGCCCTCTAAGTTGATAGGATTAGATTGGATACGGGACCCATGAATAAAAACCATATTAAAGTGGCTTTAGGTGCTTTGACTTTACTTGCAGGCGAGGATCACAGGGCATCACGATGAAACCGCCATGGAATCTGCAACCTGATCACCTTTCTTTTTTCTTTCTCTTTTTTTGCAATGTGGGGGACAGATTCTCATATATGCTAGGCCGGGGCTCTCCCACTGAGCTCCCTTCCCAGCTTCGCTTTTCTTAACACACCAAGTTTCAACGCAGCCAGGCAGGGAGTCCATCTGGGAAGCGCTGCCAAATATTTCTTTTTCTCTTTCTTCCATGATTCCTTTCTTTGTGACCTCGGCTTATTCTAGATATGCATGGTTACATGCTTTAAAAGAGCCAACTTTTATCCAGACTCTTACTCATTTTCCATCTAAAAAAGAATGCAGAGGGCCTTTGTGGACCTCCTCATGGGGTGAGGAGGACTTGAAACGCTGCTCGATACTCACATGTCTCTGTGGGAATCAGCCACTTGTTTGGTCCCTGGTCTGACTGATACTCAGTGGTGGGGCTGGACAGGAAGAGCCAGCCCTGCACAAGTGCAACAGGAAATTTGCTCTGCTTGCTGCCTGGGAGGGGGCCAGAGCCCTGAGAAAGAGATGTGGAGGTGCAGGTGAGCCCCCACAGCCTCCAGCTGAGGGCAGCGAGAGACCAGCCCCAGCCCAGTGACCCCAATGCCTCCATCCTTGTCCAGTCAACCTTGGCCCACAATGGACACTCTCCCCACACCTCTGTGTTCCACGGGCTTCCACACACATAATACTGGCTGATAAGCCCTAGTTATGGTGTATTTGCTGGGAGCTGTAATGTTTTTCAGAGCCACTGGCCTGCATTTTAGTAGTATCTTATCTCTTTCTCTCCCTGCATTTATCCCCACTTTCATTAAGTAAAAGTTTTACTATGCAAACATTACCTTTTCAGACTCTTGGATTGTCTAACTCAGAGAAGAAGGATCTTGCAGACCTCACCTTTGTTCAGCCTGTCCCCCAACCCATTATGTCCTCAACAGAAATTCACATGTTGCAATTTCCCCATTGCACCATATCTGTATGGCTCTTCTTGTGTAGCCCAGCACTGACCATCAGACCAGGGAACATGAAATGTGATGCCCAATATGATGGGTGAATCAGCTGTCCTACAACTTGGGACCTCATCACCTCATGAAAAATACCATGAAGGCTCTCCCCACTCTTAGATGGAAGTTGAATATGTGCAGTTGTCATTCCTCAATATCTGCAGGAGTTTGTGCCAAGAGTCCCCACAGACACCAAAATACAAGGATGCTCAAGTACCTTCTAATAATGGTGTAATAATATTGTACAGCCATACACCCTGATGTCCAATCTTGTCAGATCTCAAAGCTAAGAGGGGTTGGGCCTGGTTAGTCCCTGGATGGGAGACTGCCTGGGAATACTGGGTGCTGTAGGCTTGGGAGAAGGACCTGACAGCCTGCTCCTGAAACAAACAGCCATTGAAAGCCCTATGAATTGCAGAGGAGCACTGACATAGTACCAGACATGGCACAGTGTTTGGGAGTGTTTCCTTCTGTTGTACATAGGGTCACTATGAGTCGAAGCCTACTTGATGGTACCTAGCAACAATAACAACAACATACAAAGTCCTCGTGTATACTTTAAATTATCTCTTGTTGTTGTTGTTAGGTGCCCTTGAGACATGTCTGACTCATAGTGACCATCATAGGGTTATCAATGGCTGATAGTTTCAGGATTGTTTTGAGAGTGGGTTGCCACATCCTTCTCCCATTTTTGCTGTGCTGGGGATTGAATCTGGGTCCTCAGAAAGTGCAGCACAGCGCTCCACTAACTGAGCTAAACCCCAGCCCTCATACCTAATACAATGTAAATGTTATGTAAATGTTATATTGTGTGGCTTAGGGAATGATGACAAGAAAAATGTCTGTACATGTTCAATACAGATACAATTTTTTTCTTAGTATTTTCAGTCTGTGGCTGACTGAATCCTGTGACTACAGAACCCCAACTGTACTGAAAATACATGCTCATGCATTTGACTTGCAATGGCCAAACTGTAAACAACCACATGCCCATCAATAGTAGAGTGGCTAACAGATTGTGAGGGAGTAGCACAAAGGAATTATTATTCAGTGATGGGCGAGAATAAATTACAGCCACACATAGCCACGGGCTGGGATTTAGCTCAGTTGGTAGAGCGCTGCGCTGCAGTCTCTGAGGTCCCGAGTTCAATTCCCAGCACCGCAAAAATGGGAGAAGGGCCTGGCAATCCACTCCCAAGGCAATCCCGAAACAGGCAGCCACTGAAAACCCTATGAGGGTCGCTATGAGTCAGATACTGACTCGATGGCACCTAACAACAACAACAACAACAACAACACATAGCCACACGCATCATGTTGAATAAAAGAAGTTAGACGTCAAAAAGAACTTACTACATGAATGAGCAAAACTCACCTGTGGTCTTTGATGGCCATCAGGGTGGTAGTGACCCTTGTTTGGGGAAGAAAGGGCAGCTGAGGGTGCTGACCGTGTTCTGTTTTTAGTCTGGATTCTAACCTCAGAGGCTGGTTGACCTCATCAAAATTTATCAAGCTGTGATTAATGTATTTTTCATTTCTCTTTTTTTTGGGGAGGGTACTGAGAGGTTGAACCCAGGGCCTCACACTGAGTTGCAGCCACTGAGTTGCACCCCCAGCCCATTTTTTACTTTTTTAAATTTTGAATCAGGGTCTCATTAAGTTACACAGGCTGCCTCTGGCCTCAAATTTGCAACACTGCCTCCACCTCCCAAGTAGCTGGGATTACAGGTGTGTGCCACCACGCCTGACTGCTTTTCTACATGTATGCTATACTCCAAGAAAAGGTTTTGTGGGGAAAAAAAAAACCCCTTCCAGCTACCAACTTTACTCTGCATTTAGTGCCACTTATGAAGTTGTTCCCCCACCTGTCTGTCAGCTTGTTGTACTGAAGGGGCTTTCGTGTTGCTGTGATGCTGAAAGCTATGCCACCAGTTTTTCAGATACCAGCAGGGTCACCCATAGTGTATAGGTTTCAGCTGAGCTTCCAGACTAAGACAGACTAGGGAGAAGGACCTGGCAGCCCACTCCTGAAACCAATAGCCCTGGCAGCCCACTCCTGAAACAAATAGCCATTAAACTTTATGAATAGCACAGAAGCACTGTCAAATATAGTGCCAGAGAATGAGCACCCCAGGCTGGAAGGCATTCAGAGATGACTGGGGAAAAGCTGCCTCCTCAAAGTAGAGTTGACCCAATGACAGGAATGGAGTAAAGCCCTTGGGATCTCCTTTTGCTGATGTGGCATGACTCAAAATGAGAAGAAACACAGTGGCTGCAATAATGGGCTCGAACATAAAAAGATTGTGTGCATGGCACTTCCCTGGGTAGTGTTTCATCCTGCTGTACTTAAGGTCGATATGAGTCAGATGCAGCTCCGACGGCAGCTAACAACAATGGCAAACAAGAAACTCTTACTTCAACCAGTTATGTGTCACCTTAATGACTAATTTCTTCAACTGTTCCCCAGGACTTCTCTCTTCTCTACCCACTGAGGACTTCCAGGCCTGCATATTGATTTTAATAGCCTCCTCTCTTCTAATCCCACTCAAAATCACCTTGCTGCAGTTATTGGCATAATTAAACAGAAAGGGAATGGTTTTCTCCACTTCCTGTATTGTGTGGAGCCACGGGACAAGAAAGAGCAGGATACTCATTCTGATGGTGTGTCAGGCTCTCGCATGCTAAAGGTGCCACCTCAGCCCTCCTTCACCTGACTGGTCATGCTGAAAGTGGAGAAACTCAGGCTTAGGGAGGCCCTGGTCTGGCCCAAGCCTCTCAGAAATAACCACCCCATGTCATTGATCATCAGATCCCATTTGTAAAGTAAAGGCTCTTCTAGGGAAACAGGAGTTTTCTAAGAGGTGACGATTAACAGTGGTTTTCAGAGGTCTGTCCCTGACCCTGACAGCACAGCCTCTAAGGATGCCAGAGCAAGAGGGATTGGGAGAGGAGGAGGACAGAGAGTGGGCCTGGTGAGATGTTCAGGAGGAAGGTTGGAGATGGGCCCCCAGGGATTCGAGAGCACCCTCTGTGCTGGCTTCCTGTGGCCCCCAGGGTGCTCTCCTGCTCACCTGGGTCTCGATTTCCAAATGGTGGGGTGCCCCAGGAGGAGCCCTTAGGGCCTTTCCGGTGGCTCTCCCTGATCACCCCTGCCAGGTACCCACACTCAGGTCCAGACCTCTGTCCTGTGCGTCCTGGACGCCTCACTCTGCCTGACCCTCTAGGAAAACCGCCCTCAAAGGCTGCTTTCCCACACTCCAGCCACGGGCCAGTTCTCCCGGACCTGGCTTCTCTCCGCCCTCAGCTTGGGTCAGGATCACGTGAGAAGGTGCTGTGAAGAGGCCAAGCCTCAGCTCTCAGCATCGCCCCTTTGGCCTTCAAGTCACACTTTCATTTTGGTGACGCACAGCCATCATGCCTGACCCTGATGCCCTGTCCTCCACCAGGGCCAGAGGTCAGGTATGGAGTCACACTCCCTGCCACTGCTGCTGGCCGTGGTTGAGGTCCAAAGCCTGGTGGAGCAGCGCTTTCCAGGCCACTGTGGCCGGGATTGTAGCCGGGGACCCTCTCCTGGGCTTCATCCGGCTGCTTGCTTTGTGGTGGGTTTGTGCCCGAGCAGAGCATGACTCGGCCCAGTCAGGGGAAGTGGGAATCGGAGACCTGGGGTACAGTCCATACCTCCATGAGAGTGGCGCTCACCTGGTTATGCATTAACAGGGGATCAGCCTCATGGCAGGCCCCGGTCAGCAATTGAAAACCGAACAGGCATGTTTATAGCCAGCAGCCTTCCAATAAATTACTTCTCCTGCCAAAAATGTGCCCTTTCCCCCTTTCATGTCACCTTGTCACAAAGCTGAAATGAAAGGTAGGCAAACAGCAGGGGTGATGAGCAAGGAGCCCCCCGCTCCTCAGGAGGTCCACAGAGTTCCCCTCAGCCTGACCTGAGCTACATTATCTCCTGGGAACCTCTGTGTAGATAACGGGGCACCACCATGGGTGGGCTGGGCTGGGCCTGAGGGTGCCCCGAGGACCCCAGAGGGGGAGAGAGACTGGGAAGGGGGAATGTGTCTGTCTGAGGCAGCCTCCAGCTGTGATTAGACCTCATGAGAGTCTTCTCGATGATGCTGAGGAGCAAGGGCGACAGTAGCTGTCTTTTTGGCTCCTGGTGGGTTTTCACAATCACTTGGGCATTTTCTACCAACACTGACCACAGACAGACAGCTGGGCCCCTGGGTCTCTCAGGTCAGGACAGGTGCCTGAGGACATGGGCACCCCCAGCCTACTACCGCCTTCAGAATTCTGGGCAACAAGGCAAAGGAAAGAGATCCGCAGGCCTAAGAAAAGACCCAGCAGTGCAGGCTGTTCCATCCCGAGCAGTGTGCATGTACAAGTACCTAGCAAGCGCTAACTGTATGTGAGGATCTGCAGGACAAGCAGGGTCTGCACAGCTCCCAGCAAACAGGGAGGGAGCCGGGCATGCAGGGCCACCCTGACCCCACAGGTGCTCTGTGAGAGTTGGGCAAGCTGCCCCTGGGAACAGGATCAGGGGAGCAAACGGCATTTTTGCACCCACTAGGACAGGGTGTCCTTGCTCTGGGCAGAAGCACTCCTGAGTCACCAGCTGAGCTTCGGTTGCAGCATGTGGCAGGTGGCTGTGCAGGGAGGCTGGGCATCCTTTTGGGGCACATGGGGACAGCCTGCTGTTCTCTTCTCTGGAGGCTTCAGTGTGTCTGAAGGGGTCCGGACCCAACATCCAAACTTCTTTTAAAAATTGTGATGAAACACACATAACATAAAACTGATTATCTTCACTCTTTGAGCTGTGTGGCTCAGGGGCCTTAAGTACATTCACATTGTTGTGCAACCGTCATCACCAGCCATGTCCAGAATTCTTTTCATTTTGGAAGCTGAAACTTTGCACCCATTAGAAAATAACTCATTTGCCCTCCTCCCTCAGCTCTTGGAAACTCCCATTCTACTTCTGTTTCCATGGATGTGACTACTCTAGGAACCTCATGTTAGAATCATGGAGGGTTTTTCTTTTGTAACTGGCTTATTTCACTTTCAAAATGGGCTCCAATTTCATTCATGTTCAGAATCTCCTTCTTTTTTAAGGAAGAACATTCCATTGTATGTTGCTGTTGTCAGGTGCAGTGGAGCCGATGTCGACTCATAGCTACCCTACATATAACAGGCGAAATAGCATTGTAAGTTAGTGCTTCTCTGCTATTCATAGAGTTTTCAATGGTGGATTGTTTCTTGGGAGTGGGTTGCTGGGTCCTTCTCCCAAGTCTACAGCACCTGCCGGTCTCCCATCCAAGTACTAACCAGGCCCGACCCTGTTTAGTTTCCAAGATCTGATGGGTTTGGACGCCACAGTGGTACAGCAGCAAGGTATATATATATATATATATATACCACATTATGTGTATTTATTCATTCATCAGTGGGTGTTTGGGTTGCTTCCACCTCTTGGCTATTGTGACTAATGTTGCTGAGAACATGGGATGTACAAATACTCACCATCCAGGCATTTAAATGATTTGGAAGCCCACAGGTTGCGACTGAATATGGACTACACTGATGTGGAAGGGAGGCCAGGGCTGCCAAAGTCCCCAGGTGCCATGCCGGGCACAGAAATGAGCTGCACACAGAAATTTCTGGGAGAAATAGAGAAAGCATAGGAGTCACATGGCCTGGCCTCTGCTGTCCAGCCTCCATCTGTCCCCAGTCCATGTGCAAAGAGGAACAAGCTCTAATCTCATGGCACAAAATTTTAGCAGCGTTGCTCTTGCCTGGCATTCTTGGGCCGGCATCCTGTTTCCCTAACTAGGGCATCCCTGCTGCAATAGCTTGGATCTGAAAAGTCTCTCCAAGGCCCATGCTTTGAAAGCTTTGTCTCCAGCCCTTGGCACTGTTGGGAGGTGGTAGGACTTTTAGGAGGCTGGGCCCAGTTGAAGGAAGTTGGGCCAACAGGAATGAGCCATTGACTATTGGGCCTCCAGCCCCGTTCTGTTTCTCTGTCTTGGCTTCTTGGCTGCAGTGAGGTGAGCAGCGCCCTCCAGCACACCCTGCTGCTGTGGAGCCACAGGACCAAAGCAGCAGGGCTGAGGGGCCATGGACTGAAGCCTCTGAAACTGTGCCGAAGTGGACCTTCCCTTCTTATAAGTTGTCTCTCCCTCCGGTATTGTGTCACAGTGGTGGGAAGCTGACTAACACCTACATCCCTGTTTCCTGGGATATCCCAGTGACGTGTGTTGTAATGGTGCCTGCTCTCCCTCTCTCCACTGTCCCTGCTTTTGGTTCCCTTCATTTGGCCTCTGTCCGTATGTCCAAATCTGTCATCTCCAAGTGGAGGTGACACTCAGAGGCTTAGAAGTAAGGTTTAGGGATGTTCCATGCCCTGCCCAGCCATGGTCTGAAGCCCTGGACACAGCAAACCCAGCTAGCTTGCCTTTAAACTGGGGACAATAACCACACTCATTTCATGTGAAATGGACAGGACTACAAGCAAGAGTGTTGCCATATTTAAGAGATCTACGTCAAAATATGAGACTAGATGAGCAGGATCAGAGGAAGCAGGACATGCCAACCTTTGGGGCAAAAACCAGGCTTCACACAGAAGAGATTGTGAGAATCACCAGCTACTTATTCTGAGTAATCACAAGCGAACATGCTAATGATGTCTGGTAACGATAACAACAGGGGCTAACTAGTGTCAAATAGTTCTAAGCTTGCAGGTGCATCATTTCATCTATTCTGGAGTTTTATGATCCTCAATGTATAGATGAGAACACTGGGGCTCAGAATTTGATGCTCAAGGCGGTAAGGGTCTGCGAATCAGGACAGTTGACAGCAGTTGAGCTCTTTTCCCCTTCTTCTTTTGCTTTGCAGTGTGGAGGATGGAACCCAGGGCCTTGCACATGCTAAGAAAGCACTTCTGCCGAGCCCCTTCCCCAGCCCCGAGGTTTTGCTCTTGACTTCTGCCTTCACTGCTCCTCCACTTGTGTAGGTTACTGGGTGACCTCCTGTGCATCTGTGCTACACAGGTTGCTGTCCCCTCACTGTCTCTCATATGGTCCTCCATGAACTGCTCTTCCTGTGGCCACAGTTCATGGCACAGGGGTTCGGTGACCTAGAGACAGCAGTGAGCAGGAAATGGCCCATCTGATTGGGGTTTCCTGAAAGACAGTTGCGTCCTTGGGCTCTACCCATTTGTTCCAGAATCGTGTGGGTATATTTCATGGATGAACCTAATCATGCAACCTATTAGTGAAAGGGGTCTTATGCCTGGAGGATAAGTCAATGCATTTCTGCCCACTTTGATGGCTTTTGGCCAAACTATTGCTGACCAATACTGATGAGTAGCACTTTGGGATGTCTTAGATGCTGTCAGCTGTACGACTTTGGTCCCCAGTGACAGTTAAGCTTCATCTTTGTTTTACCTATTTGTCCAGGCAACTTTGCCCCCAGTGACTGGAACGCTGAAGCCCACTAGACCTCACATGTTCGTGGAGCCCACCTACAGAACCTACTGGCCCACAGAGCCCACCTGCTTATGGAGCACACCTGCCCACGGGGCCTGTCTGTCCACAGAGCCCACTTGCCCATGTAGCCCAGCTCCTGGATGCTGCACTGGGCAAGTGCCTGAACAGTGGTGGGCTGACAGGTCCCAATGCATTAGCAAACTCCCTGGATCATCATTATCATCAGTTCCAGGTGTCCAGCGGGTGCTGGGGCAGGCGCCTCACAGGGTTAGTCGAACGGTGATGGCCTCCACCATCCTGACTGCAGAAGAATTGACAGGAAAACCACACAGAGGACACACAAAACACACACTCAGCTCAGGGGCACATATGAAAGGACTCCCAAAGATTCATTTTATGTTAAACACTGAGGTAAGTATGGAGGATGGGAGGGAGGGAGGGAGGGAGGGAGGGAG
>VMDO01000601.1:50545-279773 GCA_007922755.1 Pedetes capensis | reverse complement strand
CCCAGCATAGTAGACCATATGACTGTCTGACTCAAAATGGCCTATGCCGGTCCATTTTAGCTCACTGATGCCTAGAATGTCAATGTTTATGCAATCCATTTCTCTTTTAACAATTTCTAATTTGCCTAGATTCATACTACGTACATTCCATGTTCCAATTATTAATGGATGTTTACAGTTGTTCCTCCTCATTTTGAGTTGTGTCACATCATCAAATTGAACACCCTGGGGTTTTACTCCATTTCCCTCATCACGGTAGACTCTACTTTGAGGAGGCAACTCTTCCCCAGTAGTCTTTTGAGTGCCTTCTATCCTGGGGGCCTCATTTTCCGGCACTATATCTGACAGTGTTTCTTTGCTATCCATAGGGTTTTCAATGGCTAGTTGTTTCGGGAGTGGCTCGCCAGGTCCTACTCCCTTATGAAGTGATAGACATGTTAATTAGCTTGATTTGGTCTTTCCATAATGTATATGTATATTGAACCTACATATTATACACCATAAATATATATAATCATATTTGACAATTAAGAATACAATACAACTTTTAATTTTTTTCCTTTTCCTTTTCTTTTTTCTTTCTTTCTTTTTTTTTTTTTTTTTTTTTTTTTTTTTTTTTTTTTTTTTTTTTTTTTTTTTTTTTTTTTTTTTTTTTTTTTTTTTTTTTTTTTTTTTTTTTTTTTTTTTTTGGTACTTGGGGGTTAAACCCAGGAACTTGTACATGCTTCTGCAAGTGCTCTACCACTGAGTTGCACCCCCAGCCCACTCTTTACTTTTGAGGTATGGTCTCTCTAAATTTCCCAAGCTGCCTCTGGCCTCAAACTTGTGATCCTCCTGCCTCAGCCTCCCAAATTACTGAGATTACAGATGTGTACCACCATGCCTGGCTAAGAATAAAATAAAACTTTTGTAAAAGAGCAGTTAAATCATGTATTTCTTATCCAGTCCCAGTGGTGCACACCTGTAATCCTAGCAACTCAGCAGGCTGAGGAAAGAGGATCATGAGTTCAAGCCTAGAGGCCGCGTGTATAACTCAGCAAGATCCCGTCTCAAAATAAAAAATTAAAGCCAGGCACGGTGGCATATACCTGTAATCCCAGAGGCTTGGGAGGTGGAGGCGAGAGGATTGCAAGTTCAAAACCAGAGGCAGTCAGTGTAATTTAGCGAGACCCTGTCTCAAAAAGTAGGAAAAAAAAAAAAAAAAGGCTGGGGGCGCAGCTCAGTGGCCCAGCACTTGCAAAGCATGCAGGCGCGAGGCCCTGGGTTCAATCCCCAGTACCTGAAAAAAAAATTTTTTTTAATTAAAAAATTAAAAATGGCTTTGTGGTATAGTCCAGTGGTAGAGCATTTACAAAGTACGTGCAAGGCCTGGGTTCAACTCTCAATTACCACAAAAAGAAAAGAAAAAGAAACATATTTCTTTAGTTGAAACTATAGAGTGATGAAAAATGACAAACTGCTGCTATATGCAACAGTATGGATGAACTTTGCAAAAATTATCTTCAGCAAAGAATCTAGACACAACAGTACATTCTGTATGCTTCCCTTTATATAAAGCCCCAAATCACGTAAGACTAATGTAGGGTTTTAGAAGTTAAGAGAGAAGTTCCCTTTGGAGAGGAAGAGAGAATAGGCTGAGGAGGGATAGGAAAGGAGCCCTGAGTAGTGGTAACATTTATTGTTCTGAGTGATGATTAAAACAGTGCATTTACTTTGTGAAAATTCTTTGAGCTTATATTTATGATTTGTACACCTTTCGGTATAGCCTGCAGCCGTAGCCCTGTGGCATCTGATCCGGTCAGATCTCGGAAGCTAAGCAGGGTCGGGCCTGGTTAGTACTCAGATGGGATACCACCAGGGAACACCAGATACTGTAGGCTTGGGAGAAGGACCTGGCAACCCCTTCCCAAAAATCAATCTGCCATTGAAAACCCTATGAACAGCAGAGAAGCACTGACAATAGTGTTTCACCTGTTGTACACAGGGTCTCTATGAGTTGGATACCAACTTGACGGCACCTAACAATAACAACAACAACCCCTTTCTGTATGTCAACAATTTTATCAAAGGAAAAAAGAAAAGCCAACTGACAATTTTTGTAATATAGGCTATAAGGTTAAAAATAGTATAACCCATACGGAAGAGCTATGTTCCGCTCAATGACTGTATAGCACATGGTGCTTATTCAACTTTTGTCTTCTCTACAGAGCTGCTCCAGAAATTACTTTAAGCTTGAACTTGATTGTCTGCTCTTGCCTGTCCTTAACCACTGTCAGATTGTACAGTCCTAAGGCTGTGGAACCCTGGCACCTAGGTTGCCTGTGAGCAGCAACACTGTGGCTTGTGCTGAATATAGAGCCAATGATAGTCAGGACAGGGAGGTCTCCTTGGGAAGTGCCTGAGGCCCCACTTTTGGAGAGGCAGCAACTTGTGGAGTTCTGGGACATAGTGATAAATAATGAGGCATAACCAGGAAGCCGCATGGCCTTTTCCTGTTATTCTCCCCATCTGCATTATTGCATGCTGCTCAGCCTCTAGTGAAAGAAGGGCTTGCAGAATCAACTAGAATACTTGGGTTTTGCATGAACTTACTAGGCCTGTGCTACAGCCTAGTCACCAGCTTGGTCACCAGCTAGGTGCTGTTGGGAGATGGTGGAATCGTTAACAGGGAGGATGTTAGGTCACTGAAGATGTGTCCTTGATGGGGACCCTTCCTCTCTCTCTTTGCTTCTCAGCCTCCATGAGGTGAACAGGATCTTCTGCCACGTGCTCCCACAATGATGTATTTTGCCACTAAAGGCCCAAAGCAATAGGGCCAGCCAACCATGGACGGGAAACATTTTCTTTTATTAAATTATTATATTACTACAGCAATACAAAGCAAACACAGGCTGCTATAACAAAATACAACAGATTGGCTGGCATTTATTTATTTATTTATTTATTTGCTAACTTATTTATTTATTTTCTCACTGTCCTGGAGGCTAGAAGCTCAAGATCAAGATGTCCGAATGTTTGATTTCTTTCTTCTTAGCACACAGATGGCTTCCCTCTTGCTGTGTCCTCACAAGGTTGCTCCTCTGTCTACCTGTTTGTGTTTTATTTCTTATAATAGATATCTGTCACATTGGATTAAGTCCCATCTAACCATATAATTTTGACTTGATTACCCTTTTTCCAAATCCAGTCATATTCTAAGATACTGGGGGTAGGGCTTCAACATATGAATTTTGGGTAACATAATTTAGCCCCAATAACAGATTCTATCTTTTCCTTGCTAAGCTTTGTGTCTGGTTGCATCTTCTAACTTCACTGGGCTTTAGCTTCTGCCCAACTTGAACAGGAGGTTTGGGGCTGTTGCTCCCAATGCTGATGATAAATGGCTTGCTTGCTGGCTTTCCCATGAAAATCCCCTTGAGTTCTAGCACAGCCAGAAATAAATGATCAGACAATTGCACAAGTGGAAGGCAGACTGACATCAAATATAATGTTTCTCAAATCTGTATACATGTAGCAAAGAGAGTGGGGAAAAGTGAGACTGTCCAGAGTTCAAAGGAACCATACTTTATTAGCCATGTGAAAGTTGGCTTGTTGTTGACGGGTGCCATCAAGTTGTGTCTGACTCATAGTCGGACCCTTATAGGGTTTTCAATGGATGATTGTTTTGGGATTGCCTTGGGAGTGGATTGCCATGTCCTTCTCCCTTTTTGGCAGGGCTAGGAATTGAACTCAGGACCTTCGAGACTGCAGAGCAGTGCTCTACCAACTGAGTCAAACCCCAGCCTTGAAAGTTGGCTGTGGATAAGCCAAAGGTGGTGGTGCACACCTATAATCTTAGCACTCCAGAGGCTGAGGTAGGAGATCTAGAGTTCAAGGCCAACCTGTTGTACATAGTTAGACCTTATCTCAAAAAAATACAAAAATGAAATAAAGTTGGCTGTAGAACTCAGAGTGGGAGAGAAGCAGAATTACCTCCATTGGTAGAGTGCCTCTCTGTACTCTCTGAGGCCCTAAATTCAATCCCCAGCACCACAAAAATGGGAGAAGGACATGGCAATCCACTCCTGATGTAATCCTGAAACAATCAGCCATTGAAAACTCTATGAAAGTCGCCATGAGTTGGAGCCAACTACATGGTACCTAACAACAGAATTCAGAGAACAAACACAAGTCAGCTCTGCCTGGAGCAATGGTGGAACACACTTTGGCATCTCTCTCCCCTTACGCCTTCCCACCCAGCAGATGATCTGCCACCATGCATGAGAAGAAGCTGTAGCTGCTGTCTAGGACTTTTGGTAGTTATGTAAAAATAAACAAACAAGTAGAAATAAAAATGAAACAAATGTTAAGACCATTTCTGTCCTTATTGTTGTGGTTGCTATAGTTTAGTGAGTGGGTAATATTCATTTAAGATATATCAAAAGATATATAAAGAACACTCTGGAACAAGCAAAACTAATCTATAGTGAGAGAAAGAGGATTAATGGTTGATTGTGGGGAAAAGGGATAAATACAAAGGAGCTGGAGAGAACTTTTAGGGGAATTGAAAACGTTCTATGTCTTGATTTCAGTTGTTTCTCTACTTGTATATACTTTTATCAAAACGCATTGCACTAGTCAGTTTTGCTTTACTGTAACCAATATCTGAGATAACCAACTTATAAAGAGGAAAGGTTTATTTTGGCTTCCAGTTGTGGAGGTTACAGTCCATGCTGGGTTGGCTATGTTTGCTTCAGGCCTGTCTCAAGGTAGTATATCATCGCGGGAACACACAAGCAGAGTAAAACCATTAATTCCATGGCCAGAAAGTGATTGAGAGAGAGAAAGGTCCCACAATCCTTTTTGGGGACACATCCCCAATGACCTACACACACACACACACACACACACACACACACACACACACATACACACACACGATCACATTCTCTTTTCTGTTCTTTCCTCTCTCAATAATATATCATGGCAACATTTCCATGTCAGTACATAGAACACTGTATCAGCATTTTTATATAATGGAAGAATATACTATTATGTGAATGGAACATGATTTTTTTTTTCAGTACTAGGATTTGAACTCAGGGCCTTGCACTTGGATGCTTTGCAAGTGCTATACCACTGAGCTGCACCCTCAGCCCATTTTTTACTTTTTGAAACAGGGTCTTGCTAAGTTATGCAAGGTCCTGAGGTCTCAAACTTGCGATCCTCCTACCTCCTCCTCCCTTGTCACTGGGATTAAAGGTGTGCACCACCACGCCTGGCTCAGTGGAGCATGATTTACTCCATCAATTCTCTCTGTAGAAAAATTCAGCTGCTTCAAATTTCTTACTATTACAAACATTACCATGAATATGTCTGTAACTGAATATTTATACATATCCTTAATTATTGTCATAGAAATATTTCTTTAGGTAAACCTGAGTCACAAGGGCTCATGCTTTTGTAAGGAATTTGTTATCTCTTTCAGATATTGCCCTCTCTAAAAGCTATGCCAATTTGTACAACAACCTGCCATCTCTTGGTCTTGAGTAGTCCAACCAGCACCGTGGTGCTCCATAGGAACAGATACAACCTAAATCCCACGCATTGACATATGCTGAAATCCCATAGCTTTAGAAGTTATTGGAACCTACCAAAGTCAGAGTCTCAGCCCTAACTTAACTGAATGCAAGGTCCATAATGTTTCAGGGGTCTGAAAATTCTCCTAACTGAGCACATCCAGGACCCAAACATAGGGCAGAAGCCCCCCAAGACTTGCTAAAGGAACACTAAGTCAAGAGGTCAGAAAATAACTCATTTCATTTCAAGCTCAGATGCTCTTTAGCCCCACATCCACATAGGCCCTTTGGACCAAATCTTGTTAGAAAACAGCCCCTCAGGGAACCTGGGGATCCTGGAAATTGTACATACTGTTTGCAGTATCCTATCTGCTGTGCATCAATGCAATTTCAATGGTTCCACCTTATTCCTATCCTTGGTTTTGCTGCATGTGGTCTTGGGATGGCTATTTCCTCAACAGAAAAATGGAAATAGTAATGGTACCTATTTCGTAGTCTTAGGAAGATGACACAAGATAATACAACCTAAGTTACTAGCACTCCTCCCAGCCCTCCTAAGGAGGCCCTGATGTTTGGCAAGTAGTCCTATGGTGCCGTGGCCCCTCATCTTGGCTTCAGGAGCAGATCGTGCAAGTAAAACTTCTTCCTATCCTGTCCCATCTGCCCTGGTGTCCATACAAAAGATCAGCCACTGCTCTCATTTCACAGCTGCCTAATGCCACCGACAAACTCAGAACATGAAACCCCATCCTGCCCACCCCTCCAGCCTTTAGGACCAAGCTTGACAAATATAGCAGAAATTACAGGCATCTGATTTAAGGCTATGTGTGTACACTCAGCCTGAGCCAAGCCCCAAACCCTAGTTCTGCGACTGCATCAAAGGTCCATCTCTCCTCCAGTCTCCAGGCCCAAAGCAAGCAGCAATTTGGGAGACAGCCCCCTCTTATTTTTAGCCTTAAAAATCCCAAAAGCCAACATACCAGCGCTCACTCAAAAGTCTCTCACAAGCTGTTGTTTGACTTGGGTTGAGAAAATGACAGGCTGAGTTCTGCACCAAAAAAGAGCGAGGGGGGAAAAAACGGGGGAAAAAAGGAGTTTTATTTTCCCTCCACTGCCAACCTCCATCCCCCTCAACTCCTCCCCTAGGCCTGGGTGGACCCTGCCTGGGTAATCGTTCCCTGCTATATTTAAAAACCACAGATGTGTTTGGTGGAGACTTAATTTCAGAATTGCAGGCAGCGTCTCCTGAGGACAAGGGGAAAGCCGGTGCCGCGCGCCCGCCTGCTGCCTGGAGCTCCCAACTCCCGGGAATCCAGGTCAGGACGCGCCGCCACCGCCTTGGAACTGCTGTCGGCCGGGAAGCGCCTGACGCCAGGCTCCAACGATTGGGTGGGTGGCCGCAGGGTAGGGCTTCCGTCCTCCTGCGGTCTTCCGGGGCTCTCGGGGTGCGAGGTGCGGGCTCGACGTCCCCGCGGCCGGCCGGGAAGCTCTCTGAAAGTCTCCCCTAGGCGCGCGAGGCTAAATATGCGCGGTTTGTCATTCCGTGCGGCTCCCTCTCCCAGCTGATAGGGCGACGTTCGCGTTGGAGGCTTGGAGATTGGCTTTTTGATTTGGCTTCTTGCGGCGGCTTAATGGGCAAAGCTCTCGGCTCGCCCAGAAACCAGCCCCTCCGCGCGTCCCCTCTGCGCGCGGCGAGGCCGAGACGTCTCCCGCGGTGACGGCGTGCGAGCTGGAGGTGGAGAGTCGCCGCGCTCCCTGCCCCGGGAAAGCCCGGGCGGCGCGCCTGCTAGCCCACGCCAGGGTCACTCGGAGCCACAGGGGCGCGCCGCGCTGCTCCCCTTCCTGCCCCTCCCGGCGGGATCCCCCGTCGGCGGTGGCCAGGACTCCGGGCCTCTCCCGGGGCTGTCTCGAGCCTGCGCTCCAGGTCGGGTTTTCCTGGCTCTGTGGGTCGGCACCGAGGGTCCCCTCCCTGGCCCTCTCGCCCTGACCCCAGCCCCCACTCCCGCCCAGACCTCGCGCTCCAGATGCTCTGCCCCGCAGCGCCCTGACAGCTGCGAGCCCAGGAGCCCGGGCGGGCGGGCGGGCGGGCGGGCGGGCGGGCGGCGGCGGCGGCGGCGGCGGACTGACATGCCCCGGACGCTGCTGCGGCCGGCGGGCAGCCCGCGGGGGCGATGAGCCGCTGCGGTCGGTGAGGAGCCGGGCGGCGGGGGCATCGCGCACCTTCCTCACCCGCTTCACTTGCCCACTGGGCTCGGGAGGCCGAGAGGAAACGGTGAGTAATGGGGCGAGCGTCCTGCCCTTCCCCTTCAGCCGGCGGCCGAGGGAGGGGAGACGGAGGTTGGGGGGACTTGGGTGCCCCCAAGAGGATCCCTGGCTATGAAAATTTATGTTAATAAGTTATTTCTCAAGCTCCTGCTAGGCACTGGCTTCCTGTGGGATTAGTGCCAGAAGAAGTGGGGGAGGGTGCCCGGGAAAGTGTACGTTGTGTATGCGGTGTTGGGGGTGGGGGGTGTCTGGCAGAGTGAGCGTCTCCGGGAGGGTGCAGGGGGTGCTCGGAGGGAAACCTTGGAACGTGTATGCGGTCTCGTCGTGGGCTGGCTGGGTTCTCGGCGGGTGCTCGGCTCCTTGGAGAGACCGCCGCGTTGCGTGCCGGAGGGATACGTGCATGTGTGTGTCGCCCGTGCCAGGGCGTGTTGTGTTCCTGGGGCTGAGTGCCCACCGGCTTTGGGGGCGAGGAGGGGAGCGCGTTATGCACTCGGCGCGCGCCCGCATGCACACACGCACGCACGCGCGCACCCCGGCCTCGGGACTCCACCGCCGCCGCTCGGGAACTGCAGTCCCAGCTAACCCTCCCGCCGCCTCGGAGCCAGCTGGCGAGGAGGGGTTCTCCAGTCCTGCGCTCTCCAGACCCGGTGGTCAGGGCGGTCCCAGGCCGAGTGGAGAGGGGCGAAATATATAACTAGCCCCCTCCATGCCCCCCAACACTCTCTCTCTCTCTCTCTCTCTCTCTCTCTCTCTCTCACACACACACACACACACACACACACACACACACGCCCCCATTTAGATGCTAGCGCTGCTCCTGCAAGCCCTGGCTGACCTGCCCCGACGACCCGAGCCACTGGGGGAGATGATGAAAGCTTTGCTTCAGTGGGAAAATAAAAAAGCAGTTTTTCGTCTTTATTTATCGTGTTTTATTTTTAACCGTGGACGGCGCGGGGGGGGGGGGCTGGTGGTGGTGCGGGTTGTTAACTAGAACAAACGTCTTTAATGCAGTGCCATAAATTTACCCGCTTTCAGCCCGCCTCCTCTCCCTCTCTCCCTATTTCTTTCTGTTTCTCTTCTGGCAATTAAAAAACAAACCCCTGAACGTTTGGCGCTGAGGTTTCCCAGGCAAAAGGATTAAAATTGGGTGCAATTTATCAGAAACGCAGGCTGCAGCTGGGGCGCCAGGTGCCGAGTTCCTGGGTGGTCAAGAAACCCCTGAAGGGGGGCAGGGTTGTGGGTACGTGATAGGAACATATCCGGCCCTCTGGTGGGGCACCAAAAGGGAAGCCTCAGGGCGACCTGGTGACTTGCAGCCGTGTGTGATTAATCTCCCACAGCTGTTGTGTCCCATCCGCTTGATCTGAGTCCTTGTTTACCTCAGTTTTCAAATATAGCTGCTGCGCCACGCTCTTCTTGAATCAGGGAGATCCGTTCACTGTTTATGGGAGCCTGGCCTCCTGCTAGCCCTTCTTTGTGCTGCCTCTGTGGCTGCGTCTAACTTTGAGAGGAAGCTGTCCCTGAATCCAGGCCTCATCAGGTTTTCCAGATGAGGATGCTTGATGGTCAGAGCTTGCCCTGACTGGATGGAGGCTGGTCACTTCAGCCCCTCCTTGCAATCTGCAGGTCTCCTTTAGCAGTCCATTCACTCAAGTCAACTGCCCAGTCTCCCTTTTCTTTCAATAAAATATAGATAGATACCTGCTTGAGAAGTCGCAGATAGAACCCATAGAACTGGGCTTGGTCACAGTGTTTTTCTTTAACTTGATGGAGATGAGTAGCCTATCCTTGCAGTTTCCCCTGTCTGGAACAGTTATTGTTCTTTCTGCACACCTAAGGTGCTCCTGTTCACCCTCTAGCTCTCCGATCATCCCTTCTGTCCCTAAGAAAGCCTTCCACACTTTCTCTGCTAGGCCAGATCTCTTTCTCCCATACATCAATAACCTGACCCTATCACTTTGAAGTAATTTAAAGATGCCTGTTAAATTGATTTAACTGGGCACAGCTCTGGACAGTAAGTTCCACAAAGAGAGGAAAGATGGCTGGTGTTTAGTTACATTGTATCCCTGGAGCCTAGCACTGTGCCTGGTATGGAGCAGGTGCTCTATGTTAATTGAATGAATGGAATTGGAAGGACAAGTTACTTGTCTTCTCTCTGCCTCTCCGAGCTCCGCTTTGTACTGCCCTCCACAGCTTCTTGGTCAGAGAAGAGAGATGGTGGTCATGAAACTGAACCTATTGGGAAAAAAATATCCCTTCTCCTGTGTGCCACCACAGGCTACCCTGACTTGCTTGCCCCAGCCTCACTGTGTTCCTGTGCAAGGCAATTCCTTGCACAGTCTCTGGGCAGTTACAGCTATCGTCCAGGGACAGTGATTGTAGAATTGTTCCCCAGCCTGCATCATCCAATTATTGCCCACAATCTGGGTTTGAGAGATGTTACCATCTTGTCTCTTGTCAAACTACCAAGATTGGTGAGAAAAGAGGATTGACTTTCCTTTGTCCCAGCCTGGTTGCTTTGTTTAGAGGTTAAAATATTTGGTGAGGTTCAGAAATACATTGGACTGAGCTGGGCATGGTGGCACATGCTTATAGTTCCTACACTTGGGAGAGAAGGGCAGAAAGATCACAAGTTTGAGGCCAGTGTGGGTGTCAGCAAAACCTTGTGTCAAAATGAAAAGGAAAAAAAGAAAGAACAAAGAAAAAGAAAAAAGACACCCCCCACACACATACATTGGACTCTAAAAGAATCTTTCATTTATTCATTCAGCCAGCCATTTCTTTAATAAGTATTCAACAACCACCTATTCTGCCAGGCATGTGCTAGGTGCAGAGGCAAGCAAAATAGAATGGTCCCTTTCTCATAAACATACATTCTAGCAGGAGTGGCCAACTGTTGAATGGGAAATTACCATATAAAGTGATTTCTGTCTGTGGAAGGTAAAGGACAGGTGAAGGGAAGCATATAGGAAGAGCACCTCTCCATAGGGCCTTGAGGAGGACTTGAAGGGATAGCTAAGGCTAAAAAGGAAGGACAAGTTGGAGTTAACTTTGGTGAAAGCAGGAAGGGGAGGAAAGGCAAGGTAAGACAGTGTTGTGAGCAAAAGGATCAGGATGCAAAGGCCTAAAGTGGAGAAGGGCTTTTCCAAATGACTTCAGGCAGAGAGTAAGTAACATGCAGGGGGATGACTTTGGAGAAGCCACAGGGTCAAACTTTGAAAGGCTGGTACTCCATGCTAAGGATTTCCACTGAGTTTCCCAGGAAGAGTCAGTAAGGTTTTAACTCCTGAAGGGAAGGGCCACATATGCAGTTTGGATCGAATGCTAAAGCTGAAACTTGCTGGACCTGGAAAGTAGAGTGAGAGGGAGGCAAGGAGGTAAGAGGTTTTTGGAGGCAGCCAGTTATGTGGTTTTGGTGGCCTGTGAGAATGGAAATGGGGGTTCCTGTCTCCATTTCAGTGTATAAACCAGAGATGCCCTTTGTAGGAAGAAGTTCTACTAATTTTCTTTGATGATATTGGTTTATGTTTGAATGTTCATTTGGTTTTTTGAATGGACCCTGTAAACCCAGCACTAGGGAGGGCATCTTGGAGGGAGAGAGAAAAGGCTCTGGGGAGTTCAAGATAACATTTCCTGGCTCATTGAGCTGCAGAGCAAGGCAAATGGCCTAAGACTAGAGATGGGGAGGTCTTTAAGGGCTAGGAAAGTCCCCAAGAAGGAGCCTGGAAGGGTAAGAAGGATTTATATCCATATTAAATCCACAGAGAATATATAAACAAGACTTCTAGATGGGAAAAATCACATGTGTATGTGAATAGAGTTTTTAAAATAAATGATGAGGAGAGTGAATAAAGGCTACTTCCAGAATCCAGGGTGTGTGGATACAGTAAGCAGAGTCACATTTACGAAGAAAACTGCTCTATTTCATCCTAGATATGACTTGAAACAGGCTAATAGCATTTACTACCTTGACACTTGGATTGACAAAGAGGGCTTCCCTAGTTGTGTGTAGGAATGCTGGGTCATGTGGGGACTGGATCTGGAAGTGGGGCTGGAAACTAATCCTACCCTGGCTTCCATGTGGTGCTTTCCAAAGCCCTTGAGAGGAGAGGACCTCAAAGTCCTAGAGAATGAAGCCGATAGTGTGAGTTTAATCAACGCTCTTCCTTTGCACTCTATCTCCCCACTTGGTTTCTTGTCCCTCCCTGTCACTAATCTCAGAATTTAAAAAATCCCCCTCCTTTCCTACACAGTGCCCAGGAGCTACTCCTGTCTTTCTAGACTATTCTGGCCTCCTTCTCTTATTTGAAGACTCTTGCTTCTTTAGCACAGAATCCATCCCTCCTCCACATACCCAAGCCTAGAAAGAATATCACCTCACCAGTTTCCCCTCCCCATCATTCTCTTTCCCCATCTTATCTTCAATAACTATTGAAATTTTAGAGTAAGCATTTGTCTCTATTTCTGTATTACTCATTCACTTCCTTAGCCCCTTGCTTCCCACTTTTCTCTACATTCTGCCCAAGGACTTCTCATTCCCAAATTATAATGACATATTCCTGTTCTCTCTCCCTTCCTCCTTCCTCCCCATCTGATAATGTTGACTATTAGCTTCTCCCCATACGTCTTTCTGCTTGCTGTGCTGTGGGGCTTGCATGTTGCTGTGATGCTGAAAGCTATGCTATCAGTATCTCAGATACCAACAGAGCTGCACATGGTGGACAGGATTCAACTGAGCTTCCAGACTAAGACAACTAGGGAGAAGGACCTGGCAGCCCACTCCTGAAGCAATTAGCCATTAAAAACCCTATAAATAGTCAAAATGAATCACATTATGATGTACATTAAAAATTTCTAATAAAAAAAAACCCTATAAATAGAAGAGAAGCATGGTCAAATGTAGGGCCAGAAAATGAGCCCCGCCCCCGCCCCCAGGCTGGAAGGCATTAAAAGACAACTGGGGAAGAGTTTCCTTCCCAAAGTAGAGTCAACCTTAATGATGGGGATGGAGTAAAGCCCCATTTGCTAATGTGGCACTACTCAAAATGAGAAGAAATACGGTGGCTACAACAATGGGCTGAAGCATGAAAAGAGTGTGTGCATGACATAGTGTCAGGTAGTGTTTCATTCTGGTGTACATAAGGCTGCTGTGAGTCAGACCCAACTCAAAAGCATCTAACAACAACAACATTAGCTCCTTAGAACTTTCCTTTTTTGGCTTCTTTCACACTGAACTTTCCAAGTCCCTGAACTCTCTCCACTGTCTCTCTGCTACTTCTGCTCCAAAATTCTCTCGCCTTCAATGATTTCCCTCTCTCCATCATCCTTTGTCAGTCTCCTTTGGTGACTTGTGCTGTTCCTCCTGAGTGGACAGTTCCAGAAGCTGTTCTCTGTCCCTCTATGCCTCTTGTCTTATGTCCAGCCACTTGCATATTATCTGCTACATGGTATCCCATCAATTCCTCAAACTGAATTGCTATAACCTGACATCATCTTTGTCTTCAGGAGCTGCTAATCCAAGGTTATCTTTGACAACTCTCCCTTTTTCTTAAGTTTAAGTGGATGTCTTTTAAGCCCATTTCCCTCTTCTCTACCCTTACTCCCACTATGTAAGTGCAGATTTTATAGCCTCTTACACAATAATAATGTATGTGTGTTTAACTCTTGCCAGCTTCTTGTTGTTGTTGGGTGCCATCAAGTCAGATCCGACTCATAGTGACCCTATGTACAACAGGAACTCTCCCCGACACTGTGCCATGCCTGGCACTGTCAGTGCTTCTCTGCTATTTGTAGGGTTTCAATGGCTGATTGTTTTTCAGGATTGCTTCAGGAATGGGTTGCCAAGTCCTTCTCCCATTTTTGCGGTGCTGGGGGTTGAGCCTTGTAGAATAGCACTCTACCAACTGAACTAAACCCCAGCCCCCTTGTCAGCTACTCAGTTACAAAGTGATATACATTGATTTTCCCATTCCTTCTGTTCTATAGACTGGATGAAGTATTCTATTATTATTATTATATTGAACAAAATAGCTTCCTACCATGTTGCCATCTTCCGCCTCTCCCTCCTTTAGTTTATTTTGACCACCATGACAAGATTCACTTCCTAAGACACCTTTATAAGGCTGTGATTTTTCTACACAAAAGTCTTTGAAGGGTTTCCCATCTTCTAGCTCCTCATGTTCAAGACCTTTGTAGCCTGCCTTACCACTCCATGTCTAACCATGTGGTCACTTTAAGCAAACTTTCCCCTTCTGCTACTGTGTCTTTGTTCATGGTTTATCTTCTTTTAAGAATCATACCTGTTCTCCAATGCTCAATTAAAATGCTTCTTCCTGTTAGGGAGGACTCATGGGAAAGCAATCCCTTGTCCCTCTGAATCTTGATACTGTGGCATCTATTTTTCATGAATTATTTACTTCTTCTTCTTCTTCTTTTTTTTTTTTTTTTGGTACTTGGGAGTTGAATCCAGGGACCCACACATACTTTGCAAGTGCTCTACAACTGGGCTGCACCTCCAACCCATTTTTTATTTCTTATCTTGAGACAGGGTCTCACTAAGTTACCCAGGCTCCCTCTGGCATGGAACTTGTGATCCTCCTGCTTCTGCTTCCTGAGCTGATGAGATTACAGGCTTGAGCCATCATACCTGGAAATTCTTTACACTTTCTGAAATGTAGGAGCTGTTTTTGCTATTGTTGGATATGGTGATGGTGTTTTGGTTTTTTTGCATGTGGCTAGTCTTTCTTCTTGAGTTAAACAGTTTTTCTACTCCTACTTCTTATGAAATGATGCCTGAAACTCAATGGATAATCAATGAAAAATGAGGGAATGAAGAAAAAACTAACCTGCCTCAGGTGAAACCAAGTCAAGAAAGAGGATCTATAGTATTTATCAGAAAAGATACAAGTGGTGGAGTCAAAAATCCAACCAGGAATGAGCAACATCATATAATAGAAGACACCTTGAATTGATGGTAAGAAGGTTATGTTTCAGTTCTAGCACTTCTGACAATCACAGGTAAGATCTCTCTCTCTCTCTCTCTCTCTCTCTCTCTCTCTCTCTCTCTCTCAGAATTTCTCTCGGCCTTGGATTCCTTATCCATTAAAAGAGTATGAGCTCGATGTGTTGATTTTAAAGCTCCTTCCTGACCTGATGATTCTCTATTCTGTCAGGCTTTGTTCCACAGCATACAGACTGCCTCCTGGGAGGAATATTTGAAGTGTCATAGAAGCTTCCAGTCATAACTTGAAGCCCCTAGTGTGTCTGTTTGCATGTTGAGTCCCTAGAGTTAACTGGCCAGTCAATTCAGTTGTTTGCATGTCTGGCCTCCAAGGCACCCTGAGCCAAGTGGAGTGCTCTGATGGCCCTTGGCTGTCCTTCCTCAGTGGTCAATTCCTAGTTACCTACCACTGAAATGCTCCATGGCATTCACAGAATGACTGGTAATGCTCTAAGCCCCCAAATGCTCCAGCCATCCTGTCTCAACTCCAGTACATCTGCCTTTCCCAGAGCCCCCAGGAATGAAGTATTTAAAGTCGGGTAGTCCGTTGAAAATTCAGTGTAATCACTCTGCTCAGGGTCTTCCAGAGGCTCCACCCATCCCTAGCCATACCATCCCTCTCTAGTGAGACAGGAAGAATCGTCTTAAACCTTGTGCCTTTTAGTCCCTCAGAAGGAACAAATGGAGAAATCAGCTTCAAGGGGAATCATGAAGGGAGTAGGGAGAGAACACAGTTGCAAAGACAGTAGCTAAATCTGCTGGGAGTTTGAGAAAATGCTCTTTGCTCTCTCTTGTGAAAGGGGGCTCAGCACACCACTGCAGCTGATTGTACAAGAGAACCCTCCGGCCATGTTTCAGAAAGATGACTCTTGACTGCTTGCCAGCCTCCGTTTGTTCCTCATTCAGGCAAAAGATATGATTTAATTCTATATTTCAACATTAAAAAAATTAAGATAAATTAAATGGTATTACAATAAATCAAGCTCCTGGAGAATGGTCTAAGGAAAATGCACATGAAGGAGGCTGATCACCAGTTTCCCTGGATAGCTCAGCAGCACAGCAGAAGGACATCAACCCTCTCTCCACAAGTACCTCAAAGGACAAAGCCCAGGAGGGTGTCTATGGGGAAGAGCAAGGGGCAGGAATAACACCTGGCCCAGGCTGCCCTGGGTTTCTCACTCCTCTGCCTGCAGCCCTGAGGTCCTTGGGGTTGCGGGGGTTGTTCTCTTGCTCCTTCTTGACCCACTCCTTCAGGCCTGGTGGAAGGAGACCTCTGGTAGCCAGAGGACCAAGGTTTTGTTCTGGCTCCATAATTATTGACACAGAAACTCTGAGCAATCAATAGAGCTCCAGGTTCCTCATCTATATGGTCATCCTCACAAGAAGGATTAAGTGAGATAATGTGAGTGAAAAGGCCTTTGTAAACCCTTGACATGTAGTCTTAATTAATGTTTGTTGAATGAATAATCCAGTATAAATATTGGTGTCATGATGGGATGCGTTGGAAGAAAAGAAAGGTGCTGGTGAGAGGGCTAGAGTGGAGAGAAGGAATTGTATTGATTAATAGACTCATGACTTCTGCTCCAATACTATGTGGTCCTGTTGGTCCTTCCAAATGAACATATAACCACCTGTCCTCTGAGAACTTCTGCCATTTACTTCTCTATCCCAAGGCTTACCAGAAAGTTGGAGGATTCCCCTCACATATGCATCTTTCCAAAAACCATTTAATCCTGCAGAGTTATCATTCTTTCATTCAACAAACATTTTACTGAGCATTCACTATGCTGGGCTGTAGTCAAGGCATTAATAAGTACTGAGATGAACAAAAAGGGCACATTTCCTGCTACTGTGGGGTTTATATTCCCTGATAAACTAGAAAACAAATAAACAAAAACAATGATGATTCCATCAAATGATATGTGCTCTAAAGAGAATGAAAAATGATATGACAGAGAGTACTGGAAAAGGGTCACCTTTGGAGAAGATGAATGGGGACAGCCTTTCAGGGAAGGTGGCATCTGAGATTCAAATGAACTGAAAAGGTAACTTGTGTATGTGCAGTAGGGATTTTCTAAGCGGAGGGACCAGTAAATGCACAGACACTAAACTAGGCTTGTGCTTGGCCTCTTCTAGAAACTTCAGAGAACTTTATCTTAGCTGAAATGGAGTATGGATTAAGAAAAACAAAGTGACAGGTGATGAGGTCAGCAAGTTAGAAGTTAGAATAGAAGTCAGTATGGGGTGGGAGGTGCTTTAGGAAGAGATGAGATGCAAAGGATGATATAATCTATCTGACTTATGTTTTTAAAAGCCATCTCTGGCTGCTTTGTGGAAAGTAACCTGTAAGGGGTGGGGCAAGATTGGTAGCTGTTGTATTAGTTCAGGGGAGAGATATAATATTGAATCTCCAGTGGCTAGAACACAGGATGACACATATATGACTATCAGTAAATTTGAGAGCACATCCAGGCAAAAATGATACTTAAAAAACCTAGGACTCTGATGGGCACCTAGTAAGTACTTGACAAATACTTTTTTCCCCATGAGTCAATGAGCCAAATAAGGCCTTCTTGCAGTCACTCTGGGCTTTGAGTTAATCCCAGCATTTTGGATCTTTCAAAATGGTTTAAAATTATTTATCTAGTACAACTTATTAGGAGCAATAAATTTCATGGGCTCATTTGCTTCTGTGCGAACTGCACTCTCATTTGAGACAGATAGGAGATGTTTAACTCCACCTCTTCTGTGATGCTCCTCGTGAGTGTTCATAAGTTCCCAAACCCTTTGCTCACATTGAGATTCTGATCTGGTGTACTCTTCTGTGTTTTCATCCAGGCTGGGGACAGACCTGCTTTAGCACTCACCTCCCAAGCTCATCCAACTCTGGGTGTTAGGCCAGGTCAGCATGACCGGTGTTAGAACGTAAACAGACTGAGATAAGGGGACACAGACTGGTGCATGTGCACAATATTACTATAATGTAATCCCGCATAACTGTAACGTGATTGGGCAATGGTCTTGGAAATTAGCTGCTGTTGTGTAAAAGCCTTAAGAAGCCTCTCCACCAGCATGGGACAAGAGCACGCAGAGAGAGGACGAGATGAGCAGAGAGGACTAGATGTGACAAAAGGATGGGCCACAGAGAGGTCTAGGGGGCATAGAGAGGCAACGGGACATGCAGAGGGCAACAACTGTGGGCAGTGGGACCACGGAGGGAACAGAGGTGTGCACCCTGGAATAAAGCATGTCAGATCTGCCTTTGGCTCCTCTAGCATGTTTTGGTTTCTCTGTGGGCCCCAAGCGTCTCTTCCTTAGAGAGGAGCTCAGCTAGGACTCACACTGGCCTATTAAATCAACAAATGGCTCTTTCCTTGACTACACTGAGGAGAACTCTGGGCTCTTGGTTGAATTCCAGGGACTTCCTGCTCTCTTCCTTGTCATGTGTCCTACTGTTACAGGAAGTCCTAAAGCTATACAAATGTGTAAGTTGGATGGTTTTGGTGTTGATTCCTCTAGCTTCTGTTTCCTTGAGGCTGGATCTCTCTGAATCAGGAGGGACTTTGGAGGACCAGTGGGATGAAGAAGGTGCTGATGTGGTTTGGTGCTTGCTATGCCTCTTCCTTCCTCTTTCACCATCATCTACTGTATTCCTTTTTATCCAGCTTTGATTGATTTTACTCTGATATTTACATCTTCCCCAGCAGCCCTGCTCATGCTAGTTAAGCTTTCCTTTTCTCTTATTTCACTGCTGTGAGAGTCTAACCTGACTTCCTGTTTCCAGTTGCCCTTTTGTTCACCCATCCAGTTTCTACATTGTTGTTACCGTAGGTTGCCTTTCCAAAGGAAAAACATTGTTCTTGTCCATTCTATGAATAAAAACGTTCAGCCTTACTGTTCTCTGTTGGCTTCCAAGAAGATGTGCCCACATTCCTTGGCCAGGTATCCAAAGCCTTTCACCAGCGATTCCTCACTTACCTCTGCAGCTTCTCTCAGATGTCTGTCCTGTAGTCCTATTGCCTACCTTCTCTAAACATGCACTCCTTACTGAGGTTTTCATACCCTCTAACATGGGCTTCCTGTTGCCCTTGTTGGCAATGCATTGGCTTCTACCCTGTTAACCTGTATCTATTATTCAAGTCCTACACCAAATGTTAACCTGGTTCCTGGAGTTGGCCCTGCTGATCTCAGACAGAGATAATCTTTCCTTCCTGAAACTCATTTGGCACATTGCACGTGCTTCCAGATCTAATACTTGTTTTGTCCTGGTTACTCAGTTTTCTAGCACTGTCCTTCAGAGAAATGTGTGCTTCTTGGAGAGAATTATATTTTGTTCATATTACTCAAATTTGAATATCCCAGCTCACAGCATCCGTGACAGATGGTTTTCCACCCTCCATTTGTGCACGGCCAAGGGTGGGAGAAATCCCTGGATATGAGCCCTTCTATCTTTGCACATTCATTCAATGTATCCATTCATTCAGAAGCTACATACTGAACATCTACTATATGCTAGACACTGACTTAGGTACTGGGAACACAGAAATATCAGATAACAATTCCTGCCTTCTTGGAACTTACAATGAGTTGGACACCGACTTGACGGCACCTAACAATAACAACAACAACAACAACAACAACAACGGGGAAAATGAATTTAGAACAAAGATTTAGAATATGTTCTCATGATAATTCAGTGAAAGTCAATCTCTGACACATAGCTGGGATTCATACAAATGCATGCATGAATGATGAATGAGTGGATGAATGATAAAGAAGCCATAAGAAAATGTACAGATATTGATCTATGTTGTCATCTCAGAAAGGGAAAATACTAGAAATACGTCTTGCTGAAAATGGATGAGTAGTGTCATTTTTCCATGAAGATAGGAGAATTCTGTATCTTTTATATTCCTTCAGTAAAAGTGTAAGCCAAGCAGGCAGCAAGTTTAGGGAGCAAGAAAGGAAAAATCTGCTTATGTGGGTAGGGAATCGATGCTACTATTCTTGGCAAGGTATCAAAGCAAGTGGGAGTCCAGAAGGGTGGGGTGTTTTCCTAGGACATAGACTTTATAGTAGGTCAACTCACAATCCACTGAAAGATTGTATCCCAGTCCAAGAAAGTCCCTAATGTTTGAAATTCCTGAGATTCAGATGTCATAGTCAGGCTGTGTTTCTTGTCTTCTCTCCCAGGATTCTCAAACTTGGGTGTACTTCAGAATGAACTAAGGAATTTTTTAAAAATGTAAATATGTAGACTCCATTCACAGAGAGTCCAAAACTTAGATCGAAAGTAGAATCCAGAAGCCTTTATCTTTTAGGACTCCAGACTTATACTGATGCACAGCCATTTCCAATGACTAGTTCCATCACTGTCTTCAACTGGGGATGACTAAATGCAGATGTAGATCCATCAGGGGGGAAGCAAATCTTAAGCAGACCAAAGCCACCTGTCTTCCTAGGCCTTTGGCCTACTCTCATTGTTGGTGACTTTCTATATCTATCAAGGACTTGTAGAAGGGTAAGTTCTCAGGGTTCTACAAGTCTGGTGAACTTGAGACATCTTTGAATAATAGAATTTCACATGAATAAAGGATATCAGAGGTCACGTCCCACCTCTTAACTCTGTCAAGAGTTTCATAGAGTATAACCACTCATTATTTTTAAAAATTCCCTATATTGAGTTGAAGTCTCAAGTGAAGCTTCTGAAAGAGTGTGGAAAATGGATGGATAAACAGGTAAGCCCAATATAGTGTGATAAGTTCTTCAGGGTGATCAAAGTATTAGAGGAACTCAGGGAAGTAAGTGATTCATTTTGAAAGTAGAGGAGAGGGGCACTGGAAGAGAAGACTTCCCAGAAGAGGTAGAGCTTTCTGGGACCCTAGGTTTCTACCCTACTCTTCCATCATCCTCTTCATTCCTTGGGGCTAAAAAGCAGACTTTGGCATTTGACATGCTGAGTTTCAGGGTCCTTCTGTGCCTCTTGCACAGCTAGTGGATCTTGGGTGAATTTTTAATCTTTGAGCCTCAGTCTCCTCATTTCTAGCCCAGATAACAATACCAGTATCCTTGCAGTGTTGTGAGGCACTACACAGCTCACAATACAAAAGCACCAAGTGCAGAGCTGGCCATAGAGGGGGATGAATGGATGTGATCCTTGTTGTTATCGTCATTTTCTTTAAGTCCTTGGTCCATATGAAGCACAAAGAGACTGAGGCATGCTGGGTGCCTTGGTCTTTCTAGGGGCTTTCTCTCTTGGTGGTGCCTAGAATGTCAGTAGGGCTCCATGAAGTTATCATATTGTTCAGGGTCTGAGGGATTTCAGGGAAGGCAAAATGTGACAATTGCATGAGACTGGACAAGCAAGAACAGTGTATCACTTCCCCAAATCCTGCAAGATTCTCCACATTTTAAAGCCCTGCTGCATTGCAGCCATTCCCCACGTGGTTTAACACAGCTGTAGAGCCACCAACCTGAGTGTTTAGAGCAGAACAAGGAAAGGGTACTAATTACTTCCTGGGACATGATTGTAATCAGTTATTCCTATAATTGCTTGTTTGTCTCCATCCCTCCTCAGAAGATAAGCTCTGTAAGGTTGAGGATGAGGTGTAGCTCATTCATGGCTGCATCCCTAATCACTAGCACAGTATTTGGCCCCAAATGGGCAAAGAGCAGTTGCTTTTAAAATGGATTTGATCCAAGAGGCTTTTGGTAAATCCAGAATGTAGTCTCTCCTTGACCTTTTCTTGGCCCCTTTTTTCCTACGCCCCTGCTTTAGCATATTCTCTTATCCTCTGAGTTCTCTTGGGAGTCTGAACTCCACGCCTGGCCCTCACACAGCTCAGAGCCAATCTAACTTAAATGTGCCCCTTCATGTCTTTGTTTTTCTACAATCAAAGCATCTTTGAGTTTAAGAACTATAGGTATTATTGAATTCAACCTGAGTTTTATGGACAAGGCAGCTATTGTCCTAAGAGGGCCACCAACCTTCCAAGGTCTCTTGGCTCACTAAAGCACAGCTGGGAAGAAAGTTCTTCCTTCTTGCTTTCAATTCCAGGGCTCGATTCCTGCTCCATGCTGCTTGGGAGTGTATAGGCCCTCCAAGCTTGTGGGGAGGCCTCTGCATCCAGAAAGCCTCTCACTTGCTCAAAGGGATCCCACACGCAGGGTACATACCCGGCACAGTGGTTAACACCATGTGCTCCAGAGACAGACTGCCAGAATTCAAATGCTTACCTTCCTACTTAATAACTGTGATCTTGGGTAAATTACTTAGCCTTTATGGGTTCAAATTTGCCCTCTGTACAACCCGTATGATGATGAGAATACCTCCTCTGTGAAGATTCAGAAGGACAATAATGCTGGAAAAGCACTTAGTATCAGAATGTTTTCCTCCTTGGCTCCTAGTTCCAGGAGTGACAGTCAAGCAGAGAGGTCTCATTTTCCTTACTCCCAAGAGAGTGGTGAGTTTAGCTCCTGCATCTCTAGGGAGATGTGCTCTGGAGAGCACGCTGCACGGATTCTGTCTGCTGCAGGCCGAGGAAGTCCAGGAGGTGCTGCAGTATGCTTGGACCAGGCTTACTGATGTGGTGGAGCCAGTGCTGCCTGGCTGCACCTAAAACTTTAATGTAAATTGGCTATGACGCCTGTGCAGGGGCCCCGATTTAGAAGTGGAGCAGGACGACTCTACCCAGGCTGGTGACAGGCCCAGAGCAGTGTTCTCATTGGAGAAAGTGGAGGGCGTAGCAGGAGGGAGAGAGTCTCAGTCTGTCTGCATGGCATTGTTTTATTAATGATCTGGACGGGCAGAGGAACAGTGACTTTAATTAAATTTGCCAGTGATATTAAAAGATGTCAGGAGCCACAGCTGAGGACACAGACACCTTGCAGATGGCCCTGGGGGTGTTAGGAAAATAATCCAGGAAAGAGATAAGAAGGTGTGAGCTGAACCCTAGCATTAGTTTGGCTGGTGAGAGGGATGTGACATGGGGGCAGAGGGTCATCCTCTGCAGATCTACCCTGCATCTGATCAATTCCAAATAAACTCCTGATCTTCCGGCCCCAGTCTCATCCTCCTTAACGGGCGTCCAAAGCCTTTAACAAAATTGGTTTTTCTGAAATACAGATAGGACCAAGTCATTCTCCTGTTTCAAATCTCATCACTGGCTTTTCACTGCCCTTAGGATAAAATCCCATCTTCTCAGCCTGGCACAGAAAACTTGCCCTGAATCGAGTCTTCCCTGCTGTCTTCATCTTCTGACCCCGTGGCTCACACTGACTTCCTTGTAATCTCAGGCACACAGTGGGTTTCTTCCTGTTTCCTCCTCTTGGCTGGGGCTGTTCTCTGACTCAAATGCCCTTTGCATTTTCCTTTTTTATTTTCTTCACTAAAGTTCACTCATGCTTGAAGACTCATTTCAGGGATCACCTCCTGCAGAGCGCCTCCCTGATTCCAAGGCTGGCTCACTGCTGTCTTCACGGGTCCACAGCATTCTGCCCGTACCTCTGTTTTTTTATAGTAAAAGTACCTAATTTTGTGTCTCTCCACCCCTGTTTGATTGTACCTTTGTGGACAAGCACCGTGTCTCATTTTTTCATTTTACCCACTGGCATCTAGTCCAAGGCCTGGCAAGCCACAGGCTTTTGTAAATATTTGCCAAACTGAACCAATGAGAGAAGAACCGTCAGGTGGGAGACCACAGCAGGCAGCCAGCACTACCAAATGGCCTGTCTCCTGTTGGGGAGGGGATGGCACAGTCACTTTGCTCTCTGGTTCCCATTAGACTGGAAGCTGATTGGATCAGCTACAATAACATGGGACGTTTTAGTAAAATTGAATGGTCAAAAACATACATTTTCTGTCATCTCTGTGTAGGTTTTGGCTCTAGTAATTTCTTGCTTTATACTTTGGGTTGTTGTGTGCTGTTAGGTGCTGTCCCACTCATAGCGACCCTATGTACAACAGACAAAACTCTCTTCTTCGACACTGTGCCATGCCTGGCCCTATGTCAGTGATTTCTGCTATTCATAGGGTTCTCAATGGCTGACTGTTTTTGGGGAGGGCTGCTGGATCCTTCTCCCAAGCCTACAGTACCCCAAATTCCCAGATGGTTTCCCATCCAAGTACTAACCAGGTCTGACCCTGCTTTGCTTCTGAGATCTGATGAGATTGGACATCAGGGTGGTAAAGCTGTACATACTTTGGGTAAATTACTTAAATAAGACTCAATTTGCCAAACTATAAAAATAGGGACAAAATTATTACTAATCTCAGAGTTGTTATGAAAATTAAAGTTAGCATTATGCATACAATAACCACATACATATTAATTACTACTCTAACTATCTTTTTATTTGGAGTGGTCCTAGGGAAGTCTCTAGTTGAGCCCCGTCCCTGAGTCTGAGTCTCTAAGAGGCTGAGGAAGCTGCCGGGAGGTGGGAGCTGTCTCAACTGGTGTCTGCATGTGGAACAATGGCACCAAAAAATTGACCATTGGCTTGGTCATCAGAGCTGTGCCCTCTCCCTCTAACATCTCAGCCAGAAACTGTTTCCTGGCAGGGCTGGAAAGAGCAAATAGGGATTCACAGAGCATTTCCACCTTCAATTCCAAAAACTAGTGCAGGTATTTACGAGCTACCTCGCCTTCCTGCCTTTTTCACACATTCTTTCCTTCAGGTTATTTGTTTTCTTAGGGCACTGGCCTCTGATTCTGACCCCATGAAAATATATTCCCCACACAAACCTGTCACCACAATATATCTACAGGGTTGAGGGAGAACAAAGACCACGATCCTTCTCAATTCTTCCAGTGTGTTAGAAAAATAGGCGCCTGTGCCCTGTTAATCAGGATCACCACCATCACAGCGTGCCACATCTCTCCACTTCCCTCACCTGTGGATGCCCACCCGTGGCACTGCCACCTCCCATCACTGTGTTGCCTGTTGATTAAAGAGCTGCTCCGGCTGTGCCCACCTTTGGTGTCCTCCTGCATGGAGTTTATCAGAATCCACAAAGTGTCAGGGTTTGCAAAGGTCAAGCAAGAAGCCAAGACCCTCCTGTGTCCACATTTCTCCAGGGTGAATGCATGTCAAATTTATGAGTGGGGTCCCTGTGCATCTCACAGTGGTGAAGGCGGATGCTGAACATCAGTGCCCAGCTTGCTCTTCCACACCAGCCTCCCGACTCTCCTCCTCTGAGTGGGGTCAAAGGCAGGGACACCAGGCGCATGTTGTGATGACCCACAGTACCTAGACTAATGGGGAATGCGGGTCTCAGCCCTTGGATGCCATTCTGGGGAATATGAAACCAAGTTAATCCACAGCCCTTTGGAAGGAAGGCCTTTAGGATGACAGTATGCACTCCGAAGGACAGTTTCCTGAGAGTTTCTGAGTAGAAGCGTTGGGAATATAAAGACCTCCTACATAGCCTCTAAAATCTAGTCAGGATTTATCTGTTGTATATAGATAGCCTACCTTTTAGAAAAAAATATAAATATACATGTGTCTATATGGTATGTGTAGGTATGTGTGCATGTGTGTGTTTGTGTGTGTGTGTCTCTGTGTGTGTGTGTATCTCCAAAGCAAATAGCTACAATTTAGGTAATAAAATGCTTGTAAAGAAGGCTGACATCTCAGGAAGCCTCCTTGGTGGCTACATTTATTCATTCCAAAAGCATACATTTACGGAGCATCTACTAACTAACTACTTAGGATTCCATAATAAACAGAAGAGGCACAGTTCTTGCTCTTATGTCATTCACAGCTTAGCAAGGAGTAAGGCACTAATCATCTATTACTACCAATAAGTGTGTAATTTCAAAGTTTTTAAAATGCTAGGGAGGGAAAGTGAAGAGTCCAATGGGAGGATCTAACAAGGGGAATTGACTGGTTTTAGGGGCTAGGGAACGTTTTCCTGAGAAAGTGACATTTAAGCTGAGATCTACAGCATTACTAAGCTTGAAGGGTACAAAGAAGAAGCACTCATGTCAGGCATGTACAATGGCATGTGTGAAGGTCCCGAGGGAGATGATGACAGTATAATCCAGGGGCACCAATGAAGTGCACTGTTGTTAAACTGTAGTGTGTGTGAGAGAGTGACAGAGGATGAAGTAGAAAGAGGAGGAAGGAGGAAGTTCATGCAAGGCTTTGTAGATCACAGTGAGGTATGGGGCCTTTATATCAAGGGCAGGAGAAAATGGCTAAAGAGCTCCAAATAGGGTATGCGTAAGTTTGGATTCTTGTTCTTTCCTTTCTTTTTTAGATTACTGTGGCTGCATGAGGTAAGTGGAATAAGAGTTGGAGCAGTGAGTTCAGTTAGGAAGCTACTGTAATAGAGTCATCAGGTGAGGTGGTTTGGGTTGTGATGGTGGTAAAGATGGAAGGAGGGTTGATCTGATTTAGTCCTGGATTGGAAGGGACAGGAGGGAGAGTAAAGCTTACAGAGTAACATCAGTTTTCTATCTAGAGTAACGAGGTAAATGGAGGTTCTATTTTCAGACTGGGAAACAGTGTCTTCCAGATATGGCAGACAAGAACTCTGGACTCCTTTAAGGTGCTGTTCAAGTGCAACTTGGCATTCCTCTATTACTGTCTGCATTGCTCTATATTGATTAACATTCCTCCATTACTGCACCCTGTAGGGTTATAGCAGAGGCAAAAAATAAATAAATAAATAAATAAATAAATAGGTTGCTCTTTTTTTAAGGCTATTGCATGGCTACTTTCATTCTTATTCCATCTGAAGGAGGCAAAGAGGAAGTCTGCCCACTTATTGCCTCAGTTGAAAGTAGTTTCAGTTGAGTTTCTGCCTGTTCTTCTGAATGCACAATCACCTTTTAGTGATTTGAGACCAGCAAATGAAGTCACATTTCATCCCAAAATCTGTCTCCAGTTTTTAAAAGGCTTGTTTAGGAGCCGTTTGTATGTTTTAATACTAACAATGCCTACCACTTGAGTTTCCATACTTGGGTTTGAAATTTGAGTGGCTGGTGGATCTTTATTTTCCTGTGCCTCACTGCCTAACTTGTTCCTAAACATGCTCTTCTGGAGGGTTAAGGATAGCTGGTACTGTCGTGAGCACCGTAGGGTCTCAGGTAACCTGCAATACAGGCAGCATTCACTGTGGAGCAACTTTCTTGGGTTCTCAAGCAACTTCAGAATTATGCCTTGCCTGCACAAGTGTTGCATTTGGGGAAGGAGTTTTTACCCAAGAGGGCTCAGTTATACACAGAGCAAGGTAGTATATCTGGGGGGACTAGCCCATTTTAAAAAAAAACAAACTCAGTTCAGTGTGCTTTTGCAAACCTATGCTATGTAAGATTCTTGAATATGATGGCAACAGGACAAGGGAGGCTAAAAACTTTAGAAACAGTGTAAGTGGAGACCAAGATTCAGATCAGATTCACCCTCTTTTTAGTTAATTATAGACAACAGTGAGGTGGGAAAACAGGATTGGAAGGGTATTACTTGGGTTCCCACCACCAGTATTCCCAGCTATTTCAAGCCATTATTCAACTGAGTCTCCACCAGATGGTTTTGAGGACAAAGCAGCTATTTGCGCCTCCCATTGACATCTATTTTTCCAAGCGAGAGACGGCCCCATATGTCAGTGCAATATGTTGCTCTAGGTGAAGCATCCGTTTGTGTTGGTGAGAACCTACTATTTTCTGCCCCCCTTTCCCTCATGCCTTTTCCTGCCTCTCTGGTCTTTTCTAGGTCTCTGGCCTATCAGGAGGACCATTGGTGCTGTGGTGGAAGCCAGCGTCTAAGTCTTGTGTATGGCGTGGTTAAGGTTGCAGCCTCTCACCTCGACCTTCCTCCACTTTGGGCTGGTTACTTTTGTGCTCTTCCTGAATGGTCTTCAGGCAGAGGCTGGAGGCTCAAGGGATGTGCCCAGCACAGGACAGAACAATGAATCCTGTTCAGGATCATCGAACTGCAAGGAGGGTGTCATCCTACCAATCTGGTATCCGGAGAACCCTTCCCTTGGGGACAAGATCGCCAGGGTCATTGTCTATTTTGTGGCCCTGATATACATGTTCCTTGGGGTGTCCATCATTGCTGACCGCTTCATGGCATCTATTGAAGTCATCACCTCCCAAGAGAGGGAGGTGACTATCAAAAAGCCCAATGGAGAGACCAGTACTACTACAATTCGGGTCTGGAATGAAACCGTCTCCAACCTGACACTTATGGCCCTGGGCTCATCTGCTCCAGAGATTCTCCTTTCTTTAATTGAGGTATGTGGTCATGGGTTCATTGCTGGTGATCTGGGACCTTCTACCATTGTAGGCAGTGCAGCCTTCAACATGTTCATCATCATTGGTATCTGTGTCTATGTGATCCCTGATGGAGAGACTCGAAAGATCAAGCACCTCCGAGTCTTCTTTGTCACTGCTGCCTGGAGTATCTTTGCCTACATTTGGCTCTATATGATCCTAGCGGTCTTCTCACCTGGTGTGGTCCAGGTCTGGGAAGGCCTCCTCACTCTTTTCTTCTTCCCAGTGTGTGTCCTGCTGGCTTGGGTGGCAGATAAACGACTGCTCTTCTACAAATACATGCACAAAAAGTACCGCACAGACAAACACCGAGGAATTATCATAGAGACAGAGGGTGACCACCCGAAGGGCATTGAGATGGATGGGAAAATGATGAATTCCCACTTCCTAGATGGGAACCTGGTGCCCCTGGAAGGGAAGGAAGTGGATGAGTCCCGCAGAGAAATGATCCGGATTCTCAAAGATCTGAAACAGAAACATCCAGAGAAGGACTTGGATCAGCTGGTGGAGATGGCCAACTACTATGCTCTGTCCCACCAACAGAAGAGCCGTGCTTTCTACCGGATCCAAGCCACTCGTATGATGACTGGTGCAGGCAATATCCTGAAGAAACATGCAGCAGAACAAGCCAAGAAGACCTCCAGCATGAGTGAGGTGCACACCGATGAGCCGGAGGACTTTGTCTCCAAGGTCTTCTTTGACCCGTGTTCTTACCAGTGCCTGGAGAACTGTGGGGCTGTACTGCTGACTGTGGTGAGGAAAGGAGGGGACATGTCCAAGACCATGTATGTGGACTATAAAACAGAGGATGGTTCTGCCAACGCAGGGGCGGACTATGAGTTCACAGAGGGCACTGTGGTCCTGAAACCCGGAGAGACCCAGAAGGAGTTCTCTGTGGGTATCATTGATGATGACATTTTTGAGGAGGATGAGCACTTCTTTGTGAGGCTGAGCAATGTACGCATGGAGGAGGAGCATCCAGAGGAGGGTATGCCTCCAGTAATGCTCAACAGTCTTCCCTTGCCTCGGGCTATCCTAGCATCCCCCTGTGTGGCCACAGTTACTATCTTGGATGATGACCACGCAGGCATCTTCACTTTTGAATGTGATACCATTCATGTCAGTGAAAGTATTGGTGTTATGGAGGTCAAGGTTCTGCGGACATCAGGTGCCCGGGGCACAGTCATCGTCCCCTTTAGGACAGTAGAAGGGACCGCCAAGGGTGGTGGTGAGGACTTTGAAGACACCTATGGGGAGTTGGAATTCAAGAATGATGAAACAGTGTAAGTAACCTTTCTGTATTCTAGCCCTCCCCACCCTTGCCATCTCTTTCTGCCCTTCTGTACCACCCTTTAAAGCACTTCTTTGTGATCGTGTTAATGTCAAACTTTGGCTCTATCACAGGTATGCAGAATCAGCAGGTGCTCCTGGACAGGTCCTGCCTCCAAACTCCCCTTCAGTTTTCTCACTTTAGCTTGACTCTGGGCAAAGATTCTTGTGATGGGACCTAAGACATAGACTATTTTATCCCTTAAAACTCAGAATGATGGCTGGTAGAGAGGTCGAATGTCAAAGGTTTTGTAACATCAGACTTTGGAGAATTCTTGTGATGAAACAAGAACTAGAAAGATGGGTAGGCCTCTCCTTCCTCCTGTTTTCATACCAAGACCTATCAACTTTGAAACTAATCCTTCCCATTCTGGGATAGCATTAGCCCAATTGGAATATCCTCAAGAAAACAAGTGGCATTGGCTTTTCCCTGCCTCTATCATATTGTACTTGTATTGTATAGCTAGATTTTGGGCACCACTCTTTCAACTGGGAAATGAGCAATTGATTGAAATTTGGCAATCTCTTTAAACATCCATAGGCTTTCTTATGAAGCAAGGCTTGCCTGGCTTGGGTGAGATGAGTCAGTATGGCTTGGGCACTGGAGGTGTCTTGGAGAAACAGAGCCTCCTGTCTCTAGTCTTGGGTCTATGCACTAAAATCTGGGTATGCAGTGAAGGAAAAGCCTCTTAAGAAAATGGGAGAAAATATATTTTCTGTGTGGCCCTTCCTTTTCATAGTCCAGGACTCTCCTGAAACACTTCTCCAGTTACTGGCCCCATTAGCCCTTCAGAACCTTCAGAGATGGAGTTTCTATTGCCTCTATTACCCATAGGACACCACCCCACTGAACCTTCTTGCAAATTGGGCATTCTGTACTTTTCTGAGACGGACAGCTTTGAAAAAGGAAACAGAGTGGCTTTCCCCAGGACCTACAGCTTATGACAGAGTAGACTTTCCAGGGTGGCCTAGAAGGATGGAAATGAGAAAGGGGGACATTCTCTGACCTCCTGCTCCTTCACAAGCAGGAGATGTATAGGATAAAAGGGGAGATGCCAAACTACTCCACGAACCTGCTAATTCTACTTTCAGTGGGAAATCAAATCATACAGCAGTTAGAAGAGAGAGGGAAGGGACTCTGGGAAAAGGGGTGTTCAGAGGGCCCAGGGAGAGGTGTTGTGGAAGTGCTTCTTTCCAGGTCCAGCCATGGGACAGAGCTCAAAAAGGATTGGGTTCCCTTAGCAACAGAGCTGTGTGACCCAGGGGACTCTGTCCCTGTCCTTACTCGCTCCCTTCCTAATACTGTGACTTTGGGCAAGTCATTTAGTAACTCTGGAACTGAACTCTCTCAGATGTAAAGTGGTAATAACAATACTTTCTTTGCCTGGAGGCAGGGTCAGATCTTTTTGCAGTTCCTTCCCTCTCTTAAGAGTTTCTGAACTACAGATGCAGGCACTCAGTCATATTTGCACTAGCCAAAAATAGAAGAGGGGATATTGTCTCCTGAAGGAAAATAACCATTGACAAATTGATTTATTAGAGCTCTGTTTAGTCATTTTGCTGGGAAGGATAATCATTTGTTAGCATAAGTAAAAAATCTGTGCCATCCAGAGCATAGTGTCCATTTATATATGCTCTGAGGAGAGCATTCATACGTACAAATGAAGGCCAGGCCCTCACTGGGAAGATGAACTTGGTGAAATTTCAGACGTTTGTGGTGATGCCAGTATGTGAGAGTTTATTGTCAGACATTAAATGACCTCAAAACCACAAAATTCCCCAGAACTCAACAGATACATGGTTCTTCTGATTCAGTACCTATCTGCCAATGGTATGGAAGAGTAGTTTTTGTGATATCAGAGGCTTGGCTCCCAATTTCTTCATCATGTTTGTAATCAATTAGGTCTCTGAATATGACTAAACCTTCCTCAAATTCATTTGGGTTTTGTTTGTATAATATATTGGTATAAATTAGCCTGTGAATTATCACTTCAGGGTGACATTTGTTCCAAATGTGTGCCCGCCTCCAGAAGTTTGAGATTTTTGACCAGATAGTCTAGGGTTTGGTGGACAAATCTATGTTTCCAGTGATACTTTTGCATTATGTGTTGACTTCAGTATGGTTTGATTCTTTTGGTCTTCTTTATTGCAGAATATGAGGCCAAATATGCTAGTCAACCCAGGTATAGTGGCACATGCCTATAGTCTCAGCAGTTTGGGAGGTGGAGGCAGGAGAATCATAAGTTCCAGGCCAGTCTAGACTATATAGTGAGACCTGTGTCAAAAAACAAAACAAAACAACAGCAACAACAAAATGCTGGTCTATCCTCACATGGTTGTCCTACCCATGCCACTTTAAAATATAGTTTTACAATCAGAGGTAGTACTGTATAGCAGAAGAACCATAGGCTCCAAGTACTGTGGCCTTGAATTCTATCTATACTACTACTTAACCATATGGGTTGGGGAAACTTTAACATATGAGGTAATTTCTTCATTAGTGAAATAGGGATAATATCTCTTGAAGGACTAGTTCAAGATGTGCCTCATGTAACTGGTGCATGGTATGTGCTCAGTAAAAGAAGGCCCTTAATAGGAATATTAATGAATTACCAATATTTTTCAGAAGACACTATTGAGGTAATAAGGTTACTTGGATGTCTGGGTGACCCTAATTAGTAGGCATGCTAGTTTTTTGGTCACTATATAGTGTCCTCTCCTAAACTCATGGAATATAAGAGCCAGAAAGGACCTTAGAATATCTGTTAGAGATGTTGTTGTTGTTGTTAGGTGCCGTCGAGTCAAGTCCGACTCATAGTGACCCTCATAGGGTTTTCAATGGCTGACTGTTTTGGGGTTGCCTTGGGACTGGGTTGCCACATCCTTCTCCCATTTTGCAGTAGACCTGAACTCGGGACCTCAGAGATTTCAGAGCAGCACTCTACCAGCTGAGCTAAATCCCAGCCCATCTGTTAGAGTAGAGCTTCTTAAATATTAATGTGCTTATCCATCACTCCAGGATCTTGCTAAAGGACAGATTATGATTCAGACGGTCTAGAGGAAGACTTGAGGTTCTACATTTCTAACAAGCTCCTGATGCTGCTGGTCCCGGTTTAGAGTCAAAAGGCTGTCAAACTCTGGACACAACCATGGGGCCCAGGAAACAAAGTGGCTTTCAAATGACTAGCTTAGTTGAATCATGACTGCTTGCTTTCCAGTTTCAACTTTCAATCTCAATTTAGCAAGAACTCAGCTCTTACTGTGACCCTGCTAATTTCAATACCAATCTGGGTACTGAAATTGAAACCTTCAGAGCACTTGGACAGAAGCTGTGTGATACTTGGAACACTCCCTCTTTCTAATCCCTCCCTCTCTGTGAGACTTTATTTGCCTACCAAGCCTAGCAGTATTGTGACTGTTTCTTTGACCATAGTCCTGTAAATACAATCAAGCTATGGACAGTCCTATGCTCTATCAATAATATTGGATCCATGAATTCACTTGTTTGATTTAATGCTTTACTCCTTCAAAGATGTCCTTAGCAGCATGGTAGAATGAAAAGACATGAACTTTAGAATCTGACAAGTGTGAATCCATCACTCACCACCTGTGTCACTTTGAACACATCCCTTTACTTGTGTGAGTTCCAGATTTTTTTTTTTTTTCTGGAATGGTAGAAGCAATAATATCCATCTGTAAGGGAGTGAGAAGTAGTAAACACAAATATGAAAAATTTCAGTTTGGTACATTGCCTTCTCATAGAAGGTGCTCATTCATTCAACAAACATTCATTAAATATTTTCTATGTACTAGATACATTAGTAGGCACAGGGGATAAATAAAGAAGACAAGCTGGCATTTCATTTTTCAGTGATCTTACTCTCAGGAGGAAAGGATCAAATTTAAGTACATGGGAGAAGATATGGTTGAGAGAGATTGAACACAAGAGGAATAAGAGCTCCCTACTGTGTTTGAGACACCATTGACGTGTCTAAAGTAAACTTCATTAAGGATACAGTAGTGATGGAGGCAGAGTGGGGTTGGTACATGATTAACTTACACCCACATTACAATAAACCCTTTACATTTGCAAGGCATACTATTGATGTCTTCATGATCTAGAAGAATTCCCATTTTTGTTACTATCACAACAGTATTTTGTAAGAATTATGGTTCATAAAACTACAGCGTACAGTAACAAAATCTCACAGAGATAGGAGTTTTTCTGCATGTTAATTTCACTCATTAAACAAGTGACTGGCTCACAGCATGCCTCTGCAAAATACCAGATTATTGCAGCTCGTGGCCCTTTGGGGTTGCTGGGAATAGTTGAAGCCATAGATGTCAAATATGAAAATACCAAGATCTACTATAATTAAATAGCATAGGCTTCCTTCAAACAAAAGCAGAGCATCAGTTGTACTGCACATTTCCCAGCTAAATCAAAACGTAAAAACTGGAAGGTACTTGACTTCCCATTTTAAAAGTTATGAAGCTGAGATTCAGAAAAGGAAAGTAACTTGTCCACACTGCTAGATATGATAGAGAGTGAGTGTTGCAAAGAACGTTAGAGGCTACTGATTTAAAGCCCACCCCCCATCTGGTTTGGACTTCTCCTTTTAGTTTTTATTCACCAGCCAAATGTTAACTTTGGAAAGAATATGACAATTCTTGGGTGAAAAATGTTCTGGAGGTAAAAATCCAGGAGCCCTGGGGGACTAATATATTAACTAAGAATAATAGTATATTGTAGGCTATTTTTAATCTATTGGTTTACCTTGAGACTGTTCAGGAAGGGGGATTCTGAGCCCATACAAAAAAAAATTTTAAGTCTTATTTTCTCTGACTCTTCTGGCTGTTAAGGTCAAAGTCTCCTCATTCACTCATAAGAATGAGGCAAAGAATACTTGAACAAAGTGAAGCAGGTGCGTGGGGAGGAATCTTCCTGGTGCTGCAATTTTGGTCAACTTCCTGGATGTATTTGAATGGGGCTTGAACACTCATTCCCTCTCCACCTTTGGCTATGCCCCCATCCACCCCATGAGGACAGTAATAGAGCTGTGGTCTCTGACTTGTTCGAAATATTTTTTCATATGGCTGTTTTTAAAAAGAGAAACTAAGCTATGTTTCCAGAGCCCATTTTAAAGTCCTGGCATAGAGCCGGTAGCACATAATTGATAGCTGAAGAGAGAGAAGTCCTTGATCCACAAATAAAGCAAGGTCCCCATATGTAAATTCTGCACCAGTTAGAAGCATTTTGCAAGAATCAAATACTTTGAGGATTTTTCTAAATAACTACAAAGGAAAGCCCTAAGTAAATATTCTCGGGTGACATGATCGTTATAATTCATAGGAATTATATTCATATCCCCACCACGTACTGCGTACCCAACTAAGAAGTTACTTATAAATAGAGAAGAATTTAAATTGAGAGTGGAATTTACTTATTATGGAAAACTTTGATATTCTGAAGGTAAGAGTATGTATGTAGTCAGCCATTGACTTGGTGCCATCATCCTTCCCTTCCCTTGCTAAGGGTCAGCATATATGGGTAGAATTCGGCTAATCTGCCCCTGCCTGAGCCCAGTTCAGTTGCCATTCAGAGGATAGGATTCCTGAAGAACCACTTTATGATCCAGACAACATTCTGTAATTGGTCCTTGAGTTGTTACTTTCAAAATAAGTGGCATTTTGACAATAGGGTAATTCTTCAAATATGGCTACAAAATGAATTATGGATGGTTACAACTCTCTCTCTAGTTGTTGTGGTTAGGTGCCGTCAAGTCGGTATCCTACTCGTAGCAACCCTCTGTACAACAGAGGAAACACTATTGTCAGTGCTTCTCTGCTGTTCATAGGGTTTTCAATGGCATATTGATTTTTGGGAGTGGGTTGCCAGGTCCTTCTCCCAAGCCTACAGCTTCTGGTGTTCCCAGGTGGTCTCCCATCCAGGTACTAACCAGGCCTGACCCTGCTTAGCTTCCGAGATCTGACGGGATCAGATGCCACAGGGCTACGGCTGCAGGCCTCTCTCTAGTACTCCATCATTTTTCTCAGATTTGTCAATCTTTTGGGGTTTTCCTCATATATCCTTCATGACCTTCACTGACCCCACTGCCACCTGTGACCTTCTCTTTCTGTGCTGTGGTGATGCAGGGGGTACTCTGCCACCACCACAAGGGCTAACTATGGCCCTGGCTGCACATGTTCCTTTTCATTTGCTTTATTGCCCCTCTGACACCTTACTTTCTGTTTGCAGGTTATTTTCTTGCACTTGCTCCCTCTTCTAAATGTTCTCTGCTGCAGCCTTTCTTTCTCAACTCTGTCTGCCCCAGGTGGTGCAGAGCCTCTGCTGTGGTCCTTGCTTCTCCTTGCATGGAGCACCTTTCTTCCTCAATGCCTTTAGCCACTCTGCACTTCTAATCTGATCCAATTCCCAATATTCCTTTCCACCTCCCTGTTGACATCTGCATGTGCGCTGCCTCTGTCCCCTCACTGATCAATGAGTTCTTTGAGGGAGCAAGAAGGAGCTGGGAAAGTATCCTTTAAGAAAGCTTGTTATTTGGACAGCAAGAACTAGCTTCATGATAGCACCAAGAGGATGGACATCTCCCAGGAAACAAAGCTCACGATGGTGCCCCTTTTTCATTCACCATAAAGCTTTTACCCCAGTCTATGTACAGTCTATCAACAGGAAGATTTAATCTTAAAGATCCAGCAGAGACTGGGACTGGAATCAGAAAGTCATCAGGGACTGAGGCAGCTCTGGGCCTTTTCTTTCAGATGTATTCCTTCCTGGCCACATGGTCCCTGTCTCTTGGCATCTCTGCTTCTTGCCATGGCCTTCTCTTGTATTACTTCTCGCTTGCAGCAGTAGCTCCCAGACTAACATTTCTCTCCATCTGTGCTTTCGTCCCCTCCCTGAAAAGCTGTCTAGTCTTCTTGCTGAATTCTCAAGAGAGGGAATATGATCTTTTCCAGTCTGGCCATATCCAATGCCACTGGCCAGACATGTGTAGGTTGCCCCACTGGTAATCAAGTCCCTCCTCCTCCTCCCCAACCCAGGTGATCTGCATAACTGGATGATAAGGTGGGAAAACAAAGCTTCCATGAGAATTTCCTTGATAAGCTAGCTAAGTAGTTGTAACAATAGGTGGTGGGCAGTGCCACTTACTTGGGACTGTCAGGTGAGGCGGACACTGACCACCTCTAAACTGGCACAGTATAAAAAAAGGTTTGTAGAGTGTTGATTTTGTAGGGGTCTGTGCTGCAGCAGTGTGTTGGAAGATTGGGATCCCCAGACTATCAAAGGCATCAAGCTGACCACAGACTCCACAGCCAAGATTAAACTGGGCTCTGCTTGGATCAACAGAAAACATTCCTACTGGGTGATGCTGAGTGGCACAGGTCTCAAGGCCACCACAGTCATTTCTCCTCCTTTACCCTTTACTCTTCTATCCTCTCCAGGAGTCTCCAGGAGACTAGTGTCAGCAGATAATCTGTCATGTTCAGGTGCACTATTTGGGTACTGAGTCATTTACAAAGCCTCTTCTTGGATTTGGATTTCCAGAGTAGCCTGTGTTCCAGACCAAGACAGAAAGTTCCCCTGCCATTCCTGCCTGCCGAAGAGAGGGTGACTGCACTCCTTGAGCCTCTCCTTCACTTTCCCCTGCTGGACAGCTGGTCAGCTGGACTCAGCTAAGCTAGAAGACACCCTGTCTTTATCCTAGGAGCTGTAACTTGATCCCTTTCCAGGAACTTCCGGAAGTCAGAGTTCTCAGCTACAAGTGGTACAGTGTGAGGCTCTGTAAGGTGCACATGTCCCATGACCAAGGGCTGGGGTGGAAAATAAGACTTGCCTTTTGTGTCAGCTCTACTCAGTGAGTAGTGGCTATCCAGGGGTCCATGTAGGAAAGGATTTATGAGGCCATATCTGGTCTCAGCTGTAGAAGTGAGGGAAAAAAAGGCCAATTATCTGCCAGTCTTAGTGCTGGGATTATTGTTAGAAAGAACTTTGTGCAATAAAGAAAGGAGGTGTCTCCATTTCATTGAGATGCATTAGTAAGAAATTGCCACTGTCTTTCCAATACTGGGCCAGTCCTAATGAGAAAAACCTCCTGGAATCACTCTTATCTTTGTCCTGCATAACACAGAATCTTCTTCTGTTCCCTGAATGAAGCCAATGGGACATAAATTCCCATTGGGTACGTGAAGCAGATAGTTTCTTTATCAGACTAGCATATTCCAGAGTCCCTCCTAATACACTGGGCTTTATAAGTTAGACCAGTGGTTCCCAAACCATACCCATCTTAAGTCGTTTTCACTATCTGGCCCTCTCCATGGAGCGTGTGTTTTGGAAGACTTATTGTTAGGTGCCATCGAGTTGGTGTCCAACTCATAGCAACCCTGTGTACAACAGGCAAAACACCATTGTTGGTGCTTCTGTTCATAGGATTTTCAATGGCGAATTGATTTTTGGGAGTGGGTTGCCAGATCCTTCTCCCAAGCCTATAGCACCTGGTGTTCCCCGGCGGTCTCCCATCCACGTACTAACTAGGCCTGACCCTGCTTAGCCTCCGAGATCTGATGGGGACGGGCGCCACTGTGCTACAGCTGCAGGCTTTTAGAAGACTATCACTAATAAGTAACCATTTTCATTTTTCTTATATAATATAGCAAAAGGTACTTAGCATTATTGTGATAAATTAACCTAATTCTAACTGAAGCAGCGAGAGACGACATCTTAATCAACCTTTGTGGACTGTTGAAAGAATATATACATACTGTCTATTTGGGGGTTGACAAGAGAGTAGAATGAACACAGCCAAGAGCTGATGGTCAAAGGAACTAACTGACATAAAGTGCTTTGGAAATATTAGGCACTAATTGTTTAAAGTTTCTTTGATAAAGCAAAGAATATTCTGGAGAGAGTGGGCACACCATTGGTTACCTGAGCCTTACTATTGGCATTCAGACTTCTGGGAAGACTTACTATTATTGCTGTTGTTTTTCTTACAAAATAAATTTCTAATATTTATATGAAAACATAAACTTCTTTTCAAAGAATAAGGATTTTTTTTCATACTACTAGGGTTACTATTATCATTTTTCTCAGATTAGGTAATTTACCCCAGGTTTTTAAGGGTGAGTAGCAAAACCTATATCTTCTGCTTCTAATTGCATATTCTTTCTGCTGTGTTACATAGTTTAGCATCAGAATAACGTCATGAAGCTGAAAGCATCAGATTTCTTTTTTTCTCATGTGGAGGAAGCTAAGAGTATATCCCACATTTCTTCCTTAATAGCAAGAATTGGTTCAGGGATAACTGGGCCCAAAGAATTTAGCAAAGGCTGAATAAAGACCGTAACACCCGGCCTAGAGATCTGGAGTCATCATCCTTTATGGCTAGTTGAGAACCACCTTAGCCCAAATCAGTCCACAGAGAATTCTTGCTTATATCTCCCTTCCAGTAGATGATGCTCTGGGAAAGGGTGAGGCTGGCTTGGGACTGTGCAGTCAGATCCAGGGGGGCCTCTGTGATGCTGTCTCCATGAGGTCTGAAGGCATTCAGGACCAAGAGTTAGGAGTGATGATGAGGGGGAGGGCAGGGCTCAGCTGCCACCCTCGGACAGCCTGTGACAGCTGTCCACATCTGTGAGGCTGCAGCAACAGGAAAGCAGAGGCAGGGAGGGGGTGTCAACTACTCAGTGTGCCATCAGGAGATGTTTGGGGGACTCACACTGTGGGCTGAGCATAGTAAGGCAAAAATCAGTCCCTGTCCTCAGGGAGGCCACGGCCTGGTGGGGTAAAGCACATATGTGTGGTATTTGCTATAGAAGAGGAAACTGCTGAGGGCTGCAGCCACACAGAGGCAAACCTCCTCCCTGCATTTTGTCAGGGATTCAAATTGATGCCTTCAATGGTGACTTGCATTCCCCCTTGTCCAGTTGATTCAGAAAGACTTGTTAAGGAGTGAGTAGAGCTTCCACATATCAGAGAAAACAGGTGATGTTTAGCTTTCTGAGTCCATCTTATTTCACTTAACATGATGATCTCTAGGCAAAATCGGGATGCAGAGATACAGATATAGACATAGATATAGATACAGATATTGATATAGATAAGGATATTAATAGATAGATAATGATTGATGATAGACAGACATACAAACAAGACAGGCAAGTAGAAGAGGGACCATTGGTGAGAAGGGAGGTGTTGATGGAGGGGGCATGAGAGGGGAATGGGAGAGGTGAACGTGAGCAATATTCAGTGAAACACATGTACAAGAATGTCATAATGAGACCCATTACATTGTACATTACGAATTACTTTAAAAAAAGAGTGGAGGAAAACAGGAGAAAAAGCAGTCATGTAGGGTGTGGGAAAAAAAAGGAGTGAGTAACTGGATTTGGCTTGCCAGGTACATATAGACATAAGAAGTTGATCTGCCAGGCGACGTGGCGCACGCCTGTAATCCCAGCGGCTCGGGAGGCGAAGGTGGGAGGATCGCAAGTTCAAGATCAGAGGCAATCTGTGTAACTTAGCGAGACCCTGTCTCAAAATCTAAAAAAAAAAAAAAAAAAAGGCTGGGGGTGCAGCTCAGTGGTCTAGCACTTGCAAAGCATGCAGGTGCGAGGCTCTGGGTTCAACCCCCAGTACCAGGGAAAAAAAAAGAAGAAGTTGATCTCAGAAGTAAATGATCCCCATGCAGGCCACATCCTCAGACCAGTACCACCCGGTTCTACCTCAATATCTAGCAAGATGCTTCACACACCACAGGGACACAGTTAATGTCTGCTGCCTGAATGAATGAATGAATGAATGAGTGAATGAGTGGGTGGTGGGTTAGTGAGTGAATTCCTAGCACATCCTCTGACTGTGTACCACCTCCAGATTGCACCAAACCCAGAGAGACCCAAGATTGGACGGTACCTCTTGGGTGTGAGGACTAGGGAGCATGCAGTATTCTCGTCTCTCTATCCCTTCTTCCTCCACTGTCCCAGTTTCAGCAAGACCCACAGAGCCCTCTAGGCACTCACCTCCCCAAGTCCCTGCACAGCCTGACCCCTGCCTGGCACCAGCGTGTCAGAGGGGCTGTTCCTGAGCTGCTGGGATACCTCAGAGCACAAGCTACCTTTGATACTCAGGAGACACCCTGGAATTCAATTATGTGTTTCCTCGAGGGAGCATGTAATTATGTCCTATCTGGGCCTTGTAATGACAGCCCCCTGCCACTGCACAGGTTGCTGTCCTGCTCAGCTGCCCAGAACCTTTCTCTGGGAGGAAACTAATCTGCTTAGCCCAGATTGGACGCAGTCCTGAGCAGCACTTTCCCAAATGCCTCTGACACAAGTCCTCACTAGCAGAACAGGCCTGTCGTGGGAGAACCAAGGGTTGTCTCAGTCCTGTTCTGCTCTTGGCCATGAGCCAGAGTGCCCAGGATTGTTCTTGATGCGCGGGAGGTCAAGGCAGGGGAGAACTCCATTCTCTTCTCATGTCACGTCCCTCTGGCCTCTCCCAGCCCCGCTGAGGATTGGAAGGGAGAGGAAAGCCTGAAGGCTCTTGCCTGGTTTTCATTGTTAGCTCGAGGGGCGAAGGTATAAGATTGACAGAGTCACCATCAGCCTTTTGCCTGGATATTTCAAATGTTGGGTTTTGAGGGGAAGGGTGTCTGCTGGGGAGAAAGCTGCCTTAGTTCTCTGTGTGATTTTCTTTGTTCCTTTGGATGTGATTTCTCTGCCGCTTTTTGGATGCATGAGTTGTCCCTTAGTCTGCTGCAGACACTGCTCAGAGGGTCCCCGTGACCCCTGTCAATCTGGGATGGCAACTCAGGTTTCTTTAGTCCTCATCTTGAGAAACCCAAAGCCTTTCCTTGCCATTGTGTGGGATCTACCCAAAATGCAAGTGGCAAGCAGTACTGGGTTGCATTCACACACAGCCTGAAAATGTGGCTCTATTTGAAAGTATGTTCCTCTCAGACGTAATTAGTCTTGGTGAGATTATACTGGATTCAGGGCCCCAGATCCTGCAGCTGGTGTTCTTATAAAGGTGCCATGTGAAGACACACAGAAAAGAGATCCATGTCCCAGCAGAGACAAAGGTAGGAATGATCCAGCCAAGGGACCCCAAGAGCTGCCTTTAATACCAGAAGCTAGGAAAGAAGGGTGGGGCAGATTCTCCCTGAGAACCTCTGAGAGGAATCAGCCCTATGTGTTAGTCTATCTTTGTATCGCTCTGACAAATACCTAAGAAAAAAACAGTTTAAAGGGTGAAAATTTTATTTTGGTTCACAGTTTCACTGTTACAGTCCATGGTCAGCTACCTCTGTTGTTTCTAAGCCATGGTAAGTCAGAACATCATGGCAGAGCAAAGCTGCTCACCTTATGATGGACAGGAAGCAGAGGAAAACAGATAGGAAGGGCCCAGGACAAGATACACTCTTCAAAGTCACGCCTCCAGTGACCTCCTTCCTCCAACCAGGTGCCACCTCCTACCAGCTCATTGAGTATGAGCTCACCAGTGGATTAACCCATTGATGAAATTAGCACCTGCATGACGGAATCTCCTCTCAATGATTGGATTCACCAGCTGGGGGGCCAACCCTTCCACACATTTGCCTTTTGGGTAACAGTTCATATCCAAATAATATCACCCTGCTAACACCTTGACTTTGGATTTCTAACCTCCAGATCTGAGAGGAAAAAATACAGTTGTCTTAAGCCACAGAGTTTGTGATAATTAGTTACACTGGCCAGAGGATACAAGCATATAATCCCTGCACAGTGCCTCCCACAGACTTTGCTGTGTGAGTTAGGGACCTCACAGCTATGGTCAAAGGGCTAGGGAAGAGAAGAGCTGCCTGGGGAGGAGTCCTTGTCCTGCAGGACACTGACTCTCAGTCCCCAAGGCAGGAAGAGGCCAGAGCTCATTCACCAGCTTTGTTATGGAGAGGATTTAATCGAAAACCTCTTTAATTCCTGTTTGCAAATAGAAGAGGGTCCAAAAAAATAAAAAAGGCTACTTTGTCTAAGTCACATACCAAAGTCCATTTAGTTACTTTTTTTTTTTTTTTTTTTTTTTTGCAGTTGTTACAATGGCCTTTTCCTCCACTGCCCAATCTCCTAAACCCCGATCCCTTCACAGTTCTTAAACAACTGTCAGCAGCTCCAGCCACTACTCCGGGAACCACGTGCTCATTTCTGCTTTTCTACCCTTCCAGACAGTTAAACTCTGAGCCACTAAACATAACCTCCTGCAGTAGAGTTAAGAGTTCAGTTTGAGGCCAACTTGGGCTGTATAGTGAGTCCCTGTCTCAAAAAAAACAAAAACAAAAACAAAAACAAACAAACAAAAAAATCAAAAACCAAAACCAAAAAACACTATTAAAAAAAAAAAAACCTAACAAACAAAAAGTCTTCTAGTCTTTTATCTTGGGACTGGGAGGCAAAGCAGCACTGATTCTCCAATGCGTTTCTCCTTTGGAGTTCCTTGGTACCTCCAAGCTGGTCCTGTGCTGCAGGCATTACCTACTTGTACTGAAATGCAGACATGGTATCTGCTTTTCTCTGCAGAGGCAAGCCTGGCTGCAGCACAGCTGAAAATGCCAGGGGCAATATGGGAGCAACTTAGGCCAGGGCTGTCTGTGACAAAAAGAGAACACCACTGACTGATTGGTGGGTAGAGGCACTGAGTGTGCACTGGGAGTTGGGAGACAGAGTTCTGCCTTAAGCATTGTCATAGGAAAATCACCAATAACAGAGTATGAAAGCAACTATGTGGGTTGAAGCCCATATACACACAGTGGTAACAGCAGCATACTAAACACAGACCAATGGAAGTGGAGTTTTTGGTTGGCTACTTAACCAGTGGTGATCTAGAGAAAGTTACCTGACCTTTCCCTTTGCTCATTTATTTAATGTGAATACTAAGGGTATCTACCTAGTAAGGTTGTTGCAAGGATTAAATACAGTCATGCTATGGAAAATATGTAGCTTACTGCCTAGACTCAATAATTCACCAGGGTATGATGTGCTAGGTATTAGTTAAGTAACTGGTAGAATCTTGGCCAGGTCTTAGCCATTCTGACCTACCTCAGCTAGCGTTTTGCTCCACTTCCCCCATCAGTAATTGAATTCCCTCCCTATGCCCAAGGTTAGCTTTTAGGAAGAGACAGCTGATCTAAAGATAGAAAGTTAAAGAGTATTGTCTGGAGAAAGGTGGAAGGAAATGTCATTATCTGGGCTTTCTTTGACGATGTCAGAGAACATGACAGACTGGTCCCCAAGGACAGAGAAGCCCCAGGCCAGGACAGAAAGTGACCTTGAGGTTGACTCTTCTGCATCCCAATGTGGGCTTTACCTGGCTTGCATGAGAGCTGAAGGGAAAGAGAGAAGGTAGACAGTGAAGGAGGAAAAGAAAGAGGAAAAAGAGCCGGGAGGAGGACGGGCAAAGTCTTTTCTGTTCAAGGATAATTACATGTGAAATCACTTGCCAGTGGGACTCTGGGCTGGAGCAGCTACAGTAATTACAGGACAGGCCCCAGGGGGCTCTTGGGCATGTCTCTGAGCAGCACCTAGGCGGTATGGAGGCCTCTCACTGGACTCACTGCCCAAGCCCCATGATCTCTCTACCGGATTAATGATCAAGAGGCATCAGCAGAATATGACAGCTTCAGGGGCACATTGATGGGCTTGTGTGATGCACACCTTCGGGTGGAAAGGCCTACTCTTGATGGCCAAGCAATCTGCCATGAGACCCTCAACCCTCCCATTGCACTCTTGACAGTGCTGCTTCTCCCTCATGCAGCTCCAGAAGAGAAGGTTCTGTGATTACAGAATTAACTGTTTTCCAGCTGCATTCTGGCTTTTCTCATGGGTCAGGACCATATGATTTTCTTTCTTTTTTCTTTCTTTCTTTCTTTCTTTCTTTCTTTCTTTCTTTCTTTCTTTCTTTCAGTTCTGGGGATTGAACCTAGGGCCTTGCACATACTAAGCAAGTGCCCTACCCCTGAGCTATATCCCCTGGTTGGCCATATGACTTTCTCTTTATCTTTATATTTGGAGATGACGTGCCCTTGCCTTCATCTTGTGTAATCAAGGCAGTTATCTGTCATCTAATGCAGTGCCAAATAATAGTATTGCTGTTCATTTAGTCCCCCCATGTGCCAATGTGTCAGGCGTGCAACATATAATTTTTGAACCCTACACTAAGCCTCCAGTGGTACAACCCTGTCCCAGCCTCACTACTCCGCCTGTGCTTCCCCTTCATAGCACAGCTTGTTACAAAATTGAATTCAGAAATTTGACGGTTAGCTTTGGCTTTCATAGGTCTCACCAATGTACAGAGTCCTTACCTATAATTTCCCATGGTTGGATCATGAATGCCACCACTGACACAACTCCTCACAGCTCTGAACAACTAGCCACTGGATTTCTGCCTCCACAGTGGCCCCCCTCACATCTCTTCCCACTGAAGAGGTCTTTCCCTGCAGAATGCTTGGCTTCTGCCCTGTGTCTGGCCGCTCATTAAGATTTGTCCCTGCACATACTCATATAATCATATGTAATTGTTATTTGTGTACATCCAAAATATAATCACATTGATGATTTTGTCTTCATCCAATACTAGGGACCCAGTGTTCTGTGAACTCTGTGGTCCCCAAATCCACACTAGCTATTTCCTGAGCAAGAGGAGATATGATACTTGCCCATGCCCATCCCTCATCTCCTAACACCGAGAGGCTCCCTACCTTTTTCACTGGACACAGTTACTACCATCATCCAGGGCTAGACACCCCCTTTGTGTCTGACCTTAGCTATACTACCTGAGGTTCTTCATAGCAATTTCTACCAGCCCCTTCCCTCCACCCTGACAATGAGCAAGGAGGCAAACAAGCAACCAGCAAAAGGCAGTACTACATAGTATAAGCCGGGTTGGGATTTAGCTCAGTTGGTAGAACACCGCTATGCAGTCTCTGAGGTCCCGAGTTTGATGCCCAGCACCGCAAAAATGGGAAAAGGATGTGGCAATCCACTCTCAAGGCAATCCTGAAACAATCAGCCACTGAAAACCCTATAAGGGTCTCTCTGAGTTGGACACAACTTGACGGCACCTAACAACAACACAACAACACATGGTATAAAGGGAAAGAATTCCAGCTTTGGAGGCAAGTGAGTTTGTATTTGTGTCCTGATTCTGCCACCCCTTGGCTGTGTATTAGTTTTCTATTGCTGTATAACTAATTACCAGGCACAACACTTCTTTACTTCCTTACTTCTTTACTTCTTTCAGTTTCCATGAATCAGTTTCTGGGCACAACTTAGCTGCAGGTAAGGTGTCAGCCAGGGCTGCTGTCTTATGTGAATCTTGGAAGTTCTTTCTCCGATCTCAGGTAGTTGTTGGCAGAAGTAGTTTCCTCACAGCTGTAGAATTCATGGCTTGCCTTTACATGCTCATTCAAGGTATTTTCCCTTAATGTCAAGGCTTAAAAGTCAACTAATTAGAAACCCTAATAATATCTACAAAAGCCCTTCACCTTTGCCATATAACATAATCATGGCATATAATCATTACCATGTTTATAGCTCTCACATTTTAAGGAGAGGATTAGAGGGCATTGACATGGGAGGAGGTGAAGGAATCTCAAGGCCACATTTAAGTTCTGCCTCCAAGGCTATATGACCTCAGATAGATTGACTGATCTCTCCAAGGTTCAATTTCTTTACTTGGGGGTGGGGAAAGGCAATAAGACCAATTATGTAGGGCTATTACAAAGAGTGAATGACTTATAATATGTTGGAAGAGTCTGACAAATAGTAGACATAAGTTGTATTCATCCATTTTCTGTTACTATAAGAAAATACCTGAGGTAGACTAAGTTTACAGAGGAAGGACATTTAGTTCATTGTTTGGAGGCTGAAAGTCCAAGATCAATCTGCCCAATTCATTTTGCCTCTACTGAGGGCCTAAAAGTGAATGGCAGCCCAGTAAGAATGTGTTTGAGAGGGAAAGTTCATATCCCAAGACAGGAAGTTAGAAAGGGATTCCAGGTTCAGACTCAGGCTTATGTGACAGTTTGCTCTCAGGAGCACGCAGGGGTCCCAGGAGAGCTACCTTAATCCCTTTTGTGGGCAGCTCCTCCAATAACCTAAGAACACCCGTGAAGCCTGATCTCATCAGGGTCCCACCACCACTCATATTGCTACCCTGGGGACCAACTCTCCAATATAAGAACCCTTGGATGATGCAGTCAGCTATATCCAAACCATTATATATAATAACTTCCATGGATCTTTCCTTTGGTTTTTCACCTACTTTCATTCTCTGTGATGAAATACTATAGAAAACTGCTCCAAGTAGCCAAAACCACACCAAAGCGCAATCATTTTTTATTATTCATTGTAGTTCTATAAAGTTACTGCAAATACTGAAACAGTGAATAGTGAAGCCTTGTTCCTGGGAGAAATACTGGGTTAGGCTCCTGTGAGCTGCTGGTCACAGCATTTTCATCAACTAATACATGAATAACCCTGTCCTATGTGTGCTTCTGTTTAAAGACACTTTACTTAATATATATTGTTGATTCATTAACATTGAACTCAACAGGTAACAGTGCTATAACTAATACCTGGATGAAGCTTATATAATACATGTATTTTCTTTCATGCAAACCATAGCCTTTTGGCACTTAGAAATGCTAGATGGTATTTCAGTGCTGTCTAGAGGGGGTCATTTTAAACAGGAAAATCCCAACAATAAAAAACACATAAAAAAGTGAAAAACATGGTCCTAAATAGACTGAAAAAGGATACTTGATTACAGCACCAGAGCTAAAACAAGAAGGCAGAACATCATTTTCATCAACCTCAGGTGGGAACATGTGGTCAGGTCACTCAAATTTTATAAATATATAAAAATGTACAGGAAAGTAACAGGCAGGTTATTGTATTTCTCCTGAAATCTTTTGCTGGGGTGTTTTCTTCTAGCCCCTCCATGCATGCACAGAGGAGCTACAGCCAGGTTAAAAAATCAGGGCTCTTCTCTTTGCTCTCTCTCTGGGCCTCTGTGGAGAGCAATCATTCCCTCAATACACTTTAGAACTATTCTAGGCACCATTTAAAAAGGGAAACTGAGCCAGGCACAGTGGCACAACCCTGTAATCCCAGATCTTGGGAATCAGAAACAGGAGGATCATGAGTTCAAGGCCAGAGGCAGCCTGTGTAACTTAGTGAGACCCTGTCTCAAGGTTAAAGAAAAAAATTTTAAAGGACTTAGGATGCAGCTCAGTGGTAGAGCACTTGCAGAATATGTGCAAGGCCCTGGGTTCAGTCACCCAGTACTGCAAAGAAAAGAAAAAAAAAAAAAAAGAGTGAAAGAGGGAAAAAAAGGAAACTGAGGCAGCACTGATAAAAAGCCAAAGTTTGCCAGTCACTCAATACTAAGAGATTAAGAGATAGAGATTGCTGGCAGAGACTTTTGAAGAAAGGACTCAGTACCCCCTAAGATTCCTGCCAAAACTAATTTGGCTTGAATATCCCAGCCATGGCATTGTCAATGTTACAGACCTTCCACAGCCTGGAGTAGGGAGACATGCTCAGCAGCCATCATATTTAGCAGAGTTTAGGGATAACGCACCAGTGGCTACAGCTGGCTGTGCTAAGCAAGACGCCTTTTCCTTTCTTTCCTCTGCTTGTGAGGAGAATTGTGCTAGTTGGGACTGCTGGTAGCTTTGAAAGCTACTTTTGTTCCAGAAGATATCTTATCCTAAGCCTGCTTTTATTCAGACACTTTGGGACAAGTTATCTTCTGGGACTTCCTTCTTACCTTCCTACTTTCCTTCCTTCTTTCTATTCATCTCTTTGCCACAGCTTCCCTGAGCCCATCTTCGTGCCTGCTCATTAGTGGCATTGTAGTCCATCCCTCCTCCTACCCTGCTAAACACAGCTCAGAACTCATCAGTCACAGCTGTGTTTTGGGACGCAGCAGCTACAGGGCCAAAAATGGGGCTGGGGATTCGGTGTTGGAGACAGAGTGCTGGGACAGTGTTTTGGGGCAGGTGAGTTCATTTGTTTCTTTTGCATGCCCCTCTGCTTCCCACACACACTTTTACTGCACCAAAGGAAAACAGAAAACAATGATCTGTTTGACAGTGTGGCTATCTTTGGGTACCAAGCCTGCCATCTGTGGGGAGCCCTCCTATATAATCAGTTGGCAAAACAGAGCAGAACCCTGTGTTTTGTAGCTGATACAGCATGGCAGCATCTCCAGTGAGGGGGTTGGAGCATCTATTTCCTTCTTTAAAAAATTAAATAGCAGAGCTGATTCCATATTTAGGAATTATGCTTAGGTGCAGATGTAGGCGTGCAGACACCAACCAAACCCAGCTGGCATTACTGGCTGTTCTCTGAGTGATGTATTAAATTGAATAGTGGAGGTACATGAAATTCAGAGTGATTTAGGGGCTGTATGCAAAATTGGTAGGTGAAGGGCTTAGAAGTGAATGAGGGATGCCTCCCTAGTACTTCTCCTTCTATTTTAAAGCCAAATAATCAAGCATTTACCAAAAGCCAAATAATAAAATGAAAGAGGGTTTAATCCAAGAATTTCTGTGCCTCATACAAACTACGTCTTGTCATAAGAACTACGTGTTTTCATTTCACACCCAGTCAGCAATATGATCTGTGAGTATCTAGTAGGTTCTGGGCATGGGGCTAAAAGGGGTTACCAAATGTCTTCATTTAACAGAGACCAACTGAGCACCTGCATGTGCCAGCTCTTTGCCTGAGCTGTCCTATGAAGATTAATGTTAGAGTGTGTCAGGCCTGAAAGAACTCACAGTTTGTCAGGAGACATTGAACAAGTGAGCTAACAAAATGATGCTGCCATCTTAGAAATGGTCCCGACATTCATAGAGTTTACAGATGTATGGTTATTGTTGTTAGGTGCCATTGTGTTAGGTCTGACTCATAGTGACCCTATGCATAACAGAATGAAACTCCCCAATGCTGTGCCATGCCGGGCACTATGTCAGTCAGAATAGCTTATCTGCTCTTCATAGTTTTCAACACCAGATTGTTTTGGGATTGCTTCGGGAGTGGGATGCCATGTCCTTCTCCCATTTTTACAGTGCTGGGGATCGAACCCAGGGCCTCCCAGAGTGTAGAGTGGCACTCTACCAACTGAGCCAAACTTCAGCCCTACAGATGTGTTAGGAAGGTAAAACCGTAGCATTTTTATCATATGGTAGATTCCATCCATTCACTATATTTTTCAGAGTTGTCCTACATGCGAGTCCATGTTTTTAATGTTGTCTGTCTTCTGTGCTGTTCCTGTAAGTTTGCTATTAAAGTACATTATTTTTAAAAATAACTGCTAAAGACAGTAACAGAGGAATGCAATTGACAATTGAAATATACAGACAGTAATAACCATAAAAATTCATTTTAAAAGGTCTTTATGAGCTGGGAGCAATCCAAGAGACTTCCTTTTGGAGGTAGTTTGGGAGCCAAATCGTGATGGGTGAAATACTTTTGTTTCTTACTTCCTAGTCAGCTGGAGGTGAGTGGAAAGAGGCTGTGGCAACAGATGGAGAAAGGCTTTTCTGATACTGGAATCCAGCTCCTTAGACTTGAATGTTTTCTCCCAGCCCCCACCATTCGGGTCCCTCTTGTGTGCCAAGAGCTCCCCCACACAGTGAGGATATGCAGAGGAATCAGACAGCCCCAGGCCTTGTGCAGCTCAGTCCAGTGGGAGACAAACTGGTAAACAGAGATGATACAATGAGATAAGTACTTCAGGAGGTGGGTGGTCACGCCTTTGAGGAACTCTCAGGAGGGAGTGAGTAACTGTGAAGGAGGGAAAGCAAGAGGAAGCCTGGGTGTGGGGAAAGAATGTACAGAGGCCATGCAAGCAGTTGGACTCTCATGCAAGCAGTTGGACTCTCATGGTTGATGAGAGGGAGGCGAGTGGAGATATTGGGACAGCAGCTAGGTGGGCACCATTTTCAGAGAGAACAGGCATCTAGGTAGAGGAAGTCACAGTTTGAGGTCAGCCAGGAAGAAAGGGAGAGAGTTGATGTAAGAAAGATACAGTGTCCCTGGGGACAAAGCGGGAATATCAAGGACCGCTCCCTAAGTGGGTAATATTCCTCAAATGAGAGGGTGTAACTTCCGGTGGTACACACTAATCAATTTGTGGTATTAATTGAATCGAGGGATTCTTTTCTTGGTGTTTCATCCAAAGCCTCTCATTCTTCTGAGATAGCATATTTTGTTGACAAGTACAAAAGGTTACAAGAGGGACCTGTGAAGTCTTTGGTCCTATTGAAGATGTTCATGGATTGAAACAAAATGTTCATGCTCTACTTATGAACTACTGCTTTGGAGTCCTGCTCCTGCTACAATACTTTAGAACTGACTAAGCTCTCAAGCCAGGATATTTTAACCTCCATACTGTCATGTATTAGCTATGTAACACTCTGCCAAGGCACCTAGCCCATTAGCACTGGAGCACAGGGGTTAGATTGTGCTTTAGAAACAAGCTTCAAAGATCTGAACCTTGGATCTCTCACTTGCTATGTGACTTAGAGCAGAGCAGTGTATTTAACCTGGCCATGCCTCCTCTGCTACCCATATGATGGGTATCCTAGGGTCTGCATGTAGCTTTGCTGTAAGGCCTAGATGGGATAAATGTGTTGAATACACCTGTGTGTTTTCCAGTTTTCTGTCCCTATGACAAAATGCCTGATGAAAACAATGTAAAGGAGGAAAGATTTATTTTGGCTCAGGGTTTCACTGGACTCCATTGTTTCTGGGCCATAGTGAGGAAGAACATCACGGCTAGAGCACGCAGTGGATCGAAGCTGCTCACATCATGGCAGGCAGGAAGCAAAAAGATGATGATGAGGAGGACAAGGACAAGACATGCCCTTCAAAGGCATGTCCCCAGTGACCCACTTCCTCCAATCACACCCTGCCTTCCACAGCTAACACTATCAATGGACTAATCCATTGATTAGGTCAGAACCATCATGATCCAATCACTTCCCAAGAATCCATCAGCTAGCAATCAGCCTTTAACACATGAGCCTTTTGGAGGGACTCTGTGTATCCAAAACATAACCACTTCCATACTGTGTGCAATAGTAAGACCCTGTTAAAGGTTAGTTAAAACCCACCAACTAACCCACGGATGCACAAACCTCAGAGCCAGGATTTATGGAAGGACTCCCTGGGAGCATGCATTTGAAATACCTGGCACCATGTCTGACACAGAGGAAGTGCTCAATAAACTAATTAATTGTTGTTGCGCTCGGTGTTGTTATCATCATCCTCTTCTCCACAGACTTCCAGTTTTCCTCACTACTTAACAGAATGATACTCCAGCAGAAGCATTGATTTAACTGAGTCCCTACTGGGTGTGTGGCTCGATTCTACAGTATCCAAGGAGGTGTGTGATTTTTTTCCTGCCCTTAAGTAGCATAGAGTCTATTTGGGGAGATGTAATCAATTGGAAAGAGAGCGTCTAATATAGAGAGCTGTTGTTGTTGTTGCTAGGTGCTGTCAACTCATATCCAACTCATAGCGACCCTATGTACAGCAAGCAACGCTTCCCTGCTATTCATTGGGTTTTTGATGGCTAATTGTTTTGGTAGTGGGCTGCTGGGTCCTTCTGCCAAGCCTACAGTGCCCAGTATTCCCAGGAGGTCTCCCATCCAAGAAATAACCAGACCTGACCCTGCTTAGCTTCTGAGATCAGATGAGATGTGATGCCAGGGTGGTGTGGCTGTAGACAAGAGAGAGACAGACAGAGAGAGACAGAGAGAGAGAGAAAGAGAGAGAGAGAGAGAGAGAGTTTATGGTATGTGCCAAGTGCTGCAGATAAAGGATTCATCAAGATCTCCCTTTTGCCACAGGAGGTCCAGGAGAAGGGTACATCTTGAGGTAGGCTTCTAGAAAAAGTGGTGAAAGAATTAGTAATTAACACACACTTAACTTACCTAACATACTATATGCAAAAGTATTCGCACATCCTTGCAATACTGTGTTAGTAGGTACTATACTCATTTCATAGAGGAGGAAAGTAAAAGTGAGACACACTGAGTCATTTGCCCAGCATCCCAAGGTGAGTTGGAACAAGCACCCATATCCATTGCTGCCTGATCCCTGATCCACACTGTCAGTCCCCCATGGCATCTGCCTGTGAACACACTTGGAAATGGTATACCAAAGGGAATGGGAAGGCAATCTTCTATAGGAGTTAAGAGCAAGGATAACCACAAGTTATTTTATTTCTTTAACCCTCGATTTCCTTATCTGTTCAATGAAGGTTGTATATACATGACTATAGCACTGTAAGTACACAGTGATATAATGCATGTGTAACAAATTCATTAGGCAGTCAGAACTCAAAAGACATAGCAATAAGACGGTTTGATTTTTCTCTATTCATTGTCTCTAAAACTCTCAGGTTGAATTTTCTTTCTCTCCAGGGCATATAGCTTAAGCTCATACCTTAATGAGATTTTGGGCAGAATCCATGATTTCATGGCAACTTTTGTGGTTAAAGCCATTCTGTCTGTCTAGTTTAAAGCCCCAGTTGCAAAGCTAATTTGAAACTCCTTCCTTTGATGTTAATCAGGTCCATGACCCCAGGGATTTTCAGGCAGATGGGGGACTCTAAGTGTGGTCTGCTGCTTGACTCCTATTCCTCCTCCCCACCTCCCATCATCCTTGAAGTAGCCCCAATGGTATACAGTCTGTCTCCATGACACCCCTGTCTGCCTTTGAGGCTGAAACCCCTCTGGTGTTTTGGGTTAGGCAGAATGATTAGGAGAAATGTCTATGATTGTCACTTACTATGGCTTCCACCTTCTGTTGACATGTTGGTTATTTGGCCTTGTACTTAGCTTCCTCAAAGCCCCTCAGTCACTGTAGACCTGCTCAGTGGGTCAAGTTCATTCCTTCAGCCCCGCTCCTATGGAGCATCATCTTGCTTGGTCCATCAGCTGCCTGCACAGCCTCACAGCTTCTTCCCACTTTCTAGCCTTTTTGTGTTCTGCTCTGCAGAGCTGGGGGAATGTCTGAGTTCCTCTTTCATATTTCATACTCACTAAGATCCATATATAACCAGAGCCAGCAGTCTCCATCCTTTCTCTGCAGGCATTTTACACTACTGTCTCTCCTCACCTGCCTGGCTCCACCACTCCAGCAGGCCTCCTTGCAGGCACAAAGTGGCAACCATGAATCCCCATGAACCTTCCTATGTCCCCACACCCGTGGGCTCACACCAGCTCTCTTAAGGACTCCGTCCTCCGCTCTGCTCATTGTGATGGCAGCAGGAAAGGGAGCATGCAGATTCCCATCTGGGAGACGATACCAGTGTCCCCTTCTTGGAGAAAGTCCTCATCAAACTCCTGACAGCCTCTTCCCTTGGCGTGGCAGGGGTGAGAAGGGACCCTTTTCTTCTTTCCCTCAAAGAAGAAGAGAGAAGCCAAAATGCTTCTCCCAAGTCAATATGTCAGGCATGTCTCCTCCTCTCTTATGGTTTATGGCTGGTAAGGAGAGGGGCTGCTGGAGTGATGGCTGGCGGTTGCAGAGCCAGTTCAGCTGTCTTTTGCTGAGTTGAGAGATGTGTCTGTCCTCTGCTATTGGCTGCTGTCTTTAAGTCTGGGGAAATTTAAGGCCTCTTTGCTCCAGCTCTGTATGCCAGTTGCCAGCGTTGGGACAGCAGGAATGTTCCATCCAACACCCTGTTAAATATATAATGCATATTAGCACAGTGCCTGGCTAAGTGGTAGCCAATGGGAGGTATATTGTTTTTCTCTTTGCTTCACCTCCAAGGTGGCTAAGACCATTTGTTTGTCGTTCCCCCCCCCCCATGACAAGATAAACAGAGTGCTGAGGCTGTGTTCCTCTCTGCCCTGTGTCCTTATCCCACCTGGGAGTCTGGAAGGCAGAGACCAGACACACTCGTTCCACAAATGTTTGTTGAAGCCTGCTCCATGCCAAGCGCAGTACAGCTGGAGACTGTCTCTTCTGGACTCCACAGCAAGACATGCGGTTAGTTAACTTTAGGTACAGACACCAAGGAAAGAGATGGTAATTGTAAGCAGAGCTCTAAGTCTTTGCCTTCCAGAAGCTTACAGTGGGTGGAGTGAAGGGAAAGGTGTGAAGCAGGATTCAGTGGGCTTGATCTGGATGAGCCCTATAGTGGGCTGAGCTGAGCTGGAGAAAGCACTGGCTTAAAGAAGGATCTGGTGCATCTAATATGCTTCGTAACCTGGCGGGAAGCACATACAATCATTTGCTCATTCTTTCTTTCTTTCTGTCAACAAAGAAGTTTTGACTCTATATTGTGTACAAGGTACCCTTCTAGATCCTAAAGGTGCCTCACTGAACACAGTAGGTAAAACCCTTGCCATGTGGAGCTTACATTCTAAGGACTGAAGGCCCCTTTTTCAGTAGCCACCCTCTTCATTTGAGAGACCACAGGCTGTTCTTCTGCAGTCTTGAAGCTGATGGCTTCACAGCTGCACAGACCGTCAGATGCCCTGCCAGCTCTCCATCCATGCCTGGTCAGCGGCTGTGCCACTGGCAGCATGAGCAGGCCACCTTCTTCCCTGTGAGCTCTCCGAGTATGAAAAAAAGATCTCAGGGAACACCTGACATCTGTTTCCCCTCCTGAGGAACAATAGGAGAGGGGCATGGCAGGGACTGAGAGGAATGACAGTTACAGATACCAAGAAGGTGGACTCTTGCCTACACAGAGAATGAGGAGACTTGTTTAAGGACAGGCCATACCATGTCATCCATTGTCCTTCTGGAAGCAGAATTAGATATCCCGTTTTCCCCAGAGGGTCAAATTAACAAGGCACAAATTAACAAGGCACAAATTAACAAGGAGATTTCTAGGGCTGAGATTTAGCTCAGTTGGTAAAGCACCACTTTGCAGTCTCTGAGGTCCTGGGTTCAAGTCCCAGCACTGCAAAAATGGGAGAAGGACATGGTAATCCATTCCCAAGGCAATCCTGAAACAATCAGCCATTGAAAACCCTATGAGGGTTGCTATGAGTCGGATATGACTCAATAGTACCTAACAACAACAACAGGAGATTTCCAAGTTAGCCAAAAAATTTTCACAACCAGCTGTCAAATGAGACAGGCTAATGGGCTCTTTTTAGCCCAGATCATTGTATTTGGCATCTAACCCTGAATAAGGGGTAGGAGCATGAGTTCATATTGAAAATTCAGCCACCTCTGGACAGGGGGTGCAAATAAGCAAAAGAAGTCACAGTTGTGCCTTGACACTGACTATGTCAATCACTACAAAGCTTGATTTTTCACAAACTGTGAGTTAGGGTACTCCTCATTTTACAGATTGGCTTACCTCAGGATTCCTTTTAGGTGGCCAGCTCCCCCAGTCCTTTCAAAATATTGACTTGGTTTTAAAAGGTGTTGTGTAAACAAATCTTCCTGATATTCTCGGCGTGAACAACTAGAAAAAGTATGACTTTTAAGTCTTAGCGGTCTGGCTTCCAAGTCTGTTTCTTACTCCTACAGGGTATGTTTTCACCTGTACTTTTAGTCCAGGTGTTCTAAGACTGTTAGCTTCCTTCCTTCAATAAAGAGAGATGTAACAGCATCCATTCCTTCACTCATTCAGGACATACTCATTGGGCACCTTCTATGTGCCAACCACACTGCAAAATGCCAAGGGTGTTTGGTGAACAAACTCTTTCCAGACAGACACTGTGACCTTGGTTTAGAACAAAATTCCACTTTAATGGTATGTGCCCTTATGCTGCTGGCATTCTAGTAGGGAGATAAAAGTGAACAAACAGGAAAAAAAATTAAACAATTTTAGTTGAGATGGACGTTGTGAAGAAACTAAGCAGGATGCTTTGAACCTACATAGGAGGGTCTGGAAATGCCTCTCTGAAAGGGTGACATTTAAAGAAAAACTGAAGAGGGTAAGAAGATGCTAACACCATGAAGAGCTAGAAAGAACAATGTTCTGCGCAGAAGTACCTGTGCGTGCGACATCCTCAAAGGTGATTAGGAGGCTGGGTGCTGTGGCCCATGTCTAGAATCCCAGCTACTTGGGAGGCAGAGGCAAGAGGATCGCAAGGTCAAGGTCAGAGGCAGCTTACACAACTTAGTGAGAACTTGTTTCAAAAATAAAAAAGGAGTGAGGTGCAGCCCAGTGTTAGAGCCTAACGTGTGCAAGGCCCAGGGCACAACCTCCTAGTAACGCAAAAATAAATAAATAACATAACATAACATAACATAATATGGGCTTATCATTTTCTAGAATCTGAAGAAAAGCCAGTTGAGTAAGCGGGGCTGAAACGTCAGTGCACAGGTTCTTAGAAGCCAGGTATATTAGTTTCCTAGAGCTAAGATTACAAAGCACCACAAACTGGGTAATTTAAAACAACAACAAAAAATTGTCTCACTATGCTAAAGGCCAGAAGTCTGAAGTCAAAGCTTTGGTGATCCCTCTGCAACACACAGGGGGACTCCCTTGCCTCTTCTTAGCTTCTAGGGGGCTGCTGGCAGTGCTTGCCATCCCTTGGTTTGCAACTGTATAACTCCAGTCTCTGCCTTTGTCAGCACATGGCATCCTCTCTGTGTGTCTGTCTTCACACAGCCATCTTGCTGTAGGGACACAGTCATATTGAATTAGAGGCCCACCCTATTCCAGTATGGCCTCATGCTAACTAATTACATCTGCAGTAACTCTGTTTCCAAATAAGGTCACATTCTGAGGTACCCCCAGGACTCCAACCTGTGGATTTTAGTGGGCCGCATTCAGCCCATAGTATCATGGTAAGGAATTTTAACTCTGTTCTACAGGAGAAAGAATGACCAAACGTGCCTGTGGATTGGATGTGGGGCAAGGAAAAGGAAGGACTTTGGGGTTGGGTTTAGGCTTTTTACTTTAATCATTAGGGGAGATTGGCGCCATTTACCTTGTTGGGGCAGACTTAGGATCAGGTCTGGGGCTGGGAGTGATGTGGATGGAGAGGGCATAGGGAAATGCAGCCATGAGAATTAGAAATGCTCCTCCCCCATCCCCACCATTGTGCTTTTATCTAAATTACTTTAAGTAGTAAAGCATTCTTTTATTGAAATGTTCAAACCCTTGTTAAAGTACAAACACCCTGAGGAGAGGAGGCACACTCGGCCAGTGCACCTTCCCCCAAAGCTGCCAAGAATAGGTAGATAACACAAAGTAACATAGAAAACATCAGAGAGAAGGTGCTTGGGGCAGACAGAGCAATTAGGTCCATGCCAAAAGGTCCTGATATCATGACTTTTTCTTAGATTAACTGTAGGTGAGAGCTTAATTTAATTCCATCTCAGTGCTGGAGCAGGACCAGAGCCTGAGAGCAAATTGCCAAAAGTGCCAGTATAATGGGGTTACAGGGTAACAAGTTTCCTCTGCAGAGACCAGCTGGAAACGAGACAGAGGAGAGCTTGAAGGGTACCCGGTGTACACTGAAGAGGAGCACATGAAGCTGAGGAAGAGGCCCAGAATAAAGCTGAGGGGCCTTTAGACCTGTTCCCTGGGCTCGACCCACCATCACCATGATTTTGTTCTTGACTTAATGATTTCCCACACTCCCTCTCCTCCTGCATTCCGGAAAGTAGCTTTCCTAAGCCCTAGAACCTTGATTCTATTGGGTTGTCATCTCTGAGTCCCCTTCTGCCTATATCTCTGTGACCCTTTTTTTGTCTGATTCTTGACAGATCAGCTGAGTTTGGGCATTTGGGCATTTGGGATGGTAACGCTCAAGGATGACATCCTAGCTTTGGTGGCAGGCATAATGTGACCACACTGGTCTCTCCCACCCCACTTGATGTTGTTCAGGCATAGACTTTGCCAAAGATATGCCCAATATCAGCTTCCCTGTGGGCTCACTGCCCTTTGTTCTGAATAGGCTATTCCCACCCAAGAGTGTGTAAGGGCAATTCCCCATGACAGAAGGGGTCCCAAGTCCTCCTATATTTTTTGCTAGGTGACAGTAAAGAAAGAGGTAGCGACAGGGCCTCCCACCTTTGGATAGACCACCTTTGAGTCTTGTATCAGGACCACTTTTCTAGCTTACTGAATGGAGGATTTTCTGCATAAACTAGGAGCACAAGAGTATCACATTCAATTTTATTGTCTTTTCTTTTTCTCTCAGGTTTCTTTTCTTTCTTTCTTTCTTTTTTTTTTCTTTTTCTTTTTTTGGATTGAACAAATGGTAAAGGCCACTCCATCAATGAGACTGAGCCAACCTGGTCTTGGTTTTATTGCCACACCAACGAGGAAGGAAACTCCCTTTTCCTTTGTATAACCTCCAAAAATATCGGTTTGGTTTGGAAGATCGGAGGAGTGGGCTGTAGCCAGAGGAAGGGAAGCTTTCTTAACTACTGTTTTCTTGGTTTTTATTGAGTGTCAAACAAGGCAGTAAATTAGAATCAGAAGACAACGGTCAGTGATAAGCAGAGCGGCCAAAGGTGTCGCCATGGGCAGGCAGGAGAGAGAGAGAAACTGGTGGCTGGATCTGCAAAGGGGTTTGAAGGGCTCTTTCTGTCGTGCAGCAAATCCCCAGATGCTCAAGAGTGGGCTGCGACCACATTACCTCCTGCCACAGCATCTCAGCTCACCTCCCTCATGGCTGGCAGACACCACACGGAGGCCAAGTATCCAGCAACAAAGCAAAGAGCTGAATTTATCTGCCCAATTTACCCAGTTGCTGGGATCATCTCCTCAAAGGGCTACCTTGAAATGCAATTGGAAAACGAGACAAAGAGTTTCCTGTTTCCTTAGAGCCGCAAGTCCGAGCCGCCAGAGCCTTGTTGCCCATACTGCACACATACAATAATTTTCCTGTGGCTGGAAGTCTGAACACTTCGATTCTATTCCCAGTTTGCCCACGGATTTCATGTGCTTGGCAAACAGGTTTCTTCGTCTGTAAAATGAGTTGGTTGTTCTATAATTTTTTAAAGTTCTGACATGCTATGATTCTCATTAATAAAGTCAAGCGCTATATATAGTGCAAGGGGGTACCCGCTCCCTCCATGCCAAGTATTCCAGGGAGGCCTGAAGAATTTCCTGACTATGCCACCTTCCCTGACAGAGGGTATTCATTTCTTAGTTTGGTTTCCTCTCTCATTTTTAAATAGCAGGAAGTGATCACCAAAAGGGGAGCTCACCTAACTAAAACAAGCTGATTCTTCCATTTTAATCCATTTCAACCAAATAGGTAACACAGAAAGAACAAACAGATCCAGGCTGTAGCTCCAGCTTGACCATGGGCTACATGTATAAATTTTGTTAAGTCAGACATTCTGGGCTTCAGCATCTTCCTTTGCAGGATGAAGGGGTACCTTGGGTGTCCTCTAATCACTTTTTTTGAGGTACTGGGGTGTTGAACCCAGGGCCTTGCAATTGCATGCTTTGCAAGTGCTGTACCACTGAGCTGCACTCCCAGCCCTTTTTTTTTTTTTTTTTACTTTTTGAGACAGCTTACTTAAGAACTTTCCCATGAGGCTTACTACCCATGGACATCTCTCCTCCTATTTAAGGACACCCTAACTAGGGCAAGGACACCTACCTCTCGGTGACCTTGCCCTTTCTGTCTTACTATTCCTGTCTCTGCAATCTGTCTCTCACTGTTCTTACCACTTCCGAACTAAGCCTGTAACTCCCCAGGTTGATCAAATGTTCCTGAACTTCAACCCAATATTTACACATACACAGTGTCTTCCCAAACAATTATATTGGTCACGTTCTGTAACTGACACATTTCCCTTCTCCAAGCGCTATCTTGTTAGGAGCCGTCGAGTCAGTTCCAACTCATAGTGACCCTATGTGCAATAAAATGAAATATTCCCCAATTCTGTGCCATGCCCTGCACTATGTCAGTGCTTCTGTACTATTCACAGGGTTTTCAATGGCTGATTGTTTTGGAATTGCTTTGGGAGTGGACTGCCACTTCCTTCTGCCATTTTTGCCATGCTGGGGATCAAAGCCAGGGCCTCAGAGAGTGCAGAGCAGCACTCTACCAACTGAGCTAAACAGGAAATCACACTTTCTCCCAGTTTCAGTAAGAGGAACGAGCAACACCTGAATTGTACAATTTGATGCTATTATGGCCAGTACCTGAAATTTTCCTGTCTGTCACTGCCATTTCTGTTATACCTGTTTTTCAGAAAACCTTTGACCTGTCTTTTTCTTCAGTTCCATTTATTGGGCACCTACTGTGAGCTTTTATGATATCAACCTCACTGGTGAAGAAACAGGTTCTGAGGTTAAATGATCTACCCCAAGCCACGTAGTTATATGCAAGCTGAGATCCAAAGCCCTGTCTGACTCTAAAACATGACAGAAGCTCCACCCTTTGCTCCTCCATCCTTCGTTATTTCAGCTTCTGTATTGTCCTTCCTCCAACTCCCACTCTGCTTCTCGCTGTCTCTATGTCCCTACTTGCTTTTACTACTCAGCCCTCAGCCATCTGACCTCTAATTTGAGATTATCTAAAACTCAGGTCATTGGCCTTCTGAAGTGCCTCACTTCCATTCATGCACTGCAGAACAGATCATCCTCCTGACTCTTCTCAGTCTGCTTCTGTGTCTTTTACTGGTAGATTTTCCCCCTTCATACTCCATAAATGTTAATTAATATTGTGGGTCCTGAGGTTCCTATCTTTTGTGCCTTGATACCTTGCTGTACAGTCTCCTTGATCTTTTTCATCCACTTATGTTTTGTCCACAACTTCTATATTGACAAGACCCAAATCTGTATCTTTAAGCTACTTGGTCAGTTGCCTGCTAGACATTTCTATTTGCATGTTTCATGGGCGTCTCAAACTCAGCAAGTCCAGTTGTCTTTCTCATGAGACTGTCTCTTCCTCATTTGGTAGCATAATCTTTTGTGGATTCGCTAGAGCTAGTAACCTGAGATCCATTCAAGCCCCTTTTCTTTTGCTCTGTGTCCAATCCAACCACATATCCTTTCTTCTTAACAACTTTTTCTCAGACATGTTCCAAATCCAGCCTCTTCTTTCCACCTACCTACCACTGCCCTACACTGGGTCTCCATCATCTCCATTTTTCATACTGCAATAACTTCCTAAATGGTCTCTGGGCCTTTAGCCTGTCCTCCTCCCGATCTATCTTCATATGCTACCAAGCTAAACTTTGCTCCTGGAACACTTCAATGGCTCCCTGTCATCAGCAGAATGGAACACAAGCTCCTCAGACTGGAGAACAGTGTCCTTGGTAACCTGGGCTGTCCACCTTGCCCATCTCATTGCTCTTCATTCCCTGCCTTATACGTTATGGTGTGGCTGCACATCACAGCCTCTGGTTCCCTGACTATAACCCAGATGTTTCTGTCTCTGTGCTTACAAGCTGTTCCTTCCTTCAAATTGCCCTTAGTGGCCCCTCCTTTTACTTGCCCAGAAACGTCTACCTTCCCTGTAAAACTCATCTGTAGGTCCTCTAGTCTAGGAAGTACACACACACACACACACACACATACACACACACACAAATATGCACACACACACACACACACACACACACACACACACGTGCATGCACCACATATAATCCAGGCTGCTTTAGGTATTTTCTTGATCTTTTCTAAAAGTATTTTACTTAGAACTCTGTCCTCCCACTCACAATACTTCATAACTCTCAGATTATGTGCCTTTTGTCCCTGTCAGAGTGTGAGGACAGTGACTCATTCAGCCTTGGTGCTTGATCCAACTCCTGAAACATGGCAGGCACTAAATAAACATTGGAAGATAAATGAGTAGATGGACCCAGTGCAGAGCAAATCTTCAACTTGCATATCTAGAGGTAGCTTCCTTTTCCTCTCTCCTCCCCTAACCTTTATTTTCTCCTTATAATTAACCAAAACACTAAAGAAAACTTGACCATTCAGATCTCAAGAGCCAGCCCAGAGAAGAGGGTTTTAAAACGTCTTTGGGCATAGGAAAATATGCTCTGTTTTGCACTGTATGTGAATAACACTGTGGATGTTAGGGTCTCTCAAGTTCATGTGTACACAAAGACCTACTAGTAGATAGACTTTTCAAGGTGAGGTTAGACAAAGGCAGAGGCTAACAATAATAATAATAATAGAAGATAAGCTGTATATGTGATGGTTGCTATGTGCCAGGCACTGTTTGAAGTATGTTACAAAGTTAAAACAGTTTGTTTAATTCTCAAAACAATCCATGGACTGGGATTTCCTTCTTCCTCCATTTTAACATTCAAATGTTTAGATAAGCAGAGCACTGAAAAGACTAGCTATCAGGCTGGGTTCTCGGGGGCCAGTTAGCCTCCCTTCATTTAGGACCATATTGCAACTTGAGAAGGGTGACCCCAAAGACAAGGGAAGCCTGACATGTTGGAGCACCTGTTACAGATCAAGACTTGCCTTAAAGGTTTTATAAGGACTGTCTTATTTGTCACAATAGCCTGACAAAAATAGATGCTCTTATTTTAGCGATGGAGAAACTGAGGCTAAGAGAGGCTAGGTGAGCTGTCTGAGACAGACTAGGAAGTGGCAGAGCCAGGACTGTCTGATTTCATTGACATTGCTCCACAGTCAGGCCTGAAGGCAGGCAGGCCTAATGCATTGGCACAGGTCAGGGAACATACTACTCAGTTCCAGTAAATGACAGTTCCAAGCCTCAGGGATGGTGGCTATATTGGTCAAGATAGGCTTGTACTGCAGTGACAACCCCTGAAATCTCACAGGCTTAACACAATAAAGTTTTATTTCTCATTCACACGAATACAAATCCCCATGTAGGATATGTTGTCCTCCTTCATCTCCTGACTATTGCATCTGGAAAGAATTTGCTCCAAGATCACCACACAGGGGGAGAGAGAGGGAGGAACCACATAGACTCTTAACTGCCTCAGACACATGGCACTTTCACTGATAGTTCACTGGCCAATACTGGTCATATGGCCACCCCAATCTCAAGGGAGGCTGGGAATTACATTGGAGGGCATGAACACTGAGAGAACACTACCTGTGCCACCTTAGCATCTGCCTCCTATCCTCAAGAGCTGCCTACTCACATACATTGCCTTCTTAAAAGATATTGATGGTATGATGGTTTGTGCCTCTAAATCCTTCCAACACAGCCCTCAGAGCTGCCTTCTCCTTTATGAAAGTGAATCTGGTAATGAAGAAGAAACCAGGAAGTTGTCAACAAGGCAAACAGGCAATTGCCCTTTGAACTTAGTGACTTCTGGCTTTGAAAGCTGTGAACCCCAATTCTAACCCTTCACCCTCCCAGGAGAGAAAATGCACTGCTACAAAACCTACCTAACCATGTCCTCATTGCCTAGAGGCAGGAAAGTGCAGGCGTCTAGGTGATGATGGGAAGCACTAGATGGATGGGAAGGAGGATGGGAGATTCCAGTGGCCCTCACTCCATGGCTGGACCCAGACACGACAGCAGAAAGCAGTCTTCTTTTTATGAAAGCACAGTGTCTCTTTCAAAATAATTTACAACACACAACCAAGCCTGCTGTGCAGCATTGCAATTTGTCATTAAAACTCCATTCCTCTTGCCAGAGTAAATGAGCCATTTACAGCCAGGGCGCCAAGATGGACTGTTGTTATTTTTTCTGTCTTTGTGTTATGAGTGTTTGTGGCTTTCCTCAGACAAGCCCCTGGAAATTCCCAGAGGAGTTTTCCTGCCACTCAGGTCAATTAGCCAGGCCTGAGAGTGGTTCCCTGGATACAGATATCACCCTTGCAGAGGACTGCAGAAAAATTGGCTTGGGTTCCCCCAGTGTGAATGATGCTCCTGGGAAGAATCATTTGTACCTGCATGTGCTGTCTTTCTCACACACACAGGAGCTCCCACATGCTCACACATGGACATCCACAGGACAAAAGCAAACCCAAAGAACCCAATATCTTCACTTTGCCAGCCATCAGCCATATTACACCTCTATTAAGGGAGGGGGACACGTGAATCAGCAGATGAGCTTTAGGTGAGCCCAGTATAATTAATGAAGATAATTAAGCCTCCTCTAAAACAGGGGTCCCCAGTTCCTAGGCAATGGACTGGTATGACTTAGCAACCAGGCCACATAGCAGAAGGTGAGCAATGGGAGAGTGAGCAAATTTCATCTGTATTTGTAGTCACTCCCCATCACTCACATTACTGCCTCAGCTCTGCCTCTAGCCCATGGAAAAATTGTCTTTCTTGAAACTTGTCCCTGGTGCCAAAAGGTTTGGGGATCACTGCTCTAAAATACATGCATAGACAGGCTCAGTGAGTTAATAGGCAAATGTTTTAGGGTGTGATTCTTCCTCCTATGATCTCTCAGATCTCAGAATTTCAGCCCCCACTGTTGTTCTGGGATGTCTGGCCCAGAGGAAGCAAAATAATAAAATAAATAAGTCAGACAAGTATTCATTAAGGGAAAGAGAGTAAAGAGATTCTTTGGGCAGCAGCAGAGGGAAAATGCTGTTGGTGATTAAGGGAGAGTTTTGCCCCAAGGTCTAAGGGCAACAGTTCTGTCTTAATTTATCCCTACATCCTACCTTCTCCTCATACACAAGCCATCTTGGCAGGTACATAGAAAATGATTGATAACTATTTCTTGAATTGCGCTATGTATAAAAGATTGGATTTTGCCCTCAGGGAGTTTACATTTTAGTTTCACTGAAAGCACATGTCCTTCTATTTCTCCTTTTAAAAAGTCTGACCAATCTCTGAAAGCCACTGGTCCAAATTCTTTTTTCTAAGACTCCTGAGTCTGTGGCCTCACCCTCACCTAACAATTTCTGATTTACTTGAATATATAACTATCTTGCCTATGGACTTCTTGAGTCAGGGAACATATCTGATTTAGCCTTATATCACCGACAGTATCTGGCATAAAGTGTTCAATAAATACATTAAAAGTTAATGATGCTTACTAAATGCTCTGTTTCATGAGTCAGACACCAAAGTTCTTTAAACTATGCTACAATAATAATAATAATACTCCCATAGGATTACTGGAGGGATTAAGTGAAATAATGTATATAAAACCCTTGGCACAGACCCCAGCTTATAGGGATAGTAGCTACTACTGGGTAAGTTTCCTCAGTGTTATTTATCCCTCCTTTTTTCTACATCCAGGAGCCCAAATCAGAATGGTCAGATTCCAAAACATCAGGTTTTCTATGGGAACTTTCGTAGGAAGATAAATAAGCTTACTCTGATTCATTCCATGATTTGTTGCACTCTCTTCCTCCCCTTAGGCGTTGAGTGTGGCCTTTCCAAGATTAAGGAGAGTATAATCTGAGGTGGGAATGAATGTAGAGGGAAACCATATTTATGTCTAACCTGTTCAGGAACGTATGCCTTCCCAAGGTCTGACTTAAACAACAGGAGTTAAGAATTGGTATTTAGGCCCAGAGCACAAGCCAACAATGAGACCTACTTCATACATATAGCCACCTCCCCTTGTCACCACAAAAACTACTAAACCCATAACAACAACAGAGGCTAATTAACCTAGTGATAACCTTGACAAATGTCAAGACATTCTAGCTTCAGAAACAATTTGTGTTCTGCACGAGCTTTTAAATTGGTAGAGAAGAAAAACGTTTATATCCACACCTATCTGGATGCCATATGGTAAGAGTTAAAATGGAGGTACAAGGCACAAAGACAAGAAATAAGAATTTTAATAACTCTGAGGACTAAACCATTGATTAGTGATGAGAGAACATGTTAAAAGAGACCAGGAGGACCACAAGTACAAGGCCAGACTGGACTGCATAGTAAATTCCAGGCCAGCCTGGATTATATAGTAAGACCCTGTGTCAAAAAACCAAAGCAAGAAAACAAAGAATGGAGGAGAAGTAGGAGGTGGAGGAGGAGGTAGAGAAAGAGAAGGAGAAGGAGAAGGAGAAGGAGAAAGAAGGAGAAGGAAAAGGAGAAAGGACAAGGAGGAGAAGGAGAAGGAGAAGGAGAAGAAGAAGAAGAAGAAGAAGAAGAAGAAGAAGAAGAAGAAGAGGAGGAGGAGGAGGAGGAGGAGAAGGAGGAGGAGGAGAAATGGGAGTAAATGACCTTACCAGAGAGGAGAATTTAGAATGATAAGAGAGGGCCAAAGATAAGAGAGGGCCAAAGGCCAAGCCTCTGGTGTTCTTTCTTCTCCAAAGTACTTCAGACTTGAGCACAACCCTCTGAGTATCATATGATAACACCACCTAACTGTGCAACCATGGGCAAGTTCCCTCTCTAGAAGTGCCTGATTTCCTTGTCTGTAAATTAGGGCTTGGCCAGGATGGTCCACATTCTGTGAAGCTATGTTCAGAGAGCATGTAACAAACTGGCCACTATCAGGAAGAAGCATTCTGAGGTGGAAGTAAGCAGTGAAAATCAGCACAGGGTAGATATGTTCTAGTGCTGGTCCCAAGTAGACAAGACTCAAATACCTGAGTAGCTCATAACAAGCACATTGGTATCCTTCATTTACTACTGTTTGCTTACACTCAACAGCAAGAAAAATTATTAGAGTTGAGAACTCACCATAGATGGCAAAGAACACGGGTGTTATCTTTTGGATCTTAAGTGTCCCCCAAAGGCCCATGAGTCAAAATCTTGTTCCCCAACTTGGCACTACTGGGAGGTGGTAGAAACTTTAAGAGGTGGAAACTAGTGGGAATTCTTTAGGTCACTGGGGGTGTGCTCTTGAAGGGAATTGTGGGACACTGGTCTCTTCCTCCTTTTCAGTTCCTGGCCTTGAGGTGAGTGGTTTTGCTCGATCATATGCTCCCACCATGATGTACTACCAAAAGCCCAAAGCAATGAAACTTCTAGAACTGTGAATCAAAATTACCCTTTTGTCTTTATAAATTGATTATCTCATGTATTTGTTATAGTAACAGGAAGCCAATTAACACAACTAGTCTACAAGACTGTTAATAAGCCACTAAGTAAGATGCTGGGCAGGTTCAAAAAGTCTACCTGCTCAGCATATGGGGTCCAGATGTCTGACTTTTGCTAAATCTGCACTCATCCATCCTCTATGGATCTTGTCCCACCTAGACTCTGGTTTTAAGTAACAGAACATTTGGTTCCCCATTGTAAATGTTTGCCATACAACTTACTTTCTCCTACCCTGACCCCAATTTCTGCTTCCTTCTACTCTAATTTGCATGCAAATTACTCAGGAATGAATTTGTGAGCCATTACAAGGGAAACAGAAGGAAGAGATGATAGGAAGAGTGGAAGATGTTTTTGATACTTCCTGCTGTGCTCAACCATTAGGTGGCATTTTGGAAGCCCTTCCCAATATCCAGGAATTGGTCATGGTGTGAATAAACTTGATGGTAGGTTTGAGTTGATGCCAGCATTCTGAGGTCAAAGAGACCTAACTGGCAATGGTAGGAAGAACATGGATCTTTTCCTTCCCTGGGTGCCACTTGAACACTCTTACCCTATGGTCCTGTATTTAGTTCTAGATTGGCACATATTCTCTCTCTCTCTCTCCTCTCTCTCTCTCTCTCCCCGTGTGTGTGTGTGTGTGTGTGTGTGTGTGTGTGTGTGTAATTTTCTTTCTTCAGTTATATGCTCCCCACAACCAAATTGTTCACTTTCTTTATATTCTCCCCTCAGCCCCTTGCATGTTCTAGGCAATAATAGGGATTCATTAACTCTTTGATTTGAAGCAGCTCCCCATTTTCTGTGTAGAAGGAACTTTGAAGTCAACAATTTGGTTGTGAGAGAAGTTTAGGGACTTTTTTAAAAACACATTTCATAAATGTGAGAAAATGTCAACAGTGCATATCTAAGAATGGGATGTGTGGGGCTTCATGAAAACCCCCATTACTCCTCATCATCGCCACTTCATTGACTGCTTGACTAAAGAAGCAATATTTCCAATGGTGAGAATAGGCTAGGAAAAAAGACAGAAATGAAAGAACAAAGATTAGATTTTTTCATTTCTTCTAATTTAGAGAGGATTGGATAAAGGTCTTTAGATCACTCAAAGTAAGGGCTGGGCTCTCCTGGAGAGAACTCTTTAGTTAGAATCTGAATGTATCTTAGAAGTAATGCAATAGAACCACTCTACTTCCTAAAGGGTGAAATGGAGACCCAGCAAAGTAAAGTGATTTGTTCATGACCATACAACTATTCAGGAAAACCAGGACGTCTGGGATCCACTCTCCTTTTCTTAAACCAATGTTTCCCAACTTTGGAGAGCTTTAAAAACTACTAGTGTCAGGTCTATCCCAGACTACTTAAATCAGAATCTACGGGGATGAAGTCTAACTTTGGTGTTGTACGTTTTTAAACTCCATAAGACTTAGAATTGCTGTTCTGTTCTATAAGACTCTGCTTTATTCTAGCTCAAAATGGGTTTAGAAATTTTTGTGAAGCAATTTAAAAGTATTTATTGGTTATCTACTATTGGTTATCTACTATGTCTACAAGGCACTATGTTTAGAGGTTGTGAAGAAATTAGATTGGGGGAAAAGGCAAGGCCCTGGCCTAGATTTCAAAGTAATAAAAAAGACAGAAAGAAGCCAGACATGCTGCCACACTCCTGTAATCCCAGCAACCCAGGAGGCTGAGGCAGGAGAATCACAAGTTTGAGGCAGAGGCAGCCTGCACAACTTAGTGAGACCCTATCTCAAAATTTAAAAAATATAGAAAGACGGGGCTAGGGTACAACTCAGTGGTAGAGCACTTGCCTAGTGTGTGCAAGGCCCTGAGTTCAACCATCCAGTACAGAAAAAAAGAAAAGAAAAGACAGAACAGAATGCCACCTCTTTCCAGGGTCACTATATCATCCTTTTGATAATGGTAGATATTACTAATTGATTTTTATTGTCTTTTTTCTCTGACCCAAAAATAGTCTCATAAGTTTTTCAACCATGGGTTCTAGGCAAATATCACCTTTTGATCTCTTGACACCAGAGAAGAAACCCATTTTCTGTTATTGGACAGATCATACATATATGTCTGGAGTTAAAGGACTAGTTGAGGAATGCCTTAGTTTGAATCCATAGCCCATGTGTTAAAGCCTTGTTCCCCAGGTTGGTGCTATTGCGAGGTGGCAGAACGTTTAAGAGTGGGGCCTAGTGGGACATTTTCTGGTCACTGGGGAGAACGCCCTTGAAGGAAGTAGTCAGACCCCAGCCCCTTCCTCTTTCTGTTTCATATCACAGCCATGATATGATCAGTTTTGCCCCACCATGTGCTTCATGACAAGCTACCCCAGGCCCAGAGCAACAGGGCCAGTACACCATAGACTAAAACCTTCAAAGCTGTGATCCAAAATAAAACTTTTCACTTTATAAATTGATTATCTCAAGGTATTTTCTACAGTAATGGAAAGCTGATTAATGCAAAAAATAATGAGCTAAAGCCAGAAAGACAGGTTTATAGGAGGTTGAAGAGGGTTGTCTGTCAGGCAGGAATTTTGAACTATATTCCAAAGGCAATTGTGAGCTGTTGAAGATTTTGCACAAGAGATTATAAAAAAAATTAACTTAGTTACTGAAAAAGACAAAGAGATTGCAATTAGTGAGACTGGTTGCACAGTTTAATAATCGGATGTGAGGTAGCAAGGGCCTGAACATCAGAGGCCACCATGAGAATGGTGAAAAGGGACAATCTGAGGACATTGAAAGAGAATTGACAGGACTCCATGACTGAATGAGGAAACTAGATGGGAGAGAGAGAGAGACAGAGGCGTCAGATAACAGCTAGTTTGGGGACTGGTTAAGGCATGCCATTACTGAAAATACAGAAACAAGTGGAGTCTCTAAACTTAATCCACTTGGGGTGTTTTCTTCTACCCATGGGGAAACCTATTCTGAAGTGGCATCAGCATATCTGGGCTCAAATTCCTAGCTCTACCATTTGTCTCCTGTCTGGAATGGAAATGAAGAAGGCAAGCCTTTTGACTTGTCTAAATTGTCTCATGTCTAAAATGGGGAAGATGATGTCAACAGTCCTATCACAGGAGGGGATTAAATAAGACAAGGCGGCAGTAACACGCCATGTTCAATTCGTCAGTTTTGGATTCTTCTGGCTCATCTTCATGGTTGTATGCTGGCTCTGGAGGAGGAGAGCCTGGGAAGGAGGCCAGACCTGGAGAGGGAGAGTTGAAAATATTTTCTATGGAAAAGATAATTAAAGTTTGGGAATTGTTAAGACCTCTTAAATAGATGTCAAAAAAATGGAGATTACATAGAATGTTGGATAACACCACTTTTTAAAGTATTTTATTTCCCAGTTTGGTTCTTAGCACTGATTCTGTGAAGTTTATAAAATCACAGACAAGTAGCACTTATGCCTAAATAAATTTTAATGTGCAATTGAAAAATACTTTCTTTCCATTATAAAAGAAAAAATACTTCACATACTCTCCTACCATTAAACACATTATTAACATTTTATTGCATTTCTCTATTCCATGCTTTTTGTTTTTAATATAAACAACTATTTTTATGGAAGAATAAGAAAAGGAGATGGTGAATAAGATGTTCTTTTTAAAAAATTCAAAGAATCCTAACCATAAAGTGTGGATATAACGTATTTTTTAGAGACATAAGGATAGAAATTAAAATCTCCTACAAGTGGAAGAATTGTAAAGGTCATCTAAATATTTACATATTTTTTTCTAAGTTTACATTTCTTAAATACCCATTATATCTCAAGCCCTTGGCTAAGTACTTTCCCTGGAGTATGTCACATAATATGCCCAGCAATCCCATGAGGTAGTTATCATTACTATCACCTTTACAGATAAAGAAACTGAGGCTCAGAGGTTTGCTGTTCTAGCCAGGTGATAGGGCCAGGAAGTAACAGAGCCAGGCAAGGCCAAATTGATCTGACATCAGAGCTCATGCTTATAACCTTTGTGTAGTTGGAGCCCTCCCCAGTGTCTTTGACCTACTAAAGTAGACACTCTTCAAAAGCAGTGGTTAGGGGACATGGTCCCTGGTGCTGTGTCTGAGTCAAAAACAGCTGGGAGTGGGCTGAGAAATGAGTTGTCTATGAAACAAAGCAAAAGAAAAAAATGGATCAGGACACAATAATCATTGCTAATCATTTGAATATGGGGTGTGAGAGTTGGGGCAACAAGGGATTCCAAAGTCAAAGAAGAGACTCATGGCTGCCTTCCCTCTCTAGTCACCCTGTACCCCCAAATCCTCCCTGATATAACAAATCTCTCTCTGGTTGTATCTCTGGCTCCTTCAGGAAAGGGTGCCAAGGCCTCTCCTCCTGGTGGGACAGGGTAGAGCTGCCGAGGTGGATATGAGGAAGCTAAGCTCACCTCTTCTGTGAATTTGAGTCTTTCAACAAGGAGCCCTGCTCCATAATCCTGTGGAGGGAACCTTGGACCATGGCCGCTTTCGTTGCCAGCTGGGTAACTGCTCCCTGGTCAGAGCCTGGGGCTTTCTCTCAGCCTTTGCTGGGGTCAGAATGCTGACACGATTGCTTTTTCACAGCTCTCCTGACTCACTGGAAATAAGTCCCTCTCCCAGCTCCCAGGCAGCTTCCTGCAGAGCATCCTCAGTGGTTCTCAGCTGTTCCCATGGTAACAGAGTGAGGGGCTTTTTGTTTTCCTCAGAAGGTTGAATCCTTTCAAGGAGAAGGTAGCTATTGGCTCTTCTCCATAATCCACAGTTCCATCCCTACCCTTGTTTGGCTGCGTGACTAATTTTATAATTATGTATTTTTAAACATAACAGGTATAATAAGTGGAAACTGAGGCTGAAAGGCTTAGGAAAGCACTGGCCCAGACATTTCTTAGCAATCACATGTCAGAACTAGGGATGTCAGATTTGATTAGAGCAAATGAATCAGAATCTGTGGGGGAAGCATCAAGAATCCTCCACAGGTCAATAACATCCACTATGAAGAAATACAGACATTTTCAAAACAAGGAGATCTGGTTGGCATTGCAGCTGGAAGCAGTCACCCGGTCTCTCCATGGGGCACAGAGTGGCAATGCTTTTGCAAATTTCTCTTTCTTTCCAAGGCCATGACTCCAGATGACTGGCCTAGGAAGCTGGGACTTGACCTAGTCTCCAGGTTAAAGCTTCAGATGGACTGTTTAATCTCCCTGGCCCTTGGTTTCACTTGTAAAATGAGAGAATATGTGATAATAGGCTCTTTTCAGGGTGAAAAGTGCAGCGTTTTTGAGTTGCAAAGAGAAAAGGGACTTTCCTGAGCTGTTCTCACATTGCAGATTCTAGCCTCTTCCAGAACGAATACCTTTCTTAGAGTACTTGGCCTTGTGAAATGCTCCCTTTTTCCTTTCCTCCTTTATTTTATGTCAAGGTAGCCTTCAAGTGGCTGTGAAGCCAGAGGACACTGCACAGAGACCTCCTCCATCATGCAGACTCCAGGACAGGCAAATCCTCTCCAGACTATGAGCATCTTTGGATAGAGAATGTCTCTCAAAGTTCTTTCTATCTCTAGCAGCCAATACAGTGCTCAATAAATGCTTGTGGAATGAACGTAGTCCTAAAAATTTCAAAAACATCAGAGCTGAAGGATGCTGAAGGGTGCCATGTTCCATGCCTATAATCTCAATGACTTGGGAGGCTGATGGAGGAGGACTGAAGGTTTGAAGCTAACTACAGCCCACACAACTCAGCAAGACCCTCTCTCAAAATAAAAAATAAAAAAGGGCTGGGTGTGTGGTTCAGTGGTAGAGTGCTTGCCCTGGGTTCAACACCTAGTACTGAAAAAAAAAAAAAATCCTTCAGGTTCTCATTTTACAGATAAGGAAGCTAAGGGTCAAGATTTAGGTAACCTGACCAAAAGCATTCAACTACACGCAGAGGAAGGACCAGAACATGGCTGCCGCCCTTCCTGCAATGATTCTAATTCTTTTACTATTCTTGCAAAAGATTTCCTAGGAGCCCAGGGGTGAAATCCTTCAGCCTCCTCTTACCACTTGCCAGGAAAGCCATGTCAGCCGCTAGGGAGAAGAGAGCTATCCTGGACTCTGCCTCTTTGTCCTCTGCTATTTAATCATGGGAGAATAGAAATCTTTGAATGTGAGGATTAGTGTAAGTATGGCCTGTGCAAACCCACACCTTTCCAACCTTCAGGCCCGGAAGTTCCAGCCAAGAGTCATTTGGGCTTAATAACATCTGGACTGTTTTAATAATAATTGCAGTACTGTGTTATAGTATTTCATGTTGTTATTGTTGCTGCCATAATAATTTTCAAATCTCACTGGCTTGCACAGTAAAAGCTTTATCTCTTATACAAAGTTGGATGTCTTGGTCAAGCAGTTGTCCAAGTCTTAACTCAATGACACAGGCTGCTTCCATCTTGTGGATCCACATTTGGGACTGCTGAGGTTCTCTGGTGTAATCCAATCAATAGAGGAGGGAGGGCTTGGCACTTGTGACCTAACCACCTGGCCTGGCAATGACACACACCACTTCTCCTTACACCTTTCTGATCATCCTTCAGTCTCATGGCCCTACCTAGATTCAAAAAGGTCTGGGAAACATTGTCCTGGCTGGTCAGTCACATCCCAGCAGCAATTCTCCATTGGAAGGGGATCCTGAACTTTATTGATCTTAAACACATAAGACTAGCATATATGCAATACATTGTTGCCATGCAATCTCAGGAGTATTATTTTCTTTAATCTTCATATCTACCCCATGAGGTTATTATCCTTCTCAAGGTACAGAAGAAAAAACTAACTGAAGAAATGTAACGTACCTAACGCAACTTTACATAGATAGTTGGTGGCAAATCCAAAATTCAGACCAAAACTCAAGAGCTCAGGCCCATAAATGCTACATTCTGCCATTCTGGGCTTGTGGCCCAAGAATCTGCACTGGTCACTAAGTAGCCTGTGTATCCTTCAGTAACTTATATTTCACCTCTGGACCTTGCTTTAATCCTCTGCCAAATGAGGTTGTTAAGCTGGATGAGGTCTGAGGTAACCTGCCAGCTAGGATATCATGTGGTGCTGAGGGTGAATAGAACAGGTAGATGGGGTCCCCAGTGATGTTTTACCATAGAAAGATCCTTCTAAAGTTTCCTTGATGCACCATAGAAACATGAAGTCTTGCAGTATCCATGTAGGGGAAAATGGGTCTAATTATTCCATTTACCTAATAAAGAAATCAATTTATAGAAAAAACATAGTGGCCCCCAAGGCCTCAGAGTAACATAGGATAACCTTGGAAAAAGAACTTTTTGTATAGTACTCATGATACTATGAAAACACAGCTTCTGTGCCTAAATTTCTGGTATCCTGAAACCAAGAGATGTCACATGGGAACACACCACTCTCAACAAAAAGCACTTGCACTTACACGAAAGAGTGGAGCTGTGGGACATTAATGAGCAGTGTCCCACAGGATCCTTGCATTGACATGTTCTCAGAAGGCTTGGGACATGCGCATTACCCTGTGTTACTGCTCCTCAGAGGCTTCAGATGGTAGTAGAGTGAGCTCCAAACTCGTGCTAGGTTCAAATATTTAATGAAAGGACAATCCTTGAATGGCCTTATATAGCAAATCTATATTTCACTGTAAACCAGTTGTTCACAGAAGAGAGCAGTTGTATGTGTGTGTGCATGTACACCTGAATATGTCCTTTCTACTTACATTCTCCTAATGTCTCCACCCAGAGGACCTCAAGCCACAACCCAGCTTCTTCTTAATATTTCCAAACTTGGGGGTAAGGGGGTGCTCCAAAGGATTTATAATGTATCTCTCTCTCTCTCTCTCTCTCTCTCTCTCTCTCTCTCTCTCTCTCTCTCTGTGTGTGTGTGTGTGTGTGTGTGTGTGTGTGTGTGTGTGTGTGTGTTAAAACAACACAAATTTATAATTTTAATGTCTGGAGGTCAGAAGTCTAAAAGTTAAGTTTCACTGAGATAATGTCAAGGGGCCCCCACTTGTCTGTCAGAAAAGGACATCATGTTGGGAGAGTGGCAGGTCAACAACAACAAAAAAGGAAGATACTCAGCTAAATGGATTGGCACAGTGACTGCAACAATGGGTTTAAACATAAAAAAGATCATATGCACAGTACAGTGTCAGTAGTATTTTGTTCTGTTGTACATAGGGTTACTATGAGTTGGACCCGACTCAATGGCACCTAAAACAACTGGGTCGAGGTGGTAAGGCTGGTTCCTGTTGAAGGCTCTGAGGAGGCAATTCATTTCCTTGCCATTTTCAGCTTCTCATGGCTGCCTGGATTCCTTGGCTTATGGCCCCTTCCTCCGTCTTCAAAAATTATCACATCTATTTCTGCTTCTGTTATAACATGACTTTTTCCTCTGACTCTGACCCTCCCATGTCCTTCTTATAAGGAACAACTTCTGATGTCTTTTTGAGAGCTTATATGGGTTGGACAGATGGTTAAGAAACAGAAAGAGCATGACCAAAAGGATTTTCTGTTTTGCATGGGACTATATGTGCCATTAGCATGCACATTCCTTCTCAGGGAAAATTTTACCTCTAGTAGCAGTTGATTCCACAAGAAGCCAAGGAAGAGAGGTAAAGACTCAGGCTTAGGCCTTACCATGTGACCAGAGCCAAGAAAACCAAGTCCTAGGCAGAAGAAATTCAAGAGTCGCTTCAACAGAACCAAGAGCTTATTTAGGTAGGAAAGTGTTCTTGTTCTTGCTTGTTCCATAATAAGATGCAAATGTGAAGAGTCAGAGGGTGAGTGGAAACAAGGTAGGAAGCATGGAAAATTTAGAATCTGCCTGGTGTAACCTGGCCCAAGGCGCGCCAGGCAGCTTGCTGGGAAATGAGTAACACTGACATCTTCCCTGTGGCTACACCATCGTAAAGGGCAGGATATATATATATATATATATATATATATAAAGATTCAGATGTTTTGTTTATTTGAAAATGCTTCTTTTTAATACTGTGTTTTAAAATTTACCTGGAATTTATTTTAATCAGGTGTGGTAAGACACCTAGATGCAGAAATGACGGTCATGAAATGAGCCGTATTTATACTCACTGAAGTATTTATACTCCTAGAAGCAGGTGGCACAGCACACCGTGCATAGCCACGTGGGGAAGCTCTGGGCCAGGAGGCAGAGGGAGCAAGGGGAAATGTGGACAAGAGACTGTCCTGTGCTCTCCCCAGGGAAGGAATGGGCCAGGCAGCACAAGGTTTAAGCTTGTCTAATTTAAATAATTTCAGTGCCTCGTAGGGTGTAGGGACTGTCTCTGTTGTCTGGTAGTGAACAGTGGCCTGGAGTGTGAAAGCCCACCCAAGCAGGTAGGAGACGTGTGGGCTGTGGATCAGCCAATTTGTACTGGAAAGGAGCAGTTGCCTGTGAGTTCTTTACTGTCTCTAGAAATTGGCTGGCCCTGGGAGGGGCAGTCTCTCTGCGGACAGCAAGGGCCCAAATGTCAGAGTATCAGAAAACGTGGAGAGTAATTTAAAACAAAAACAATGCATACCTGCAGGAGGTCTAGTTTATGTGTATTAAGAACAACCTAAAAGAGTTGATGCCTGCAGCAGTACCACTGTGGCGTCTGATCCTGTCAGGTCTTGGAAGCTAAGCAGAGTCAGATCTGGTTAGTGCTTGAATGGGCGACCACCTGGGAACATCAGGCGTTGTAGGCTTGGAAGAAGGACTCAGCAATCCACTCCCAAAAAATAATCAGCCAGTGAAAACCCTATGAATAGCAGAGAAGCACTAACAATATTGTTTCGCCTATTGTACGTTGGGTCGCTATGAGTTGGACACCGACTTGACAGCACCTAACAACGATGGAGTTGATAGTATTGTTGGTCAGATTCCCAGAAATCAAACTCTGTGATAGAGATTTGCATGGAGGAAGGTTAATGCTCTGAGGCCCCATTCCTGTGAAGGAAGCACAGCTGAGCACAAGCAAAGTTGGGAGGCAATGTCCTTTACACAAGGGCCACAGAGGATCCTGGGCCCTGGGGCACTCCAGAGTGCAGTGAGGCCTACAGAAAGGTCTTGAATTGGGGCAAGGAGTCAGACTGATCACTAACTGTGGGTTCCTTGCCTCATTCCAGGAGGGGCACAATCGTAAGTAAGGGAGCTGTCTATTCACAGGGCACCCTCAGACGGGGACTCAACTGCACAGGGCACCTTGCAAGAGAGGCTCAGTTGGCCATCAACACTCTCAGCAGCAGGAGGAAGGAGTGCTTCAGCCCTGAAGGGGAACCTGGGTGGCATGCCTCAGCATCCACAGGATTTGGGAGGGCGACTCAATCTCAGAAAAATGGTGAGTTTCAGGCAGGAACCCTCTAGGGGACAGAGCTAACTTATGTTGTTGTTGTCATTGTTGTTTCAATCAAGTTATGTACCTGAAATTATGTGGTAAGACACCCAATTTCCTGCTAAGAAGTCACCAAAGGCAATTGGCCTAGCTCATGTTGAAAAAGCCTGTGAACCATGTTCAGATTTTGTTGACAATTTTGCTCAGATAAAATTTATCTACTGCCATGCTTGTGGGATAGCAGTCCCCATTGGTACAAATTTCATGAGGAAAATCCAGTGCAGGGCATTTTCTTTCTCACAGATTTGTTCTGAAAGGCAGACATTCAGTGCTTCAGGTGCTTGCTCTGGATGTTCTGTGTGAGAGCCGCCTTCCTCTTTACAACAGAGAGATAGCGGCCCTGCCAGGATGGGTGGCTGGAGCCTCACCTTTGTGAGAGGGAGATGAATTCGTGCAAATTACTTGTTTGAAGGCCACAAGTTAAAGGCACACAATAGGGTTCTTTTACCTTCTGGCCGCTGTAAATCCCAGACCCAGACGTTTGAATGCACCCGAGAAGCCCTGGTGAAGAGCTTGGGTCAGTGGATCTTTGTGGGAAGATGGCCCACTATGTGGCCTTAGCCACTTTCCACAGGATCTGGGAAGCGCCACCCTTCTTAGAGTCAAAGTTCTCAACCTGTCCTTCCCACTGGGTCCCACAGATCCTTTCCAACACACAGACACACAGACACACACAGGGATGTGTTCTCAGAGCTTCTCATCTAGTTTGTATGCGCCAAATATATGTGGTATCTGGTCCCACTTCTGGCCTTTCAGGAAATGATTTTGGGGTGGTTGGAAGAGTCCAGAAGACTCAAGCACCATATTTATAACCCCCCGGCTGCCACCACTCAGGCTATGTAAAACATCCAAAGTCTGTGAACAGGCATGAATGTCTGTTGGGGGCAGACCTTTAAAGTCTGACCTTCAGCATGAACGCCTGGTGGGGTACTGCTTCCCTTTCCTGTCATCATCCTCTCTTATCAAATAGCCATAAGGCTAGAAAGTCTTTTGGGAAATGTGGACCTGACATTAGAAGATGACTGATAAATACTTTGTTAAAGGAGTAGAGGGAAGGAGGATCTGGGAAGTGTTTTGAGGGCAGTGTAGGACCTCTGATTTCCCCCTTCTAACCACAGGGAGGGCGGTTTCATGGAACTTGACAGTGTAAGCTTGGCATGGTCTGTAATCCCAGTAACTCAAGAGGTGGAAGCAGGAGGATAGCTAGTTCAGGCCAGAGGCAGCCTGTGTAATTTAGCAAGACGTTGACTCAAAAGAAAAAAAAAAAAAAAAAAGAATGGGTTGGGGGCACAACCTGGTTAGGACAGCACTTGCAAAGTATGTGTGAGGCCTTGGGTTCAACCCTTAAGTGCTCAAAGAAAAAGAAAAAAGAACTCTACAGAGTAAGGGCAGGAATGCACTGCAGAGATCACCTGGTCAACTCCCTCATTTTGCAGATCTAGGCCTGTAAAGGTTGATGACTTGCCTGGGTTCCCAGTTCACAGAACTGCTAGGTGAAGAGCCAGGAAACTGAAGCCCATCTGACCAAACAAGTCACACCTCTTCACTTGTGCCACTTCTAGAGAACATGTTCCTTTCCTACAGCCTTTCCTCTGTCCTGCTGGTTTCCCAACTGCTGTTTGGTCAGTCTTTCCTTCTTTGCCTGTACAGGGTAGTAATGACAGGGACTTTTGCTCATCAGTATTTCCTGAGTGTCTGGAATTGTGCTAAGTGCTTCCCATGAATTTAGTCCACTTATTCCTCATACTAACTTTGTAAAGGAACAGCTGCTGTTGTACCTGTTTTGCTGAAGGGAAAACTGAGGTGGTGAGATTCAAGCCAAAAGAATCTCTGTTTTTAACCAGCATGCTGTCCCACCCAATGAAAAGGCTGGTATATGGGTTCATCTTTTCAAAGGACTTTTTTTAGCACCTTATCAGAGGAAGGGGCCCTTTCTCAAATGTTGGAGGGAGAGCAGTGGGTAAAGAGATGAACAACGTGAAGCTGGCATAAAGAAAGCACATTGGATGCGGAGCTAAGTGCCTTGGCGTCTGGTCTTGACTCTGCCACTGTCTTTCTGAGTGTTTCCTGTATGTCACTTTATTTCATGGGGCCTCAGGTTCCTCATCTGATTTTTTACAAAAAGAATGGGAGGTGCAGACATGATGATATTTAAGTGTTCGTATAACAAAGCATTTTCGGAAACTGTGGTTCTATATCCTTCAAGACATCTCTGTGTAGGGAATTTCTGGTTATGTCTCCTGATGAGAAAGTCCATCAGTCCATCTGCAAAGTACACTTCCTATTGATTCTGCCTGGTCATGATGCACGAAAAGGCTGAGACAAGAAGGGGCACCTCTCAGACTCTGTGGAGCACACCTAACTCTCCTCCTACCCCCCCTCCCACACTCCCACTCAGGTGAGGAGGCATCTATATATCTGAGCTCCCCCTCAGGGCATCTACAGATTCCCAACAGGGACTTGGCTTTCCTCTCAGGCAAACAGCCCCACCATGAACTCTTTTGGGTTTTGCTTGGTATGATAATATGTTCCATTGAGGGGTTATATAATTGCAGAGTTGACGATGATGATCTCCGGGCCAATTTCAAGTCAAAGCTATTTTTAATGGAATTGCCAGAGGATGGTAGGAATACGGGCAGGAGATGTTTAGAGAGTGCTTTTTTAAGAGCCAATAAATCTCCAACAATTTTAGTGCTTGCATTTCTGAACTTGAATTTTCAGGGAGGAAATGGGGGAATGCCAATTAAATCATAGCAGGTGTATGTAAGAGCTGAGTTCACTTCCTGCACCTATATTTTTGTTTGGGGTGCTTTTGCATAAAGTGAAAAAATGACTGGGCTAAGAGTCAAGACACCTGAGTCTATTCCCAGCTCAGCCAAAATCCCTCAGTGTGTCCTTGAGCAAGTTACTTCCCCTATCAGTTTCTTCCTCTGTAAATGAGAAGGTTGAACTACATCGCCTAATGCCCCTTCCAACTTTAAAATCCTAGATGATCTTCAGATGTCAGCAGTGCTAAAGCCCAGAACTGTCAGATGTCACGTGGCCTAGAAAGGGTTATGTTCCTCCTGTATAAATTCTTTCCTTCACCCAGTAGCTCCCAGTCATTTTTATTATTACAAGTTTACCTGTCCTAAGTATCCAAGAACCCAGGGCTTTGTTTTACAAACCTTCTTTGGGAAAAAGGTAAAAAAGCACCTACCTTTCTGGACTTTCATGAGGCTTATTTTCAAATCTTCAGAGAAGAAAATTCCATGAATACCTAGGAACATCAGAGGGATAGGGAAGGCCCCTATGCCACTGTCAAGTTCAGCTGCCGAATTCTGATTTGAGTTGTAACTGAATAAGGTAGGCAAGTGACTTAATGAAATGTTTTAAAGCTAGTTGTTTCCTCTAGCACAGATGTGGATCTCTGAACCAATTTTGAGCAATCCTACCTCTATCGGGGCATGTTGATTTACCCTGTGGTTACAGTGTTAACAACTTAGTGATTCACCTCATTTTCAATCTCCCGTTCCCTTTGGCAGGATCATGTTCTCTATGGTAAGGGACCAACACTGAGATAAGAATGGCTAAATAACAGCCTTTTCTGGAATACAAATGACTCTATGAATAAAAGAATAAAGGAAGGAGCAGAAAGAGTATTGGCTTCACTGCAGTTGATAAATGCCATACACTTCTCCTGACAAGCCAGTGATGGCATTAGGAGTCCAATCTTTGACACCATATTTTCATAAACACCCCATAAAGAGTCTCCAAGGGACACAAAGATCAGAGTACTTGGCTGAATAGTGTTCCCTCCAAGTTCAGGCCACGCAGTGCTTCAAAATATAACTTTATTTACAAAAGGGGCTTTACAGTTGTAATAAGATAAGAGAGTAGGGTAGACGCTAATTCCAATAGGACTAATGTCCTCATATGAAGGCATAAATAGACACAGACACACAGACAGAAGAGGTAGCCATGTGAGGACAAAGAAGTGGAGTGATGCATTGCAAGCTAGGGAATCTTAAGCATTGCAGTAACTGCCCAAAACTGGGAACTGGCAAGGAAGGATCTTCCCCTGGAGCCTTCAGAGGGAGCATGGCCTTGCTGCCATCTTGATCTTGACCTTCTAGCCTCCAAAAGCTTGAGGCAATAAACTTCCATTGTCTCAAACCTCCCAGCCTGTGGTACTTTGTTATAGTAGCCCTGAAAACTAATACAACCCGGGTAAAGAGGCATCTCAGAACTGCATGAGAACATTTGGAAACCTCCAGAAACCCCCAGTTTTGGCTTGTCCACTACCCATTCTCTTCATTTCCACATCCAGGCTTTTAGATGACAGGAAGTTGTAAAGCCAGCTGATTATCTCCACCACAAATCCTGCTCCCTAGTCCCCCCAGACTGTGGTGGCTATGTGATGACCCCTCCACACTCTCTTGGTGCTGCCCCACCCCATTCACTCAAGGACTGTTCCAAACCTTTCTCACCTTCTCAAGCCTCCAAATCCACTCCACCTGCCTCACCCTCAATAGATGATTCATTCTGAGACACCAAGGAAATTACTCTTTTCTCCCCTCACCTCACAGTCCCTCCATGCATCCTATGTCTGAGGGGAGGTACGGCGCTTGCTTGCCTGAACATGTGCCCAAGATTCCAACCTTCTCCAGCAACCTCAGGGACCTTGATCTACCAGCTCTGTTCACCCAGCGGCCAGTCTCAGTCTCTCCTTCTTCCTATTCTAAGTACCTTTCTATGAGCAGACTCCTTCTCTCTTCAAACCAAACCAAACCACAAACAAATACATTCCCCAAACCACTACTTGATCTTTCCCCCTCCCTGCAGATTTCTTTACAGAGTTGTTGATCATCACTCCTCCTGCATCAGCAAACTCTTAGAGACAGACTTCTGCCCTCACCCCCGACCATCATGGCGCTCTTGAAAGCCACCAAGGATTTTCCAAATCAACAAGCCAATGATCTTCTTTCAACTGACATTAAAGATATTTCAGACATTTCGTTCATTTTCAGACATTATGTTCATTGCAAGCATGACACCCAGTCTCACACCTGAACATAAAACTTTTGAGCTTCTCAACTTGCCTTTCCTGCCTGTATTTCTGTGTGTAGGTCTCATGGCTTGCATGTGCTCTGCAGCATTTCTCGCTGTTGACAATTTTCCTCTTGAAACTTCAAATCTGCTTGGTCCTTGATTCTCCTCCTAACACTTTGTTCCTTCCAAATATCTTTTTCTGGCTCCTCTTCCTCTACTCACTTGCTTTTCTCCTTCCATCAGCCATCCATGGATCAGCTCATGACTCTAATACTCTCGGCTAACACCTGTGTGCCCGTGGCTCACAGTTTCCCCTCCTCAGTGCAGGCGTCCCTGATGATCTCCAAACTTCTCATCCATCAGATGCCTATGGAGCAGCTCTAAATTGATGCCCAACAGACTCTCACTCTCACCTGACCTAAAGTTGGACTTGCTGTATTTCCCCAAGCACTTTTCTTCTTCTGTTCTCTTTCTGCACCTGGCGCCTACATCTATCCCACCACCCTCCTGAGTATGCTGGGAGCCATCTGGAGCACTCCCTGCTTCCCTCCCCCACCTTGATGCCTTCTTCCTCCTATGCCCCTGCTTCTGTTCACAGCAACACTGCTTTCTCAGCGACTCTGAAGTCATTTTTTTTTTATCTCTACTATTCCTCAAATCTAACAGGTGATGTAATCCCCTAGATTCCAGCCCCTTACTGTCCTTCAAAACAAGCTTATTTTTAGTGGGGGGAGGGATTTTTAAAATTCCTAATACCACCAAAAGGGACCTAATTGCATTTTGTCTAAACCATTGCTGTGGCTTACTAACTAGTCCTTAGGACCTGGGTTTCCCTCTGAGTCAATGTCTACTTAAATGCTGATAGAAAAAAATGTTTGCCAAGTGCTATTTGAGGTCTCAGTTGGAAGGAGCATGACTCCATTCTTAAAAAAAAAAAAAAAAAAAAGGAAAGGAAAGGAAAAGAAAAAGAAAAAATTGTAGCAGATGACTCAAGCTGGCCTCAAGCTGGTCTACAGATCCCCCTCCAGTGCTGGTGATCCTCTCACTCTTCTACTACACCTCCTCTGCCGCTCACCTTCCCGGCACTCCTGACACTCTCTACTTGGTCTCCCTCCCTCTCCCTCAGTATATAGTGCTCCCTTGTCAAAATCCAGGACACACTTCAAATTTATCCCAAATCACCACTACCATCCTCAGCATGATCAGGTGGTCTTATGTTTGAACAGTTTCACTGTCTCCAAAATGTCTTCATATGCACTTTCCCAACACAGCCTCACAAAAACCCTGTGCCTGGGAAGGGTAAGGGTTATTGGTCCTTTGACAATATGGAAGCTGAGATCAGAATAGGTAAAATGGCTAGCCAGTATGTCACTGTCTTTGGATTCTTCTTTATATTTCTCTTGTCTCCCATCATGTTCTGCCTCCAGCTGTGATTATTTCTGCACTGGCCATATTCTTCCTTCTGTATTGGGCCTAACTTATGATGAGAAATGAGAAAAAGGGTGGTTTGCCTGTGTCTCATACTTGATGGCTTAAAAATGTTTTCAAATTAAGCATGGTCCTTAATCCTCAAGGTATTCATCATGTAAGAATAATGATTCCCCATTTTAACATACAGATGAGATACTTGGACCAAATTTTCTTGTTATAGCTGGCACAGAGCTTCATCTATAGGAAGAATGAAGTATTTGTGGACTGTTGCAGCAGCTTGAAAATGGTTAAATATCTGACCATGGAAGGACAAGAATAGATTTTGTTTATATGTGTCTCTTAAACTAAAACCAGTCAGTGAATAGTAAGGGAAGGAGACTGTGTACTCATTATAAAAACAACTTTATAACATTCAGAGAAGAATAACCCTATGACTGTCTCTAGATGTAGAAAGTTCTTTATTCCTATGCTGAGGATATTGTAGAAGTCATTTCTGTATTAAAGCGAAGGAGGGGAATGGCTATATAGGATATATTCTTTAATTATTCTTTCATTTAAAAATATATAGTAAGGGTGGGCATAGTAGCACGTGCCTATAATCCCAGTGACTTGGGAGGTGGAGGCAGGAGGATCTCAAGTTCCAGGCCAGAGGCAGCCTGTATAACTTAGCAAGACTCTGACTCAAAATAAAAAGTAAAAAATGGGCTAGGGGTGCATCCCAGTGTCAGAGCACTTGCAAAGTAAGTGTGAGGCCCAAGTACAGAAAGAAAAAATGTGTGTGTGTGTGTGTGTGTGTGTGTGTGTGTGTAGACACTTCTACATGATAGTAACTGTGCTAAGTGATTAGAATGCAGTGGTAATGAAAAAAAATGAAGTCCTTCTTGAGTAATTTCAGCCTAGTGAGGAAAACTGGCTCAAATAACATGAGAGGTTGAAGGAGTTCTGCATTCTAGAATAATATGATTGCTGTTTGAAAGCTAATTTATCTTAGGATGGCAAATTCTTAAACAAAATTTTGTACACTTGGACCACAGCACCATGAACAGCAGCTGCTCTAATTCAGAGCAAGTTCTCCTGCCAAGCACTGTGTGGACAAAGCTCTGATGTATAAAGGGGATATTTTTCTCTAGGAAGAACCCAGCAACCATCCTTCTGGAGAAGTACCTGAGTCTAGGAAGAGACAGGACAGCAATAGAAGTCAGCCTGTTGGGATAGGGACATTGTAAGGATGAAAAGAAGAATGGAAGTTCTGAGCCCTCTTCCCTAATCCACAGTGCACACTGAGCTGGGTCACACAGAGGAAGCTGTGTTCACTGTTTCCACTCAGTGGCTGGAGGGAACTTGGAAGAGAATCTCAGAAATAACTCTGGCTGATTGTCTAGTTGTTCAGTGAGTTTTTATGGAGCCTCTACTGTGTCACAGGCTGTGCAAGGCATTGGGATATGACAGTAAACAAGATAGGCAAAGGTTTAGCCATCATCACAGTGGGTACAAGGAAGTCATTGTGAACACGTCCAAGAGACAAAAGATGAAGGACAAACTCATCTATTTATCCCAAACATCTATCAGGTGCAGGAGAGAGAGGAATTTTAGGACCTGCTCTGAATAATAAAAGGGGTTTTTGTGTGTTTGTTTCTTCTTTTTTTTTTTTTTTTGTTTTTTTTTGTTTTTTGTTTTTTGTTTTTTAAAAGAAAGAAAGGAAGGACAAGAGAAGTTATCTGAATGGCAACATTTATCTGCTATGGCACCTCACTGTCTCTCTCTTTCTAATCCTTTTCTCCCCCAGACTCAACCTTGGAAGGCTTGCAGGCCTGCTAGAGGCATCTCTGGCATAAAGTACAGAAAAGAAGGCTTTTGAGTCTGTAGCATGTTTCATCCGTATTGTAGAAAGCAGCTTAAATGAAAGGATGTGCTGGGGCCCCTTGGGCTTCTGTGATTGTGTTAGAAACCCCCTGGACAGTATTGGCATGTGTTAATCTATTATAGCATCTCTGAACATTCAGAGGATGGCTTCTCCTGGAAGTGTCCCAAGGCTGTGTGCATGGGGCAAGCCAAACATCTCTCCACGCTGAGGCTGAAAATGCCTTGGGTGCCCTTGCCGATAGAATCTGATGTATAGATTCATGTCTACAAGCACGCAGTGACTGCTGGCAGCAGTTATTACAACCCGAATGTGAAATGTGCTATTCTATTCAAGGATTCTGATAAAAAAAAATTATCAGCCAAAGTAGATGTTTAAGGAACCTGGTTTCACTGTGACTGACTGGAGTTATCTTATTTTCCTAGCTCTAGTCTGCCTTTAGTCTGGGGAGCAAGAGGGAAGGAGCTCCCCAAATGCTGTGCCTCCCCAGTCATCATGTGGTTTATTTGGTTCTCTATAAACAAACCAATAAGTTTGACTCATATTCTGTTGATGTCAGAACCAAAGTGCTAACGGTCTGACCCCAACCTACCTGCCCAGACCCCACACCTACTTGTTCTTTGTTACCTCTCTCCTCCATACTATTTGTGGGATCCTGAACTTATCAACTTTATTCAGGCTGACCCTTTTGCTCTTCTCCACTAGGGAAGTATTCTCTCATTTTTTTATGACCCAGCTGACATTTCAATGCCTCTGAACATTTTTCTTGTCCCTACTGGAGCACTTCTTTCTTCTGGGCTCCTATGGATTAGGTCCTGTACTTGGCACTTGGGATACCAAGTCAAGTGACAAAGCATCTGTGTCCTCAGATCCTCCCAATTTAGTAAGAAAGCAGAGCATGTGCAACTTCCTATAACAAAGGTTGAAAAAGAGGCATGGAATAAAAAGTTTGGTTGAATCAAACTAAATCAAACTGAATCTGGGCCCCAACTCTGAGATATTCCATCATGATGAAGTTCTTGGTTTGCCCTAGTGATATCACAACCTCATGCTGCCATCCTCACAGGCACAGTGGACTCCCTCCTATCCTTAAATAAAGACAATCACCACTCTCATTTCTGAAAGCAGCAACTTGGCTGCCACCACCATCACAAAATTACTAAAACAAAGTTAATCCTGTGTAAACTTTCCAAACCAATACTGTATGAAATGATTATTCATATTATGAAAATGATTCTTCACATTCTGAATACCAAGATTTTTGCCATAATACAACTTGGGTCCAATTTGTAGATCTCAACTATAGTCTTTTTTTCAAGAATATTTCCTTTTCTCATAAAATAAAAAAAAAAAATGCACATGAGAGTATTAGCACAAAGGGTCTGCAAAATAAATTGTATTTAATTAGATGTGAAATAAGACGCACATGAATTAAAAATAAGAGCAGTTATGGCCACTGTCATATCTATAATAACACTGATATAGTTTTAATTAATGTTCCTATTTTTGTAGTTTTAAAGGTCACAATTTTTGCATAGAGTCCTGTCTGTTCTCATGCTGTGTACTAGAAAGTTTTCTTCTTGCATTCCAGTAACTTAATTTTCTTAGAAAAACTTATATAATCTCATATTTTATCTATCAACCCCCACTGGTAACTAGACATTCACTCTTCTGTTTACATTGATCTGTCTTTTTGCCAGTGCCATACTGGCTTGATTACTGTGCAAGTCCTGTGAGTCTCCCAACTTTGTTCTTCTTGCTCAAAAATTATTCTAGGCCTTTTGCATCTCCATCTACATTTTAGAATGAGCTTGTCAATTTTTATTTTTAAAAATTGGTAGTGCTTATGATTGGGAATATGCTGTTGATGAATAGGTTAATTTGGCTAGAATTAAAATCTTAACAGTACGGAAGCTTTCAATCAATGAACATGATATAGCTCTTCATCTGCTTAGCTCTTTAATTTCTCTCTGGAATGTTTAGTTTTCAGTGTGGATGTCTTGCACATACTTTGTTAAACTGATTTTATAGCCTATAAAAATACTCTTCTATACACTTATTCCTACTGCTTGAGATAGCGAGATCTCACCAGTTTGGTTGGGCTGGAACTGCAATGCTTTCCGGCATGGCCTGACCTCTGTGTTCATATTCACTCTGAGTTCTGCATAAAGAGATCTCTGCTGCACCTTATGGAATTTTGCCTACATATGTGCACCCCAGCCCTCAGCCACACCTGCAGGGAATTCCCAGGCAGACCTCTGGTCCCTATACTGCAAATTTGATGCACCTCAACAACCCAGAACTCTTATCCCTGCCCGCTCAGTGGAGCTAAACTGCCACTCCCTTTGGCGCCTATTTCCCTGCTCCAAAACAGGAAGTCACCTCCAGGAAGAAAAGATGGACAATTATGAAGTGATTGTGGCATTTGCTTTATGTGTTTCCTTTCTCATGACCATCACAGTTTTGTATTTTTCCAGTGCCTGGAAACGATTTCTCCAAACAGTTTTTCAAGATTGTTTTCAATGGGAGGCCAATTCTAGTACCAGAAACTCTGTCATGGCCAGAGGCCCAAGTTCAACGTGAGGGTTTTTTTTAAATGCAAATTAAGTCATGTCACTTCCTGCCCCAAATCCTCTGGTAGTTTTTCATTGCTCTTAGATAACTTTGTGATGCACATCACCTTCAAGGCCCCACATGATATGGATCCTGAGAACTTTTCCAGTTTCTTATTGTATCCCTTTTCCCCTCACACACTCTTTCTTTTTATTCCTCTTTTTTGTCTTGGAATTCTAGCACAAGGACTTTTCACCTATTGTTTGTTCCATCTTAAAAACTCTGCATCCTGTCTTTTCTGCTTCACTGCTGCTGCTCATCCACATGTTTCAACTGTCACTTCCTGAATATGGCCATTGCTGCCCCAGCCCATCTAGATTAATCCCTCCTTATATACTGTTTGGCCTGCAGCCATGCACTGTGGCCTCCTGTCCTGACAAATCTCGGAAGCTAAGCAGGCCTTGTTAGTACTTGGATGAGAAATCACCCAGGAACACCAGATACTGTGGACTTGGGAGAAGGACCCAGCAACCCACTCCCAAAATCAATCTGCCACTGAAAACTCTATCATTAGCAGAGAAGCACTGACAATAGTGTTTTGCCTGTTGTACGTAGGGTCGCTATGAGTTGGATACGGACTTGACGGCACCTAACAACAACAACACATACTGTTACACCCCACACTTTTTCAAAGCACTTATTCATATACACAATCCAGCACAGACATCCTGCCTCTTATTTATACTGCATCTCCAGTATTTATTAGTGCCTGAAACCCAGTGGCTATTTCTTGTGCTTGTTGAATAAGTGAGTTGGCCTCTGTCTTTTAGCTCTTCTACTCATTTTATCATTGGTAATAAACCTTATATCTTTGGTAATACCTTATATCTGAAGAGACAATTTTACTTTTCCAAGAGGATTTACTGTATAGCTCCTCTGAGCTTCACAGAACGCTATTAAAAAAAAAATTATGAAGATTATCAGGTAAAGATTTTGAGACAGAGAATAGCCATGTGATTTTCCCAAGTTCGTACTAGCAGAGGCAGAATCTAATCAGATCTCTTTCCTAAAGTCTCCTTGCTCTCCCATTCTCTTGGATACTTTTCTACTTCTTACTTTGAAGGGGAAAATACATTAAAAATAGAATCCTTTTTTAGAAACAAGTGTTCATTTGTTCAGACTGAAATCATGTTGGATGTTTAGGTCTGGAAAAAATGTCAGCGAGCATAGAGGAAACTCCGTGGGACCATTGTCGCTCCTCTCAGTTTCTACACTGAGCAGAGTATTCCCCTTTCTATTTGTGGGCTTGGAATGGTGGCGGGGCCGGGGCGGGGGCGGGGGGTGGGTGTTCCTTGGGCGCTAATGTTAAAATTTAAATTTGCTTGGGCATTTTTGTTGTTGCAAAAATACATCTCAAACATTCTACCTTTTCTAAAGACATTAAAAGACCATGGCAAAAATCAACCATCAGTAGAAACCCTGCGGTCCTCTGTGTGCTACAGTGCCAGGGTAGAAGTGAATGTGCTGAGCTCGGCACCCTCTAATCCAGCTCCTCAGGAGAACTGGCTGAGGTTGGGAACAAATTTTTGACCACACAAAGCTGAGTGGCTGATCCAGGTTTAACCTTTACCTCATCAGCACTACTTTCTCAGCACCCCTCTGGCTCAGCAGCCCAGTTATTTATTCCAAGGACTGCTTGAGTGCAGTGTTAGTCTTTCTTGGGGTCCTTTGAACTTGTCTATTTATCTAGTCATTTATAAAATGGGAAGAAAGGAAAAGGTAAGCCATAGGGGTTTTGTACTATTAAAGATTGCCTTGTTCCTAACTGCATGTTCTATGCCAGTTTTCTGTTGCTCTGCATCCTGAAAACCATAGGTAAGTCAGTGAAAGGTTCTTATGATAACACTGGTTTTAGAAGGTTACACATAAGGACTTAAAGTACAGTGCTATGAATTTCATGAGCAGCAAATTCTGGCCTCAGAGGCTTTGCCAAACTCCTTATGACCCAGAATCCCTACGTCCCTGGGACGTACAGTTGCCATAGACATTTGGGGACTCTAATTCCTGCATCAATCCTGAGGATGCATATGTGATGTTTAGTCCAAACCAAAGGGCAGGGCATTTATAATTAGGGTAATCATTGAAAAATATCTTGGTCATTTTCCGGCCACACTTCAAACTTAGTTCTTCTTCCTTCCCAATGGTAGTGCTAACTAGCATTTACGAGCTTTTAGGTGACAACATTGTGCTACAGTCTTAACTTCATTCCCTCCTGGCTTTACAATTGAGGAAACTGAGAACCCAAACAATATGAATTCCTTAAAATTATTGACCTAGCTGGAATTTGACTCCAAATCTGCCCCTAAATCTGAGTGGTTCCCCACCCAGCCTTTGCTCATAACCAGGAATCACCAAACTATTTCGGTAAAGGGAGATAATAAATATTGTCTTTGCAGTCAACAGGTGGCCTATGTCGAGTATTCTTCTTTCTGTCTTCTACAGCCCTTTAAAAATGTAAAAACCACTTTAGATTTCACAAACCTTACAAGAACCATTCACAGGCCAAATTAGTGCTTGGTTTGTTGCCCCCCACCTTTAACCCAGTACACACCCTACTTCTCAAGATGTGAAAATTCAGTGGGTTTGTGGTGGAAAATTGCAAGAAAATGGTAGGGGTCTGGGAGAGAAAGTAGGATTACAGTGGGTACTGTCCTTTCCCTGGTCAGCTGAAACTCAGCAACAGTTAGCTACGCGGCACTTGTGCCCAGAAAGGTTTTAGCTTTTCCTTTGAGATTCTTTCAGGAACCTCACACCTCCAACAGCCCAGAGAAACATGGGCTGGAGGGAAATCACTCCTCAAGGCAAGAGAAAACCTGCAGGGCAGACATTGTCTTTGCATCTGGCCGACTTCTCTCAACCTTTCTCCTCTGTACTTTCTTGACCATAATCAAAGCAGGAACCTTGGAGTCAGCAGCTTTTTATTTTTATACTTTAATTTTTTTCCCGCTGCTAAGTGTTTGCCTGTTCAAGGGACTCCGGTGGTAAATATTTATCTCTAGCTTGGAAGAAGCTGTGGGTCCCCTTACTAAGTTCACACAGTGTGGCTCTTAGAATGCTGCTGGCTGGGACTGTCCCCACTGGTACAGTGCCTAGATGTGGGCTCAACTCCTTCCAGAAAAAGTTGCTGGGCCAAGAGGCTTCCCGGGACTCCCCGCTGCCCCCGTGTACCTAACACCTCCATCTCCTCTCCACATGTTCCCCTGCCCTCTTCCTTTCCCTGGCACAGACACATTCTCCTGCCTGGCAAAAGGAATTGTGTTTCCATGGAAGCCTCATTAAATCTGCATCTTGCTCAGTTTGGGTTTGATCACGGCTGCCAGAAGTATTTTTAGCCCATGCAGTTTTGTAATGAGATAGGAACTGGAGAGGGGGGAGGGGGCTGTAAGGACAGAGAAAAGAATAGAAAATAAATAAATACAAAGAGGTAGCAAGAGAAAGAAAAGTTCAGGAGGAGAGGGTGTCACGAAACAGGGAAGGGCAGGGTTTTGCCACTCCCTGGGCGGCTGGGGCTGCTCCTCCCTGGCTAGGTTCCTTCCACTGGAATCCAGCCCATGGACACTTGCTGGGACAACTGTCCTGGTCACATGTCAAGGGAACCTCTGATCTCCCTTTCCATGAGCTCAATGGGCTCCCGCCAGGGTGACAGTTAAGCCAGAGGGTGTGATTGATGCTGCTGCTCATGGATTTCCCTTCCAGGGGCCAAAGGCAGGAGTAGGGACAGAGTGGAGAGCTGGCGCTCTGGGGGTCTGCAGCGTGTAATTGTGGCAGATCATAGTAGGGAAGAGAGGGGAGTGGGAACACACTGGAGGCTCATACCCAAAGACAGGATTTGGGGGTCGGAGAGGGTATACAGTGTGATTGGCACTGGGAGTGGATGCCAAGTGCATCCCTCGGCTTAGTTTCTGAGATCTCGCACCTCTGCTCTTCGACCAGACTCTGTCTTCACCCTGCCCTTGCACTTTAGAAAACTCACGTAGCTGAGCTGGTTGTTTGCCCTAGTGTTGTGGGGCTGCGTGTGAGTGCGTGTGCATAAGCACATATACAACAGCAAATAAAGAGACAAAAAACGCCAGCAGAGATAATAGATGATGCTTATTAAACCTTTGCTATGCAACTCAGTATTTTATCCCTCCTGTGAGTATTAACTCATTCTTCATTACCCTAAATCTATGGTCTGGACACTTACCATCTCCATTCAACCCACAAAGAATCTGAGGCACAGAGTAGTTGAGAAGCTTACTCTAAGTCATCCAGCTGATTCATGATGGAGCCAGGTTTGGTACCCAAGCAACCTGATTTGAGAATCAACAGACCAAAATCAGTAACACAAGTTGGCTGTCATACATTTTAAACAACTTGCTGTACACAGAACCATTTATAGCAACTTGGTATTGATGAGCTGAAAGTAGTCTGCAGATGTGCTGCTGGGATTTCATTCATCCTCAAAGAGGTGGGGCTCTTTTTCTTTTTTAAGATTTTTAAAAGGTTTTCTGGGGGTGGTTTCTAAATTCACCAAGTCTTTATGATCAAGATTCTCCAGGGTTTCATTCTGACCCTCCTACCCTGCCATTCTCCCTCACACCTCTCACTGGATTTTACTGCCTCGTCTCTACTGAGCCTCCCCCGCTGCTCATAGGACTGTGCCCCGCCGTCCATTCAGCGGCAATGGTAGTTTCTCTCCTTTCCAGCTCCACGATCCTGCTTCTCCTTTCTCAGGATGGCATTTTATTTCCCACACTCTCCGGTCACTTCCGTGAGGGACACCCTGGCAGGCTGCGATTCTTCTTTGCCCACCAGTCTCTTCGATTATCTCTTTGTTGACTTGCTCCTCCTGGAGACCTCAGATTTCTCTGAACTTACTACCTTCCCTCCTCATTCCTCCCAAAATAAAAACTAAATAAAAACAATGTGGAGAAGATGGAGCCAAAATCCATCCACAGCTTCTCCTGCCACACCCTCTCATCTAAATGTGTTCATGACATGAAAATAATGGGGGATGTGTACAAGGATTCATTATGCTATTATACCTCCATCTCTATGATATCCTTATGAGCTATGTACCATAAATACCCCCATTTTACAGGTGAGTAAACTGAGGCACAGAGAGATGGAATAACTTGCTCAAAGTTGCACAGCTATTGAGTGGTTGGAAATGTGATGGAAAGCTGGGCAGTCTGACTGTGGGAACTGTGATTCTTTATTGCCTCCCACTTGAAAGCATCCAAGGGAAAGTTTGAGATATGACAGCTGAAATCTTATTGCACAATAAAGCAGAGGCCAACTGTGCTGGAGTAACAGACTTTATTGCTCATTGTCAATGGTGTGAGTTTAATGATAGTCTCTAAAGACAAGGGGGCTGGGATTTAGCTCAGTTGGTAGAGCACCACTCTGCAGTCTCTGAGGTCCTGGATGGATTCCAAGCACCACAAAAATGGGAGAAGGATGTGGCAATCCACTCCCAAGGCAATCTCGAAATAATCAGCCATTGAAAACCCTATGAGGGTCACTGTAGGTCAGACATGACTCAAAGGCACCTAACAATAACAAAGTCAAAGGAATTGCCTGAGTGTCATGACACTTGGTCCCCACTAGGAACATCAGTGACCATAATCTCATCAATGATGAAGCCTATCCAAGGGCAATGGGCTGGGATTTAGCTCAGTTGGTAGAGCGCTGCGCTGCAGTCTCTGAGATCCCGAGTTCAATTCCCAGCACCCCAAAAATGGGAGAAGGACCTGGCAATCCACTCCCAATGCAATCCCGAAACAATCAGCCATTGAAAACCCTATGAGGGTCGCTATGAGTTGGATACCGACTCAACGGCACCTAACAACAACAACAACAACAATCCAAGGGCAGGGTAGGAAGAGCACACAGATATTACCCTTGTTACTTTCCTGGTTGCAATAAACAGGAACCCACTAAAGATAGCATAGGAATAAACAAAAGTTGAGTGTATAACATAGAAGAATATCTTACAGAATTCAAAGAAGGACAAACAGGACGTATGAGGTGCTAAAAACAGAAACTGGGAAGTTGCCAGCACCTCCCTGTTTTTTTCCCTGAAACCAAAAGGTTTCTTATCTGCTTCTCTCTGCAACTATGTCTCATTTTTCTCTCTCTCCTTCCTCAGACCACCTTTCATTGCTTCATCATGCACGTGGAAAAACTGGCATCAGCACTCCCAAGTTTACATATCCTCATTTCAGGTAGCCAGAGTATCCTTAAGACTCTGCATTGTAGGGCGAAAGCTTGGGCCAAGGCCCAGCTGAAGGCCAGGGAAATGTAGTAGATATAGCTGTCAGGCCCATGGGCAGCAAGCAGGCTGGGAAGGAAGCTGTTGTGGTCCACGTGACAGTTCACTAGGTCAAGGAAGAAGTAAGTCTTTTCCTCTTCACAGATGGAAAAACTGAGGCACAGAAGGAAGCTGGCAGGGATCCAGATTCCTGGTCTTTGTGCCAGTGCTAGATCCACTTGACATGATGTCTGATCTCTACAGAAAGTGTGATTTCTCTGCTTAGCCACACAGCCCTTTCCAGAGGCTAGCCAGAGAGTCCTGGGCCCCCTTAAGACAGACTCAGGTCAAGGTCCTCAGGACAAAAACATCCAAAGTAAAATTCTAGGAGTTCTGAGCTCTAGAATAAGGACTGTGGGTCCTAGGAGCAGCTCTTTGCTACACTGTTATGTAATCTCTTTGCTAACCCCTCATGGTGCTAATATTGAATGCACTTGGATCTGAATTTGGGTCTCCAAAGCCTATGTTCTTTGTGCCATGTGACAAGCCCTCATAAACCTCACAACATCCCTGTGAGGATAGGTGCTTTCCTATTGGATTTCAGATGAGCAAATTGAGGCTCAGAGAATATGCAGCTAGTTCAAGGTCATCCAGTTGAGCCACAATTTGGACACCGCTCTGCCTCTGATTCCTAAGAGCCTGTGCTTTTGCTGCTTGCAATACTCCTGCTTTCACTTCATTTCCTCCTCTGTCAGATGGGAACGATAATACCCATCTCACATGGATATTGGAGGGGAAAAACAGATAAAAGAAGAAAAAGTGCTTTGAAAACGTAAGCAACCCCTGCAGATGGGAATTATTTTTGTTGCTGTCACACACCGCCAGCGCCCCAAGGGCTTTGCTGAGCAGTACCCAGCTCAGAGCTCTGGAGGTCCCTCCTCCCCTGCCAGCAGCAGGGGGGACAGTCTGTCTTCCTCCAGAGCCAGGCTGACAAACTGAGCCCTCCCTCCCTGTGTCCCCATGCTGGGAAGGAGTACAGCTCCTGCTGTATGTGCCTTTGTTGCTGAGGGAGTGCAGAACCCAAAATTTGGGTACAGCAAGTTGGAGAGATAAGGAAGTATATTGATTCCCCACAATTTATTCTTAAAATATTTTCACTTGGGGATTCAAATTACTCAAGCAATTTCCTTCTTGAAATATACAATATCTCAATGATGGAGACACTATTTATTTAAATAATTGATGAGTGGGAAAGGAAACTGACATTTACTCAGCACCTCCTGTGTACTGGGAAGTTAGCTGACTTTTGGTCATTCTTACAGTGTTCTAAGGGCTTTATGGTTCCTTTTTCACAGACTGGGAATCTAACGCAGCAAGGCTGTGGTCCACACGATAGCTCACACAGGTACATGGCAGAAATCTGGGATTTGAACCTTAGTCTCCGAAGCCTCCATCTTTCTACTCCTGCCTCCCATGGAGGGGAGGCTCTGGGCTGGGTGTCAGAGATGTCTCTTTCCAATCTAGCAGACTAGGAAGCTGCTGGAAGAACTCATGCCAAGGTCAGCAACAAAGGAAGCAGAGTCAGAACTAGATGGGGCTCCCAAGAAACTTGCCTATGCCAGCCCACAGCATCCAACCAGCTGTCATCATGGTGAGTGGCTGGGTTCTTCGGAGACTTCCTGGGCATGGCACAAGCTGGAGGGGGCCTGTGAAGGAACAATCTATCAGGTTTCACTGGGGTTCTGCCCAGTTCACTGGCTAGGGCAGGTGCCAGGGGGTATGTTCCAAGGGACAGAACAGGTAGACGGGAGACTCAAGATCCATTTTCATGACCGCAGGCTAAACTGAGACACTTTTAGGGAAGTGGCAGGGTAAGAAGTGTCTGGAAGCTTTGGTTGACAATCAAACCAGGACAGAAAGGATATAACAGTGGATATCAGACCTGGGGAGGCTCATCGCAGCTCCTTGATGAAAGTGTGTCAGTCCAGCTCTTGCCGCAGTGACCCTGCCTGAGGCCATGTGTTTATCAAAGCAAACCTGTCAGCTCTACAGTGGCCTTTGTGTTTAGAAAAGAGGCCGAACCAGATTCTCCAAGCAAGAATTTGCCAACAACAAAGTGCTGCCATGTGGGTTTTTTGTTTTGTTTTGTTTTGTTTTTTTCCCATTTCATCATCTCAGTAGTCTTGTAAGGCAGGTGAGACATGTTATTCTCTCCACTTGGCAAATGGGGAAAGCAGAGGCCTAGGACCTAATGTGGGACTCGGGTTTAGCTCAGTGAATAGAGTGCTGCTCTGCACTCTGAGGATCTGGATTTGATCCCCAGCACTGCAAAAAACAGGAGAAGGACGTGGCAGTCCACTCCCAAAGCAATCCTGAAACAATCAGCCAATTGAAAACTCTATGAGATTCGCTATGAGTCGGACCCGACTCCATGGCACCTAACAACAACAACAACAAGAACAACAACAAGTAAGTTTGCTTTCTGAGAGCCACACAGCTGGTAAGCAGTGTCCATCTCAGTTGTTCCATCTCCCATATCCAAAGTTCTGTGCACTATGCAAATTAGAAGCCAACTGGACAACCAAGTAGCCCATTATTGAATACGCATGTTATAATCACCCTCATCTTGTACTATACTGTAGGAAAGTTAATTGTTCTTGGTTAGATAAGAAATAGCCAACAGGATAGTTAACCCAACAGAACAAACTCAGACTCACAAAAATGGTCAGAATTTGTGTGGAGTCACTACCCAGCCCTAATATATGAGTCCCTTAAAATATATACATGACAGTGTGTTCATTCTCACCTCAATCCCTGAGTCACATCAGAGAAAATACTATTTCAGGCTTTCAGCTAATAATGATTATGTTTATGGAGCCTGTACCAAATGCCAAATCCTGAGTCAGCTACTGGTGGTACAGACCTGAATAAGATGGCCAATAGTACTTGAGAGGATTCTGTGGCTGCAAATGGCAAAAATTCAACTTGAATTCACTTCAGGAAAAGGGGGATTCATTGGCTTGTATAAGCAAAGCATGAGAAAGAACTCCCATGGGCAGACTCTGACCAAGACTTCAGATTCTCTGGGATTCTTTCTTCTCTTTTCATGCCAGCTTTTTTTTTTTTTTTTTTTCCTAGACTGGTTCCCTTCACCAGGATGGAGACATAGTTCTAAGCAGCCATCAGGCCCATATCTCCAGCTTAACCACGGGAGATGGACTATCCCTCTCTGTCAGAGATTATTCAGACCATCTACTTTGCAGGAGATGTGGGATTAATAAAAAGTTGGCAGTTCCCATTTGAACCATAGGGCCAAAGTTAGAGGAATGAACATACCCTAAAACAGGGGATGTGGAAGAAAGAATTTGTGGCTCAAGGTGATAAACAATACCCACTCCTGACCTTAAGGAGTTTTCAGTCTAGTGGTGGGTATGGACAAGGACAAGTGAGTCAAACAGCTATAAGACAGAGCCATTAACTCTATAACACAAGAGCCCTGAGAGTCTGGAGGAGAGGCATCCATGTGGATCTAGGATAAGGTGAGAAAGGGCCTCAGAAGAACATTACAGAGGAATTGAGGGACACTTGAGCATAACCTCAAAGGATGCCTGGGAGCCATGAGGTATATAAAGGAGGAAGAGAACCCCAAACAGAAATGATAACAGAAATTAGTGAAAATAGAGAAAAGTTTGAGCACTCAGGAAAGGCAAGTAGTTCAGTGTTGTTGGATGACAAGGTACAAAGGAGAAGGTAATTAGGCCCGGATGTTAAGGGTAGAAAAATGAAAGTCCTACCAAAATACTTGTGGAATTACAATCTCAGGCACAGTGAAAACATTTATTTAGAATAGAATTGAAGAACAACCTGAACAAAATATATGGGCTATGAGAATTTGATAACAAGTAACGTGGTGAGAAATGTTGGCTGCAGTATTGTATATCCATTGTTGTCATTAGACGCCATTGAGTCAGGTCTGACTCATAGTGACTATATGTACAACAGAACAAAACCCTCCTCCATTCTGTGCCAGGCACAAGGTATATACGATGGTATTTTAAAGGATTTTCCTTTGGGAAGGAAGAGAAGAAAATCTCAGATTTCTCCAATAACTAATGACCTTTCCCATACATATCAAATGTTAATAAATGCTATTAGAAGGACAATGGTGAGATAGGCAAAATAGATCAGTGTGCAGTTTATAACTAGTGCTTATTAAGTTGGTCTGTCCTTTAGGTCATGCTTTTAACCACGACTTTGAAAAATCAAAAGTCAGTTAAGTTTGAAAAAACCTATGGAAAAAGGGAGATTATGTTGCCTCAAGTTTAAAAAAAAAAAAAAAAGAGCATAGGAGATGGTGCTTCAAATGATCAAAGCACCAAGCTGCCTGTTAGGATTCAAGGGAATAGTGTTCTGCTCAGAAATCAGATAGTGCAAAGCAGTATGGAATGAGATAAATACTAGACATTTGAAAGATTGGAAGTGATATAGGATTTTCAGATGCCAACTTCAAGAAAATGAAATGAGTCTTAATAAAAGAGAGTAGGAGCCTAGGGAGTACGAGATATTAGAGAAAGTGAAAAGCTAGGATTTGTAAGAAGGAAGGAAGAAGCAAAAGAAGGAACCCTTTTAACGTGGGAGCCTCCTCACCTCTCCTCCCTCCTGATTAAAAAAAACCTAGCTTATTTTAGCTAAACTAATTGTAAGATAAAAATTTTTTAAAGGAGCTATTTTTGCTGATTTCTATTATAAACTCAGAGCTCTAGTGCCATTAAATAAAAATTTCCTAATAGAATGAGTAGAAAACTTGATATCCTGCAGAAGGAAAGGTGGCAGCCCACTCAATGCCATGCTGAGTTTGACTGCACACAAGCCCTGCCTCTCCTGCCGGGAGTTGTAGCTACTGTCCAGCAGTTTACATTTTTGTTGCAGCTGTTTTTTGCACATTCTGGAGTTTGTGAAATCCCTCACCCATCAATAATTGATCTTTACCCCTTAGTCCAAGGGTTATTAACCTGGAATTCATGGACATTTAGGGGATCAATGCCTGGGTTTTCATAGAATCTGGGAACCCCTTGAAATTACATACAAAATATTGTGTATAAGTGTGCATTTTTCTAGTAAGAGGTCTATGAATTATCAAAGCAGTGCATGACTCCCAAAAAAGCTAAGAACCACTTCTAGAGGAAAAGTTGAACCAGATTCAACCAGGGCAATTCACCCACCTAAGACTGAGTTTTATACTTCAGTAGCAGGTCTACTTCTAGCTACACAAATTCAAGGATGTATGACAATAATTCTTTAAGAATCAGAAATTCAGTAATGTATATTGAGTTTATGTAGAAGAACCACTATATGCAAAAGACCAAGAGTTCTGCCCTGGACAGGAAAGAGCATTATCAGTTTCTTGAAGTGCCTTTGCATTTATATTTCAACCCTGAAAGATAATTGTGAGTTCACTAAATTATATGTTGATACCTCAGTTAAGAAAATGTTGGCTAATTTGGGATTCTAGGGGTAAAATATAACCCTTATGAAATGCCAGTGCAGTGTACTTTTATCTACTACCAGGCCCTGAGCACTTGAAATTGACAAGTGAGCCACAGGACATTCATATATTACACAATATATTTAAGAACTCACAAATATTCACTTGAAATGGGGGAAAGGGTAATTCAGGACACAGAATTTTTTTTAATGGAAAATCAACTTAGAGGACGCAGAAGGGAGAATGACCATGAATATTTCTGGTGAAATATAGATGAATCAATAGCCAGCCAATATGTTGATAAAAGAAATTATCTTTGGGAGGAAAACAATAGAAGCCAATTGAAAAACAAGCATCATGCTGCACAAAAGCAGCAAGCAGGGGTCATAATGGCTTGATTGTGTGAGGAGGTAATTAATAACTGGAGTTAGCAAAATATGTTCAAAAAAAGAGAAAGAATAGTTAGGGAGGAGAAAAAAAATCCCAACATAGCTTCAAAATAAAAAACGATATAAGCTATGTTGTTGTTGTTGTTAGGTGCCATCAAGTGGGTATCCAACTCATAGCGACCCTCATAGGGTTTTCAATGGCTGACTGTTTCAGGATTGCCTTGGGAGTGGATTGCCAGGCCCTTCTCCCGTTTTTGCGGTGCTGGGAATTGAACTGAGGACCTCGGAGACTGCAGCGCAGCACTCTACCAACTGAGCCAAATAATAATTTATTGTATATTTCAAAATAGCTAGAAGAGAAGATTTTGAATGTCCCCAATACAAAGAAATGGTGCATATTTGAGGTGATGGATATGCCAATCGCCCTCATCTGATCATTGCACATTGTATACATCTAGAAATATCACATGGTACTCCATAAATATGGACAGTTATTATGTGTAACAACAAAAATAAAGACAAGTGTTTAGAAAGTTAAGGAACAAACTCATTTTGATCTGAATTATCCAGGTAATTGATAAAATTTCTTATATATAGAAGTCTTGGTCCACTGCTCCTCCCTATAAATTCTATCTTGAAAACATCGTATGTGTTTCTTCTTTGTGTATAAGTCTTAAATCTGTGTCTCCAGTGTTCTCTTTCCTCATGTTTAGCCATTCTGCAAGTAAGCATGCCCAACTTGAAAAGATCATTTTCAAAAGCAGCTCCTTCTAATCTGGAAATCCCTCTTTCTGTCCTTTGCTCCCTGATCCTCACCTCTCTCAGTCAGCATGAAATCTTAAGCCTATCTTTTACTTTGTCTTACCTGTTATTTCTGCATTCAAAATCTTTCTCTCTTACATCCCTTTTTATTCATTCATTCGTTCATTCATCCAGGCAAAAGCAACAGGATCTGGTTCCTGATTGGAAATGGGTAGTCCAGAGAGGAAGTGAGGATGCAGGAATGTGTGAGGAGCAGTCCAATCCACTGATGTGGGGCTTAGAGGAGAAGCAGCTTTCACAAAGCAGATAATAAGTTCAGCTATGGGGTGTTTGAACTTGATATTTTAAAGGTGAAGTTCTAGCCAATAAGGCTCAGAGTGTAGACTTTAGAGTGGATGGCAGAGGTGGAGGTCAAGGTCATTAAAAATGAAAGGATCAAGGGACTGAGGGCCCAGGATTTCTAAGCAGCCAGCTTGGGCACTAGCATCACTCAGGATACTGAAAAGAAGACTGTGAATCAAGTACCATAGCCATCACTGGTGAGGCAAGTGACTCAGATGTCAGAGAACAATGGCAGGGAGCAGCTCGAGAGAGGTTTATAGCCAGATGGGGAAAGAGTCATGACCGGAGAATAGCAGGGAGGGCAGAACCATCCCCAGTTGACACAGTTGTGAGCGATCTGCTTCTAAAGCAATCCTTAGGAAAGATACAGCAGCATCCATAGGAGATGAGTGGATCCTTGCTTCCCCAGAAAACTTAACCTAAAGAATTCTATTCACAAGAGACCCAGTTCTAGGCAAGAGTTTTAGTTAGTTCTCAGAACATCACCAACCAGATATGTATCTCATTACTTGCCCCATAACCCTTCTACTCTGGCCACAGGGACCAAACCATTGTCTGCTGAGTTCTCTTCCCATCTTCCTGGTGCAGTGCCTCACTGTTCATAACCTTTTTCTCCCCAGCTCTTCATCTCAACTACTGGAACCTCCATATTCTTAATGACCACTTCTGTCCTGGCTCTTACAAGAACCTTTTAATATCCACCAAGTAATCATTCTCACCACTGATGACACACCTCCTGTAGCACCTATCTGTTCTGTAACTACCAAATACTATTTCTTATGCACTTATGTGGGCTGGGATTTAGCTCAGTTGGTAGAGCGCTGCGCTGCAGTCTCTGAGGTCCCCAGTTCAATTCCCAGCACCGCAAAAATGGGAGAAGGACCTGGCAATCCACTCACAAGGCAATCCTGAAACAACAGTCAGCCATTGAAAACCCTATGAGGGTCGCTATGAGTCGGATACCGACTCAACAGCACCTAACAACAACAACAACAACAACAATGCACTTATGTGGCAATCTCTTTCTTTTTTTTTTTTTACTTTTTGAGACAGGGTCTCGCTAAATTACGCAGACTGCCTCTGGTCTCGAACTTGCGATCCTCCCACCTCCACCTCTCGAGCCGCTGGGATTACAATGTGGCAATCTCTTGATAACCAGAGCATCCAGTTTATACTTGTCAGTTTCTAGCCCATTTCTTTGCATATGTAGATGCACCATGACTGTTTAGAAGACTGGCTAGTTGATTTCCTATTTGACATGGGCCACAGAGTTCTGGTTCATGTCTATCTTGTATAAAATGGAAATGACAGGTGGTACATGGAGCTTGAGTTCCACAAAGCAAATGCACACAAGAGTAGGTGCTGAATATTTTTTCCCTTTTGGGTCGTATAGCAGTCATTTTGAATTTGTTTGATTTGCCTAAGAACTAAAATTATGAATGGCAGCTCAAGTAATTTTTCTGTACTTCCATGAAATTGGAATTGAATATTTGATATAGAGTAACTGCTTAAGACAGGAAAAAAGAAAGAGTAGCTCTCAGGATTATTTTGCAGCAGAGCAATTAAAAGAAAAAGTGAAGACAAATGAAATCAAGTGGAAAGACTGTGAACCTGTTGGACATAAGCCCCTTGGTCATTGATAGACAGTGTTTACATGACTGCTGGGATATTGATAGATAGATAATGTCATCAACAGCCAGTGTTCTGAGACATTTGAGGAGATGGATGGGGGTTGTGTGGCAACCCAAGAGCCTCCTTAAGAAGGTGGCACTCCTTCAGAGTGCTATCTGCATGTCTGCTTCTTCCTTGTTCTTCACATTAAACCATCTTTCTTTTCACGTTTTAATGAAGACTATCCTAATAATACTCTGGCCTGGACCCTGGTCAGGATATCTGGAGATAAGAATGATCCAAATTGTTTTTCTCTTTGGGCGATTGGAGCAATATTAAAAATATATGAGATGGCTGAATAACCATCAAGGCAGTGAGGCCTATGTTGTGGGTAGTGGTACCCATGGAAGATGACATCTCAGTTGCCCTCCAACTCCAGTCAATCATAGCCTTTGAAGCTATATAATGCTCAACTCTTGATGCCTCTATCCCCTTCCCTCCAGCACCCCTTGAGCACTGGCTCTGTGTAGTAGGGTATCAGGTCTGTGGACTTTGATCCATCTTAACAAGACATGGATGCAAACCCATTCCCAGAACAAAGTGCTTGTCATGTCTGGTCTGAGGCTAAGGGAACTAGAAATCCTAATCCTACTGTTCTTGATATTCCAGCATAAAATAGCTGTGCTTTGGCATAGGAACAAGAAATGCAGGTCAAAGGAGTCCAAAGGGATGGAATCCTGGCTTCACCTTACTTCTCTTTGCAACATTGGACATTTTACTGAATCTCTCTGATTCTCAGTTCCCTCTGTAAATTGAAAGTGACATTAATACCTGCTTCATTGAATTGTAATGAGAATTAAATGAGATATGTTGAAAGCATGTAGCACAATGTCTTGCATATAAATGCTGGTAGTAAAGAAGCTAGAAACATCTGGAGATTACAGCAGAGGCCACGCTTTCCTTTGTCTCATTGACTATGGAGCTAGACCTCATCAGTTCAAATTCCTTCTCTTTCATCTACTAATTGTGTGACCTTAGGTAAGTGACTTCATCTCTCTGTGCCTTAGTTTTATCATCTGTAAAAGAGGAGTAACAATAGTTCTTACCCTATTGGGTTGTGGAGAATTGATGAGTTACTACATGTAAAGAATTTATGACAAGCGGGCGTAGTAGCGCATGCCTGTAATTCCAGCAACTTGGCAGGCGGAGGCAGGAGGATCACAAGTTTGAGACCAGAGGCAGTCTGCATAATTTAGGAAGACCCTGTCTCAAAAAGTAAAAAAAAAAAAAAAAAAAATGGGCTGGGGGTGCTGCTCAGTGGTCCAGCTCTTGCACAGCATGCAAGCACAAGGCCCTGGGTTCAACCCCCAGTACCACAAAAAAAGAATTTATGATAGTGTCTGGAACATATTAAAGGACATGCAAGAGTTAAGTGTTGCTATTATTAAATGATAAACAGTATAGGAAATTTAGGAATGCAATCTTTGAGGTCCTTCCCACTTTCATAAATCAGGCTGAGTTTACAGTATAAAATATCTGCTCATATGTCTGCCTTCTTTATTGCACTGTGAATTCTTGAAGAGCAGGAAAACTCTTTTATTCATCTCTGCATAGCATAGCCTCTTATTAGGATGCCTGACATTTACTAGATGCCAAACACAGTACTTGGCATGTTGTAGAGATTCAGTCAATGTGGGTCAATGCAAGTAGGGAGGTGAGTCAGGTTAAAGGTAAGAAGAGGGCCTCAGGGGCATCACAGTACAAGTAACCAACATCAACTACAAAGACTGCTGTCTAGGAGAAGTGGAATCAGTAGTTCATCTTCATGTGAACACTAGCAGAGTCCAAGAAGAATGTGTGTAAGGAAAGAAGAAACCATAGTCTGTCTGATGTGTATTTTTATTATTATATGATTTTGTGTATAGGTTTGTGTGTTTTGTTTTCATGGGCACAGAGAATGGAAAAACACCAATCCACTCACTTTCCCAAAACTAAAGCTCAGGGGAAGTTGCCCCCAAACAGGAATCTATAGGTTATGAATTTGGCCACAAGGTCACTGTTACTCAATATATATAATCCATGTCATGCCAAGCTCTTTGAGGTGAAAAACAGTGTCTTACTCATCTTTTCAACTCCTTTGGATCCTAATGCCTATCACACACCTTGTTCATGGAAACCCAATAACCATTTGTAAATGGAACTGAATTTCCTGAAGTCCAGAAAGTCATCCACCTTTCCTATCCCTACTACTTCCTATTTCTATTACATACTTTGTCTAGCTATGTCTTTTTTCCCATCACCCTCCTTCTAAACATCATGGAAACTTCTCCAGATATCTTCTCCCTCCATCATTGTGCTTGACCTCCCCACCACTCTTTGTCCACCATGTCAAAACTTCCAAATGCCATTTGGGAAATGGAAATTCTAAGAATCTGAAGATGTAGAACTCTTCAAACCTTGCAATTCACTCTTCTGACCAGACAGGTCTCTAATTTCTCTCCCCAACTCCATGTCTGCTCTTCCTCAGTGAATATTTTCTGATTCTCCATAGGCAAGTAGAAATTCCAGAAAACATTCTGTTTTCCCCTCTCTTAATGCCATGCTCCAGACATTACACACCTTCTAGAGACTGAATATTAGACAGAGATGGGAATGTACTTTGAAATTGTGTGGAAAATGCTAAGTGTTCTGTTCTATCACTTCAGTGACAAGTTCGCTTCTTTAGAAACTTGCCTAGACAGTATGAGCAGAAAATGAAAAGACAGAAATGTGTTAAACTTGGCTGAATAGTGACCACTAGTGTAAAAAGATAACCACCTATTTTCAGGATTTCTATCCTTAAGCCCTATAAGGTTGACAACAAGAAGTATTGAAACTACTCTTAATTGCAGGTATGCTTAAAAAGCAATCTTATCACCACTTTCAGGAAATAGAGTAGGAAAGTTTACTAAGAGAGATGTCTAAACCTGTGGGAAAAGCTCCATCTTGGAAAATAACCAAGATTGTACCATCTTATTTGGATCATTTCATTAAAACAATTTCAGTGGTTAATGTAAGTGTTGTTGTCAACAGCAACAGAGATGAGTAAACATTGAGCAACTTATGCTAAGCAATTTTCAGGAGGGTATTTCACTTAATCCTCACATGCTCTTTTCATAGATGAGACAACAGAAGTTTAAAATGGTGATTTTTCTCAGTGTTATCTAGTTGTAAGAGGTAGAGCCATGAGTCAAACATAGGTCAGTTTCTCCAGAGGTTTTTGCTCTTACCTTCTCTCGATGCTGTAATATGCCATTGAAATGGACCATCTTTGTGCACTTTTTTTGTTACCTTCAGGTTGTCTAGGAATGGTTTAGATAGGACTTGTAGGAAGGGAGGAAGAATAGTATTGAAAAGATAGCTGGCCTCATTAGCTGAAGGCATGAGCCTAATCTGAGCTGTTTCACTTACCAATGGTGTGAATTTAGGCACATTTTTGACACCTCTGGGTCTCAATGGCAATACTCCCCAAATGGTAGTGAATGTAACCATATGGATGTTTCTGGGCTGTTGTGAAGAGCAAATGAAATAGCTCTGCAAACAGAAGTTTGTTGTTGTCACAGTGCAAATGCAAAGGATTATTGGCACTCTCTACTCTTTGGGAAATAGTAGTTGGTAGTAGGCAACCGGGAACAGGGCTGTCTGCTGACTGGTACTGTAGTTAATTTTGGCTCTGCAGAAAGAGGACTGCTCTCCTTTCTTTGTCTTGCTCCTCCAAAATGTAAGACATTCAAATCAGACTATCCAATAGGATTTTGTTTTCCTTTGGGAAAGAGAAAATAGACCAAGATGCTCCAAAACTAACTGCATATTTCCATTTTCAGCAATAAATAAAGTGAATTCCCTGATAACTACCATGTGCACCCTACAGGATGGTTGGAAAGCTCTCGAATGGTCATGCACAAGAAAGCAGTTCGTAAACTGCAAAGAGCTATCCAGAGAGAAGAAATCTCAATCTGAAGCCTCCATGCTTGAAGCATTCATTCTTAGAACTAATCACTTTATATGAGTGGCCAGAATCTGAAGAAGTTGCTGGAGAGGAGGGCCAGACCAGTCTCCAGTATGAAATAGTAGAAGATAATTATGTGGAACCTGGTTTTAGGAAGGATTTAGAATCAGAATCAGCCACTTGCCTTTCAACCATGAGCTCAGATCATGAGTTGTTCCTCAGTCCTATCTCCTTCCTGCCCTGTTTCCCTCTGCCTCCCTGCTTATCTCTCCTCGACCCCAGAACAAAGTGCTGTAAGACAAAAGCAGATCATAACCCAAGGGAAGAAAGAATGTATTCAAGAGCATTTCCACCCATACTGAAATTGCATGTCAGGTTGGTAAGTTCAGGCTGCCCATTCTTACCTCTTTCTATGCCCACAATTCCTTGACCTTCTTCAATTTCATTTTCACTTTGGTTCAACTTCCTGCTCCTGTGTAGAATGTTCCAAGGCTTAAGTTAACCACACTCTGTCAAGTGCTGGAGAAATGGAGAGGTGTATGACATGGCCATGCCCCTACAGGATGCACAGCACAGTGAGCTTGAGAGAGGAGAGATGTTGTGGGTGCTGGGTGCAAGTGGTAGCTACAGGAGAGAAATGAGGTCAAGTTTGGAGGAGGTAGAGTCACAGGGGAAGATTTCTGGAGGAGATGAGAACTCAGCTCTGCCTTGGAAGGAGGGCTTACATAATAAATGTGTTGTAGTCTTCTGTTGTTGTTTTAATAAAATTTGGTGAAAATAACCTTTAAAAACACAGTCTGCTGAAAGAACAGGAGCCAGCAAAGGAGAAAATTATTTAAAAACAACCCTTTTGGAAACATCCCTTTACCTGTCTGCTGCTGGATTACCCAAAAGCCTCAGCTAAATAGAGCCACCCCCCCAAAAAAATTAATAAAAATGGGCATAATTCAATATTTATAAGGCTCATTATGGAAACTTAGTTGGACTATATATTTTAGGGGTTAGTTTGGGGTAAGAATATACATGACTTTCTAATCAGTTTACTAGAATCAAATCTTGGTTCTATCAATTTTCTTCCTCCCTCCCTTCCTTCCTTCATTCCTTCCCTCCCTCCCGCCCTCCTTCCTTCCTTTTTCTTTCTTTCTTCCTTTCTTTCTTTCCTTCCTTCCTTCCTTTCTTTCTTTCTTTCTTTTTTTTTCTCTTTCTTTCATAACTGGAAGTTGAACCAAGGGCCTCACACATACTTTTGCAAGTTCTTTACCACTGGGTGCGCCCCTAATCCATTTTTAAAATTTTTGCTTTTGAGACAGGATCTCACTAAGTTATGCAAGCTGCCTCTGGCCTTAAACTCATGATCCTCCTGCCTCAGCCTCCCAGGTCTCTGGGATTCCAGGCATGCTCCACCGCTGTCCCACTGGAACAGTGTCTGGAAAAAACACTGAATTTGGAGTCCATCTAATTTACTCAATTTTCTAATAGCCAGTTTCCTAATCTTCAAAATAGGACTCCTAGTAGTATCTTACAGGGTTGGAGGGAGGATTTAATGAATTGTGTACAGAACAGTGTCTGGACTATAGGAAGCTGTTATTTATAGGGGAGGGAAGCATCATAAGGTATTCAGAATTTGTTGTTGTTAGGTGCTATCGAGTTGGTGTCCAACTCATAGCAACCCAACAGGTGAAACAGTATTGTTTGTGCTTCTCTGCTATTCATAGGATTTTCAATGGCTGATTGTTTTGGGGGAGTGGGTTGCTGGGTCCTTCTCCCAAGCCTACCACACTTGGTGTTCCTAGGCAGTCTCCCACCCAAGTACTAACCAGGTCCAACCCTGCTTAGCTTCTAAGACCTGATGGGGTCAGATGCCACAGTGGTATGGCTGCAGGCATTCAGAATTTAGGAGAGCTAAAAACCTTGGTGTAACCCTGTCTGCTCCCTTTAACAGAAACATCAAAACCTCCTTCCTTTGTTATATGGGTCTTCCAATCCTTCAATGAATGAGAAATTAAACATTCATTTCTCTGCACATTTTTGTAGGGTTTTTGTGTGGCTAAGGAAATAAATGCATTTTCCACCCAAACTTCACATGGTCCTTAAGGACTTTTCAACAGATTAATGTCCCTGTGGTGCTCTTGAGTAAGGCACTCTGCCTGTCTTCCCTTCACCCAGCGCCTTCTCCTAGGACGTCTGCTCATTTCTGTTAGGTACAATGATGACCTAAGGTCAAACAATGGTTGTGGCTTCCCCTAGACTCTGATGACCTGATAGATTAGAGCACAAGGCTCAGCAAACGGCAGGAGGCCCAGAGGGTAGTTGAAAAACTACAGAACAATCAGGCCTGATGATTGCTTTTGTGATGCCTGATTTGGGGCTGGGGCTGGGGTTTAGTTCAGTTGGTAGAGCGCTGCTCTGTGCTCTCTGAGGCCTTGGTTCAATCTCCAGCACTGCAAAAATGGGAGAAGGATGTGACAATCCACTCCCAAAGCTATCCCAAAACAACCAGCCATTGAAAACCCTTACGGGGGTCACTATGAGTCGGAACTCTCGGCCTCTAACAACACCAGGCTACAAATGAGCCTGAGGAATCAGATAGGAAAAGAGATATAGGCAAAGGAATGATGTTCCATCCCTCAGTTTTCTGACTTGAGTTCCTAGGTTACCTCCAGTTAAATTAGTATTTATTAGAATCTCCTGGCTTCTTTTCTGAATGCAAGCACCTAAGATCTGCTGAATCAGAATCTCAGGCTGGGACCTAGGAATCAGCACTTTTACAATTACCCTGAGTGTTTTTAATATGGATGCTTCAACAACCACCCTTTGAGAAGCACTGCCTAGAACTCTCTTGCTGAAGGTGAGGTAGAAAAAGGAATTGTCCAAAACAGACTCTCCATATAAATTGCAGCAGCTATGTATTTAGCTGTATACTGGAAAGAACATTGAATTTGGATTCCAGGTGGCCTGAGTTCAATTGTCAGCACTGCCATTTACCAACAGTTGACATTGGGCAAGTTACCAACTTCTCTGTGTCATTTCCTCTTGAAAAGATAATCCCACTTTACCAGACCATTTTAAAAACCCAACAACACAAATGTGTAGCAGCTTTAGGAACACTGGGTCATTCTGCAGTGCAAGTTTTTATCATCAGCTTGGAGTGGCTCACATTCAAATCCAGCAAGTAGATAGGAGTTCTGCACTTCTTTTCATTTCTGCCTTTGTGTGACTTTGTTTTCCCCTATGGACTGAATCCATGAAAAGCCTGGGCCATTATATAGAGATGAAAACTTTCTTCCTGAGCAAGAATCTTATCTGAACAACTTTCAAACTCCAACACAACTGATGTAATTCCTTCTCCTAACCCCATTTACTGTTGTCTGACTTGATTGATAGAGAAGTTATTTGAGGACGGCTCCAGAGGTTAAGGCTGTGTCTGGGCAGTAGAATGAGCAATTTTCAGCACAATCCCACTTTATCTTCTCTTTCCTTAGATCCTTTACCAGGCAGTGCCTCTGCCTACCTCCTTATAGCATCTCCCAATGGAATGCACAGGTAAGGCTCCTTGAAGAGTGCCAGCTCACTACAACAGCCCACAGCCACTGATCTTCATGGCTAAGCCCCATCCTTCCCTTCCAGCTGTCCTCCCCCTCCCCTCTCCACTATCACCATAGCAACACAGTGGTGTAAAAAAAAAAAAATGAAAGAGCTAAGGTATCTAAATATAGTCTGAGTCTCAACACTTCCAGCATGGAGCCTGAAACCTAGGGGGTGACAGCTACAAGCATCCAAAGGATAACTGGCCACCAGAAAAATGAGTCAAAGGAAGGGGTCAAGGATAGAAGGAAGGAAAGGGACAGTTATTTTCTTAGTCTGCCTCCTGTGCTTTCTCATTTAACCCCCACAAGCACCTGACGTGGGTTATCTTCTCCATGCTACTGCTGAAGAGACAGAAGATCAAAGAGGTTGGAATATGTCCAAGAACACACAACACAAGCAACAGAGCTAAGGTTTTAGCTCAAGATTCTGTTACTCCAGGGTTTATGTGTTCCCCAGACCCAAAACCCTACAGACAGATGCAGGTGGGAGGTTTTGCTAGAAGCACTAGGCATTTAGAGCAGATCATATAAGCAATCTGGGTCCAGAGCACGACTAAATTATTGGATGATACTAGGCCATATATTTGACTTCTGCTGAAATAGTCACTGTGGGCCCTCAAGGGCTGAGGAGAGTGAGGCTGGCAGGTGAGGCTGTAGTTCTTGGGGCACATGAGGACAGAATTGGGGAGTGGGAAGTTGAGGCCATAATAATGTCCTCAAGTATGAGTTACACCTGTGCAAAAGGGTATGCCTGGAAGCCCTAACTCAGAGAATGCTGACTGCAATTCCTTGTATCATTCATTCATTCAATAAATACTTCATTAAGTATTTGACATGTGCTCAATTTGGGAGATAGAGTGACAATTAAAACAAATAGTCTCAATCCTCACAGAGCCTAGGACAGTGGAGAAGACAAGGAATCAATGGCACAATTGATCGATTCTTCACACCAGGTACATGTACGATAAGTAGATGCCAGGAGAACATCGCCTGCCTGATGGTATCAGTGGAAGGGAAATGCAGAAGCTCTTACAAATGAAGGAAATCCATTGGATTTGAAGGTGATGTGCATTTGTGAGGTGAACGCAGACTGTACTAGGAGCCTAGCCTCAGCCACGGGCTTGTATGATCCGGGCATGCTGCACACCCATCCCTTCATAATAATCTTGAGGTCCATTTGAAATCTGTACTAGCAAGACTGTAAAACCCAGTAAACTAAACCTGCATGAAATCTGGAAACAAGGAAATTTATTGTCTTTTTCTTCTGGCCCTTGTATCACTGATGTAAATCCGTGTCTAAGGATGCTTGTGTCATGGTGGTACCTAGATAAAGTGATCAAGCTATAGCAATGAGTACATAAAGACAGGAAGAGCAGCACTGAGAAGTGCCTGTGAATTGTGTAGGTGTGGGAGGGAAGAGAGTAGGCATTACAATTGTGAATTTCTGTGGATCTAAAGCTTTCCAAACTACCTGAAAGGCAGCAAATATGGGGGATTGTTGTATGAATGAGTTAGAATTAGATAATGTAATGTGTGTGGAGCTCCTGAGCTCTTCAGAGAAAATGCTGTCTAAATGCATAGTGTTCACATCAAAGATAATGATACAGTACTCTATTTATAGTGCTCTGCTACCTGCCTGCCAGCTATTTCCCAGAGATGTGGGAAAGATGAATGGGCAAGATCTGGGGAATGCGCTTTGAAATCCTTGATTAAGGGCCCTCCAGGCAGATGTAGAGTTTAAAATGTATTATATTATTGTCACTGTGGCTACATTTCCTTTTATCACCCCGAAGTGTCATTGCCTTCTGTTTCAGGTGAATGACTGTGTCTGACTCTTCATGCCCAGAATGGCACTGGGAAGACGGCAACCTGGAGATGTGCAGTATACACAAGCACTGTCTTTAACTGGGATGCCTCCTGTCAGCTGGTCCTCACATTTCTGTAAACCTAGACTTTCCCGCACTCATTGTATTTCCTCCAATAAGACAGGAATATGTAAATACTCTGCTTGAATGAGTATTGCCAGCAAACTTTCCCCTGGACAGAGTGGAGAGGTGGAAATGGGAAGAAGGGCAGCTGTGTTCTAAAAGGGGCACAGATTCTCCACCACCTTACTCAGCCCAGCTGAAAGAGTAAGGAAGCAGAGCTTAGGACGTTCAGTGGAGGAAGGGTGGAAAAAGAACTTGAGAACTTGGCACAGGGGCTACAAAATCAGATTCTGGCATCTCTGAGAGAAGAGAGGAGCATGGATGGGGGTTGTGCATCAAGAAGAACATTGACTGTCCATGGAGAACTTTTTATCCAAGGCAAAGGGGCCCTTAAAAGTACAAATAGGTTCTGCTGGTTTTCCTACCCCATGGAGATAAAACAGGACCCTTAAAGGCCTGCTTATCTCCAGCCAATAGGACGTGACTATGCAAATGAGAGTAAGTAGGATTGGATTATAGGGAAGGTTACAGTTTGAAAGGCATTTGGCTAACACTGGGGTAGTAGGTGCGGACCTGAGGAACAATGCTCTGTTTCCAAATGGACTTCCTAAAACAGGGTAAGGCTAATACATTGTTGTCATTGTTGTTGTTAGGTGCCTACGAGTCAGTATCTGACTCATAGCGACCCTCATAGGATTTTCAATGGCTGAGTGTTTCGGGATTGCCTTGGGAGTGGATTGCCAGGCCCTTCTCCCATTTTTGTGGTGCTGGGAATTGAACTCGGGACCTCAGAGACTGCAGCGCAGAGCTCTACCAACTGAGCTAAATCCCAGCCCGGCTAATACATAGTGACTTGAAAACAAGAACTGTTGCTGAAGAAATTTCAGGCCTCTTGAGGCATATCTTTTTTTCTGTAATTCTTCCTCGGACTTGACCATGGAATTCAGAAAATACCTTGCCTTTTCCCATACTAGCACTTGTCATATTACCAGTGATATCACCTTCTTCTGACCACATCCTTGGAACTAGGAAACAAATAATCCTGTTATTGCTTGCTCCAGTTATACCTTTGACAGATCATCATCAAATTAAGTGATATTTATGACTGCTTCTTCTTTGCCAGTTACTATGCTATGGGTTCTCCTTGCATTACCTCATTTGATCCTTTCAAAAAAACCTATTAGGTAGGTCTTATTATTGCCCTCATCTTCAGATGAGCAAATTAAAGCTCACAGAGAGCCTCATTAAGTAATTTACCCAAAGTCCTAAAATTTGTAAGTACTACGCCCAGACATGTCCAGTCCTAAGGCCCAGGCTCTTTACCACCGAATGATGGAGTGGATACTTATTTTCATGGCATCAGTCACAGGAAGGAACAATGGAGAATATGCTGGACTAGAGTGATCACTGAATAATTGAAGCAACAGCAGAGCTAGGATTCTAGCCAAGGTGACTTCTTTTGTGCATGTTTCAAAGGCCAGGAAAGGGAGTTTAGACTTGTTGGGTCAGGGAAAGGGGACTATTAAAGTGATCTTTTCAAACAGTGCTCTCAACGGAGTAGTGTGTGCAAGAATGGAATCAGAGAGACAGCCAAGAGTGCTTCAGCATCCCTTGCAATAATCACATGGTAAGTGTTAAGCCTGGGCTCTGAGTCAGACAGCCGTGGGCTCAAATTCTGGCTCCATCACTTACTAGTATTCATAAATCATTTACTTATGCATTCAACAAATGTATACTAGGTACTGTCCGTGTGGCAGAGACTGTGCCAGGTGTGGAAAATGATACCAGCAAGATTTCTGCTCTTCATGGACATTTTATTCTGGTGGAGGAAACAGACAAGTCACAGATAAACAAATAAACAAGATAAAAATGAAACAGGATGATTTCATAAAGAATTGCTGGAGGGCCAATCAGATTGGACAGATGGTGGAATGTAAACTGAGACATTTATAAAGAATTTGATTATAAGAATGTCTGGAGAAGTAAAATTCCATGCAAAGGGGATCGCTAAAGCAAAGGCCTTGAGGCAGGGATGAGTCAATACATTTGAGAAAACAGAAGGAAGGCAGGTATGGCTAGGGCAGAGTGGATGGAGTTGGTAGAAGGTGCTTTGGGAGGTGAGCAAGTTTGAGCTTTTCAGGTTAGATTGGCAGTTCTCAGTGTGGGTCTTGGGCCAGTGGCAGCAGTGCCTGGCAACTTGTTAGAGGTGCACACTCTCAGACCCCACATAGATCTGCTGAATCAGGAACTCTGGGAATGGGGCTCAGAATTCTGTGTTTACCAAGCCTTCCAAATGATTCTTAGCATGCTAAGTCTCAGAATGGCTCTGCTAGACACAGAATGTGTAAGTCCCAGGATGTCTCCACCAGATCACACAGTTTCCATTGCATCCTGAGTGCTGCCGGAATCTACCCAGGGAACCTAAGTCAGGGAGTGGCATATTAGGATCTTCTTTTAAAAATTGGAAAAGGACTCTGGCTGCTGGAAGGACACTAGACTGTGACACAGTGAGAGGAACGAGAGAAGGGAGATGAGTAAAGTATCTAGAGCAAAAGTGCAGGCACAGGTAACAGAAGATTGGGGAGGGTGGTGTGGCCAAGAAAAGGGAGCTCAATAGAGGAGACCATGCTAAGGAATGAGGAGTGTGCAGCTCAGCCACCCAACAAGGGAAAGGAGGACTAGGGCCACAGACAACTGACTTCATCTGTCTAGAGAACAGTTCAAAGACAATGTCCTCAAAGAACTTGTCCCACCCTCCAAGTGTCCCCTTCTACTGTCTAAATTTAAGGAGCACCCTGGAGATCTAACCTATGGCCAACCTTGGGTGGACCTATAGGAGCTGGGCTCTTGCAGAGGGCAGGCACTTCCTCCAGTGAGGAAGAGGAAGAGGAGGAGCCAGTGGAAACTGGAACAGTCATGGACAGACAGCCCCTAAGGCTGAGGCGGTGACCTGACTCCCTGAAGGGCTTAGGGCTTAGCTCTGGAGAGTGAGCTGGGAGGCCTGTATACATTACACACACACACACATACACACACATGCGCGCGCGCGCGCATGCACATGTGCATGGACACACACACCTGCATGCATGTACACGCACACACCCACATGCATGCACGTACACGCACACACCCACATGCCTGCACAAGACTGAGATCTGCAATTTCCAAGAACAAGGGTTGTAGTTTGTTGCTCCTATTGTTGTTGTTGTTGTTAGGTGCCGTCGAGTTGGTATCCGACTCATAGCGACCCTCATAGGGTTTTCAGTGGCTAACTATTTCGGGATTGCCTTGGGAGTGGATTGCCAGGCCCTTCTCCCGTTTTTGCAGTGCTGGGAATTGAACTCGGGTCCTCAGAGACTGCAGCGCAGCGCTCTACCCACTGAGCTAAATCCCAGCCCTGTTGCTCCTATTACTGCCCATAAACTCCCAAGAGACACAGAGGGCCTTTTGTCCTCCTTGCAGAAGCTCAGTAAGTGTGGGTGGCTTACAAGAACCTATAGCAAGGAAAGAGCAGCAGCAAAACTGCAACTTGGGTCTTTTCCTAGTCTAGCATTCTCTCTGTCACACCACCAGGTGTCAGGTGACTACCAGAGTGATGTAGCAAGATTCAGGTGAGGCAAGTGACAGGATGGGGACCTGTCTCCATTTGAAATTTGACTTCTGTTAGTCATGGATTGTTTTTATTTTGTTCGTTTGGTTTTTTGCATTAATTCTTATTTTTTTAAAACATCGCATTGTGATGTTGTTTAGCTTGAGTACTGAGTTTGCTGGCATTCTCTTACATTTTGCACCTGGGCCTCACTTGTCTCGCCCTCATCCTGGCCCTGGATCTTTCACTCTTTATCCTCTATCCTCTTGCATGGACCATCTGAACTTCAGAGCTTGAAATCAAAAGGTAATAAGATTTCCAAACCTGCTCTCCACACTTGTGACAATCCTGACTTCTGCTTTTGGACTCTGTTGCCTCCTCTGCTCCTCCCAAGATCACCAGGCTGGGAGAAATTAGCTGTGGCTGGATTCTCCCATGAGAACCAAGGCTACACCATTGCTTTTGTGGAGCTGGAACTCGGGCGTGGCCTTCTGGCTCCAACCCTGGGACAGCCTGGGCCCCATTTTGTGTCTGAATGGTGTCACACGAGAATCTGCCATTTGACTGGGAGAAGAAGGGAAGAACCCTGAACTGGAAAATGGGTCATTTAGAAGACTCATAGGTAGAAATTGCTGACAGTCCCTTTGGGACCCACAATTCAATACACTCCAAATGGCTGACAGGCCAGCTGTGTGCTGATCCCTCACCAGAGCTGCTCTGGGCCACTGCATGGCACAGCCCCACAGCGGCATTCCCATTGGCTTCTAAGTGTATGGGGCCCAGGGAAGTTGTGCAGTGCTGTGGCTTCCACTTTAGTTTAGTTCCTCCTAGATTCAATCAATAAAATGTCTACAGAATCAGCTAATCTTTCATGTAATTAAGTTTCTAATTGAAGGATTTTTTTTCTGCCCAGATCAGGGGCAGCAATCTTTCTGGATTTACTATTCACTGAGATTTCTAGAAATTCCCCACCAGAAATAAGAGCTTTTTAAAATTATTAATAAATGTTAGTGGGGTACAGAGTAGTAAGGCTTATACTATTTCCATTGTGCATCTATTATATCATTTTTGGTTACAGTTTCATCAATTTACATAATTTATGAAACTCTTGATTAATTTGTGTTGTTGCTAGGTGCCATTGAGTCAGGTCCAACTCATAGAGACCCTCATAGGGTTTTCAACAGCTGATTGCTTTGGGATTGCTTTGGGAGTGAATGGCCATGTCCTTCTCCTGTTTTTGCAGTGCTGGGGATTAAACCCAGGTCCTCTGAGAGTGTAGCACCGAACTCTACTAACTGAGCTAAACCCCACCCCCTTTGATTAATACATGCTAAAAATCATATGTAATTATGGGCTATATTCCCCTATTTTTTCCTATGTATTTGTGTAGTTGCATCATTTAACTTGAGATTGTCCTCTTCTCCTTTAACCTTCTGCATTATTTCCCCTCCCCATTCCCCATTCCACAATCTTTGCTTCCGCTCGCTAGACCCATCCCCCTTTCTTTCTACTCTACTTAGAAATATAGGCTTTTTAAACACTCAAATGGACAGGGAATTGAGAGGGAAGGCAGGGAACTTTGGCTGAATTTGACTTGGGTCCTGTGGAGCCAGTTCCTCTTTGTTCTTAGTTATTAGAAGGTTTTTCTTGAGTCTGAAGTCTCATGTCTATATAATACAAACTTTTCTTTTCTGCTTAGATCAAATTTGTCCTTTAAAAATGAGATCTCCAGCAGAGAAAGAAAGCAAGCAAGAGAGATCCAACATCACCAAAACCATGAATCAGATAACCAGCCACTTGTTCTCTTCAGTGCTGGGAAAAGACATACTGTTAAATAAATTATTTTATAGATTAGTCCCACTGCCTTGCCAAGAAAGGGATTTATCAATTTTAGGGTATGTTGTTGTTAGGTGGCACTGAGCCATATCCGATTCATAGTGACCCTCATAGGGTTTTCAATGGCTGATTGTTTCCAAGATTGCCTCTGGAGTGGATTGCCACATCCTCTTCCTATTTTTGCAGTGATGGGAATCGAACCGGGGACCTCAGAGACTGCAGAGTGGCGCTCTACCAACGGAGCTAAGTCCCAGCCCCATTTCAGGGCATAGCAACCATTTATTCCCAGACCACTAATGCTTTTCCACTTCCCCTCTTGACTTAGAAGGAGAGAATCAGAGCTGTGAATCTTCCTGTCTTTCCCCCACCCCACTCCCTTGAGGTGAGTCAGGGCAAACTTGGGACCCCGAATAGAGCTGTAAATAAGTCATGTACAGAATTGAAAACTATATAGACTCACTGCTGTGGAGACTGGAAATTTTATTACTTATAAGAATAACTAAGCAAGACCTCTGCAGACATTACTTTTAAGAAGGCCTGATCCTCTCTCTAATTATAGTGGAATATTCCTAACCTTCTTCCCACTCCACCACACACTACACACATACATCAGCAATATGAAGCCTTCTCCACCACAGGACAGCGAAGAGGGAAGGGAATCTTTATTATAGCTTCAAATGGTAAAAGCACTCTCATGCTAGCAGAGAAATTGTGACGAGACAGCAGATGAGTACATTCGTTTCTGGTATGTGCACGCACACACATAAATACTTTTTTTTTTTGCTTGGTAGCTGTAAGAAATAGTCATGCTTAGGAGTCTCCTGTAGGTTCATTGTATACTCAAGCCAAGACTTGTTTGAACTGCATGAAGAATGTGAGTAAGTTGATTTCCTCTCTAGAGAACACTAAAATTTCTTAAAGCTGAACACTGCCCGATACCCCGTGGAAATTCCACACAAGGAAAAAAGAGAGACAAAGGAGAGATACATATATCACATATATATCTTGTAGGGCTAGGGATCAAACCCACAGCCTCACAGACATGAGACAAGCATCCCATCCCTGTGCTATACCCTGAAAGCAATATTTTCTGTGTATATGATATCCCTTTACATACTACTAGATGAAAAACTCCATGAGAACAGGACCATGCCGTTGGTATATAATGAGTAGGTGCGGGATGGATGGATGGATGGATGGATGGATGGATGGATGGCTGGATTAGAGACTTATATATCCAGTAGGCATTTCAGATCTCTGCACTCAGAGCTGGGTAAGCACTGCAGAGGAACCAAAGAAGGGGATAGAGGTGAGACATATTTCTGAGCCCCTGAAATACAACCTAGCTCAAGAAGCAAGATAATTACACATGAAGCAACCAGAAACTGCCATGAGGCAGTACATGATTAATTTAGTGTGACCATCAGAGTGTAGGAAATTCAGCATGGGCTCGTTATGCTGGAACAACTTCCCAGACTTGGGGGTGTAGCGAGCACAGCAGGACATCCCAAACTGCTCAGGATGCTGAATGTGTGTGACACTGGGGCCCAACTAAACTCATGTCAGCCACTTGAAGCCACTATGTATTCTCTCAACAGCAACCATACGCTGTCTTCTGTCTCTAGAAGAACCCTCCTTATGGCCCAACCAGCTCAACTCATCATCGTACAAACCCCTGCTTAAGTAACCATCCCTCTGGAAAAACTTCACTCCTGTCATTATTCTAGGCCACAGGGCTCCCCAGCCTTGTTCCTCCTTAGCATCACATTTTCTAGACCTCATAATAATTGCTTGATTATTTATCTGCCTCTCCACTACACAGAAGACTCTTCAAAGGGAGAAACTGTGTCTTTTTGCTTGATAATTGTGGCTGGCATGTATTAAGTGCTTAACAAATACTTGTTGAATGAAAAGGATGGATGGATGGATGGATGGATGGATGGAAGAAGGAAAGAAAGAGAGCAAAGATGGCATGTTTGGAGCATAATGAGGAGAAATGAAGTGTGGAGTTTGTGTGGACAAATTTGAAAAAATAAGATTACAGGGATGGAAGGATGGATGGGTGAATCCCGAGAGCTTCCAATTCCCATGGTGAGAAGTTAAAGCTTTGCCTTCTAAGAGAGGCAGGAGAGGATAAAACTGTGTAATTTAAGATCTTTTCTACCCTGTAGATCTATCCTTTGAGGCATAGCAGCCTTAGAGGGGAGGAACACCTACTTTCTAAGGCTGCTTTGCTAAGAAATTAGAAATTCCCTCATTTCCCCATGCCCTTTGAGGAACAGAGCAAGTGGCCTCTTTGAGTTTAGGGCACCACCTTGCCTCTGACCATATCCTGAAACTTAGGCCCATAATCATAGAGTTGCCTCAGATGCCCTTTTCCCTCAAGCCACAGGCAACAAGCTCTTGAGGTGCTGGGAAATTGGGGACTGGACCCAGGGCCTCGTGCTTGCTGAGGACGTGCTTACCACAGAGGTACACCCCTAGCCCCAGAAGTGGAGAGCAGAGCTGTCACCCATGAGCTGTGGTGCCTGGGTGTGAGCCCAGATATCAGGGAATGGAGAAAGCAAGCATCAAGTCCTCAGCCGTGTGGGCGTGCCCCATGGTCACGTGCAGCAGTCAAGGCCTCATTGTCAGCAGAGGCAAGCGTTGCTACATTTTGCCTAGAGGAAGCCCCATCCTCATGGGTTTTCTCTGATCCGTTCAGCTAGTCATAGGTACAGGGAAGCTGCAGGCAGCAAAGGGCCGATCGGAGGATCCAGAATAAAGTCCAGAGCACTGGAGATCCTGTCATTCCTCCCCCATCAACCTAAATGCCCTTCCCCCCAACTCCGTACCTTCCTACCTGCTCACCCTTCCAGTCATCTGACCCATCCTCCAAAGTGCAGACGGTTTGTCAGTGAAATCCATCTCTGCCTCAGCCCGTCTCATATTCCTGTTGATTCAGATGTTTGTGTGGAAGAGTGAACCAGGCAACAGTCTGCCCATCAGAGCTACTGTATACAGTTGTGCAGGTTGTGCACTGCATAAAGACCCTAAGTGGAAGCTAAAATCTAGCTAGTGCTCTCCATACCAAACCCTACACCATGGCCTGATGCCATGTCAGCCAGAGGAAGGCACCTTTCCTCATGCCAAGCTATGTATCTCCAGGGCTGATTTTTTTTTTTCCTACTTTGCACAAAGGGCCTTTCCATCAGGGCAAAGTATTCTCATTACAAAATAGATGCCTCAAGGTAGTTCCAAGAGATCATCTGGCCTGGTTCTTGTCTCCATAAAATAAATAAGCCTCTGCCAGTAGTTGTCTATGATGGGGTAACAAATCATCATAAAGTTAGAGGCTTAGAACAAGACCCATTTGTTACCGCACTACTCTGCACACAGGAGTCCAGGCAGGCCTGACGGGGTCGCTTCTTGGGGGCTCACAAGGCTGAAATCATGGTGTTGGCCAGGTTGGAGTCTTACTCTGGAGGCTCAGAGGAAGTACCTGCTTCCAAGCTCACTTGGTTGTTGGCAGAATAGGATCTCTGGTGGCTGTGGGTCCCCGTCCCTGTCTGCTTGAAGGCTCCTATGTGGGACCACTCTTGGCACCTGGAACCTCTATGCCCTTCTCACATGATGCCTTCCATCTGCAAACCAGAAGCAGCACATAGGCTCTTCCTTCTGCTTCACATCCCCCTGGCTCCCCTTCATCTCTTGCCAGAGAAAACTTTCTGCTTTTAAGGGCTCATGTCATTACATCACCCCACCTGGGTAACATCCCTATTTTCAGGTCACCCGTGCCATGTCACATGCCATGCCACATAACTCAGTGGCAGCAATGTCAGGATATTCACAGATTGTGGGGACTAGGACAGAGCATCTCTGTTGGAGCAGTTCAGAAACGCTGCCTAACACGACCTCTTCATCCACCTACACTCTTTTTAAAAGCCAAATCTCTAAGCCTTTTTCCCAAAGCCTTTTTTGGATAAGCACATTCATACTTCGCTTTATCAGATACTTATCCACTTGGAGCAAACACCCACATGTGGCAAAATAATTCATAAATCCATCATAATATCCAGACATGGTCGTGCATGCCTGTAATCCCAGCACTCGAGAGGCTGAGGTGGGAGGATTGACACGAGTTCAAGGCCAGCCTGGGCTACACAGTGAATTCCAGGCCAGCTTGGCCTACACAGCAAGACCCTGTCTCAAAAAAATATAAATAAATATATAAATAATTCTTAAAATGAAAATAAAGTTAAAAATCATTAAAAATAGAAAAATTAAAATAAATTTAAAAAATCATAACTACCTTTTCCCATCATAACTGCTTCCAAACATTTTGACAAAATCTATCAGTTGTGTGCTTGAAAAGATTTCTACCTGCTCAAAAAAGCTGATTATTAGTGCCGGGTGTGGTGGTGCATGCCTGCCCAGGAGCCAGAGGTGGGATGATCCCAAGTTCAAGACCAGAGGCAGTCTGTGTAACTTACTGAGACCCTGTCTCAAAAAGTTAAAAAAAAAAAAAAAAAAAAAGGGCTGGGGGAGCAGCTCAGTGGTCCAGTACTTGCAAAGCAAGGCCCTGGGTTCAACCCCCAGTACCACTAAAAAAAAAAAAAAAAAAAAAAAAGCTGATTATTAAATGTGTAGGAATTTTGCCAGTGGGTCGTTATTGACCATAGTGTGAGTCTTTTCACCACAGAAGGCAGATGCTCCCTAACAGTGCTCCTTTCACCCCCAAATAGCTGGTTACCAGTGCAGCCCTGGACGCAGCCCTTAGAGGTCATTGACTTAACCTCCTGCAGCATGCAGGGATCTTTTCCATGTACTTTTTCACACATGGTCACCATATTGTTCAATGCCACTCAAAATGGGGTGATCACTCCCTTATGAGTCAGCGCATCACACCACTGTGATGGTATGTGGTAGCCCCGAAGCCCACCTGCCTGGGACTTCCCACCAACGTCCCTCATCCTTTGGAAACAGCACTATGACAGCCCCAGAGCCATCTGGAGTGGGTACTGTTTCCCTGAGGAGCCATCTTCCCTCCATATCCACACATGAGACCCCAGTGCTTAGAAGCAAAGTCTCAAAAGCCACACTGTCAGATTTCAAAGCCCACTCTGCTGTTTGTGTATCCATTACCTTCAGCAAGTCTCTCAACTTCTCTGGCCCCATGGTCCTGCATCTATGGGGATGGAGATTAAAACAGTCTTACCTCACAGGTTATGGTGAAAATTAAATGAGGTCACATATGCAGACACCCCCCCCCAGGCCCATATCTAATTCTTGGGTTTGCTGTGAGGATTAAATTACTTAATACAAGTAAAATGTTTAGAACCATGGTACAAGGTCAGCACTATGAGTTAGAAATGTAGTTCCCACACCTCTCCTCACCCTAGTTACCCTACACTGGGTTGACTGCATTGTCCCTAGAATGTAATGGCAGAGTGGACCTGCTTAGTGCAGCCTCTGCTGAAATGCCAGGCTTTGGCTTCGGCCCCAGACCCTGACTGACACTAGTGTTTGAGGAGCTGCTTCCTTTCCTCTAAGCTTTTTTTTTTTTTTTTCCCCTCAGAACTGGGGGATTGAACCCAGGGCCTCACGCTTTCTGGGTGAGTGCTCTGTCACTGAGCTGCATCCCCAATCCCCACCCCCGTTTTTTGTTAGGTATTGGGGGGTAGTCGAACCCAGGGCCTCGCAATGCTTTGAAAGCTCTCTACCACTGAGTTGCACCCCTAGTCCCCTTTCTATTTTTTATATTGAGAGAATGTCTTGCTAAATTGTGCAGGCTGCCTCTGGTCTTGAGCTTGTGATCCTCCTGCCTCCACCTCCTGAGTTGCTGGGATTACGGGCATTTCCCACCACCTGGGCATTGCCCTAAGTTTTTAACAGGCTCAAAGACACTTTTTCCAGGAGTCTCAGGCCATGGACCAGCAGCACCTGCTTCCTCTGGGAACTTATTAGAAATGCAGAATCTCAGGCCCTACCCCAGACCCACTGAACCAGAATCTGCACATTAACAAGATGCCCAGGTGATTCATGTTGTTGGGTGCCATCTAGTGAGATCCAATTCTTAGCGACTCTGTACAACAGAATGAAACACTACCCTACACTGGGCCATGCACACAATCTTTTTCCGTTTGAGTCCAATGTTGTAGCCACTATGTTTCTTCTCATTTTGAGTCATGCCACAGCAGCAAAAGAAGGTCCCAGGGCCTTTACTCCATTCCCATCAGTAAGGTTTTGAGGAGGTAACTCTTCTCCAGTTGTTTCTTGAGTGCCTTCCAGCCTGGGGGAATCATTTTCTGGCACTATATCCTGACAGTGCTTCTCTGCTATTCATAGGATTTTCAATGGCTAATTGTTTTGGAAGTGGGCTACCAGGTCCTTCTCCTTCATCTGTCTTAGTCTGGAAGCTCTGCTGAAACTTGTCCACCATGGGTGGCCCTACTGGTATCTGAAATACTGGTGGCATAGCTTTCAGCATCACAGTGACATGCAAGCTCCCACAGCACAAGAAGCTGACAGACACGTGGGAGAGGTGATTCATGGATGCATTACAGTCTCTTTTCAGAGACCTCATGACATACTTAGGGGCTGGGGTTTAGCTCAGTTGGTAGAGTGCTGCTTTGCACTCTCTGAGGACCCAGGTTCAATCCCCAGCACTGCAAAAATGGGAGAAGGATGTAGCAATCCACTCCTAAAGCAATCCCAACACAATCAGCCATTGAAAACCTTATGAGGATCGCTGTGAGTTGGACCCAACCTGAAGGAACCTAACAGCAACAACATGACACACTTATTCTTAAGAGAAAGTCAGTTTGAGACAGGAGCCTTTCCCTCAGACCTTGGTGGAAGGTTTGGTGGGAGGGGAGCATCACTGTTGGGCTGTCATGTATCATGGGGGTGGGGGGCTCTGCCCAGGAGAAGAAATGGGGCCTGGTGGCACTCAACCAGGAAGATAAAGAAGAAGCCAATACAAAGGTATGAGGCTTCTAGAAGCTTGCACAGAAAGGTCACAGCCTTGTCCATTTGCCCCAGGTCAAAGAAAGCTGGCCTGGAGCAAGGACACATTCACAAGTGATAGGAGGGAGCCCTTCCTGATCAACCTGTACTTATTATGTCTGAGGGGGCTGCTGGTGTGGGACAAGAGATAGGAAGCCCTCTACTCACACTGTAATGCAGGGACAGAGCCACTTAATAACCTATTAGCCTGTGCTTCCTGAATTTCAATAGCAGAATTTTGTAGTTAATCATGTCACTGATGCTTGGGAAAGACATTTATAGCTTATCCACCTGCTATAAGCTGTAAGAGTAATAGGAGACATATGCTAGAACCCCAGCTCTGCTGCTTACTAGCTGTGTGACTCTGAACAAATTACTTAACATCTCTGAGCATTTGTATTTTCATCTTTAAAATGAAGTAGTAACCATACCTATGTTAACACAGCAGAAGTAAGAAGGAGATTTTAAAGTTCTCATGGTGCCAGACATGATGGCGCACGCACACACACACACACACACACACACACACACACACACACACACATTATATAATATATATCATATATATTATATATATAAAATATGGTATGATCAAAAATATAGTGAATATTTAAAGAAAACAATTTATTACAATAAAAGATACATTACCATCAATCCCCCTGAAAATCCTTCCCCTTACTTCAAACACACTTATCCCATTGTTCCTGCCACCTTCTTCAGCAGTTCTGGAAGTCCTCCTTCATGAGTGTCTTTAGTTTCATCCTCCATCATGACAACATGCCATGTCACACATTGCTTGTGGTGTGGCAGTTTCTGTCAAATAGAAACATTATGGTGTGTCCTCATTCACCTTATTCACCGGATCTGGTAGAAAAGGCAAAAAGAAAGGTAAACATTTCGAATTGATTCAGGACATTGAGGCAGCCATAATGGCGCAACTAAAGACACAAAAGAAGCCCTCCAGAACTGCTTCAGAAAGTGGCAAGAAGGATGGGATAAGTGTGTTTGAAGCCAGGGGGAGTATTCTGAGGGGGGCTAATGGCAATATGTTTTGCACAGTAATAATTATTTTTAATTTAAACGTTCCTCATATCTTTTGATCACACCTTGTTTACATCTATCTATCTATACAGAGGGTGCCAAAAAACATATACACATCTTGGAACAAAACCTTTCCATTTTGCTATTTTAAGAACGTGTGGTATGCTTGTTCTGTTAACCTCTGCCTCATCTGCACATGAGTGTCATGCTACAGTTGCTACCATAATTCAACTTCAAAAGCTAATATGTAGATACCATCTCTTAAAATGTGTATAAATTTTTGCACCCCCAGAGCCTAATATCTTAGATTTCTTCTGTCCTATATAAAGTGAAATTCACAAGGTCTTCCTTCAGCTAAATAACTGCTGCTTCCTCCCCCTTTCATTCTAAAGGAGCTCTGCACTTAAAGAGAACTCTTCCCTTTGCCAGGTACCCAGAGCTGTGTTCCCTAATCCCCCCTGGGTTGTAGGTAGAAGACCGCTTGGGAGCTGCTTCCCTGAGAAGCACAGCCAGGTCCGTGCTGGGAGCACCATGTGCTCTCACTTTCCTCAGCAGGAGGCTCAGGGCAGAGGCAGGTGCTGGCCCCAAAGCCTCTGCTGGCATCACTGCCTTGAGGATTGGCTGCTTGGGGTACCCTGTCCCCACAACCATCCAGTCAGTAGCAGCCCTGAGCTGGAAGGAGGAATTGGGAAGAGAGGATGGATTCAAAAATCCTCCGCTGAACCAAAGCATCAGATCCTGGTTGCTGGAGCCGTCTTCTCCAGAGTGGACCAAGGTAGTAGGTTAAGTAACCTGGAGGTCTGAGCTGGATTCGTAGGCAATTTATCCCCCTGAGAATCCTTAGCTATGTCAGGAGAGTTGCCTTCAAAATATTTTTTGTCCCTCATGACATATTTTTACTACAAAAAGACAGTAGATTCATTTCATACCTCCTCCCACTCCCCCGTGTTAGACATTCTCGGTGAATCATTCAGTAAGTCCTGGCCAAGGGCCTCCTGCATGCCAGGCACTACGCTTGGCACTGGGACCACAGTGACAGGTAAGATGGGCACAATCCCTGTCCTCATGGAGCTCACATCTGAATGGGGACACACGGATGGTAAACAACTGATGGGCTAACTCCGGGTTGTGACTAGTACAGCAAAGTGACCCAATGGAGGAACGTGACGGCACATGCTCTGTGGAGGGGGGAGGGGTCCTCCAGCGAAGGTGGCTGTGGAAGCCCTCTCTGAGGTGATGTTTATGAGGCGACCCAAAGGCTGAGGATAAGCCCAAAGCCGGGCAGAGAGCATCCCAGCAGGGGAAACAGCAAGGAGAGCACGCTGAGTGGGAAAGGACTCCCAACTTGAGGAACAGGAACCCGTGTGTCTGGGACCCAGAGCAAGGGGAGCATGTGGTGAGGGAGATCTGACCGTCAGTGCGGCTGGTCCTTGCTAGTTCCTCGAGGCCATGGTAAGGGCTTTGTGCTTACTCCAACTGTAAGGGGCATGGCAGGAGATGGATTGCACTTTTTTTTTTTTTTTTTCTTTTTTGCGGTACTGGAGGTTGAACCCAGGGCCTCAAGCTTGCATGCTCTGCAAGTGCCGGACCACTGAGCTGTACCCTCAGCCCATTTTTTTACTTTTTGAGACAGGATCTCACTAAGTTATGCAGACTGCCTCTGGTCTCGAACTTGAGATCCTCCTGCCTCTCTGCCTCCCAAGCCACTGGGATTGCAGGCGTGAGCCACCGCGCTTGGCTTTTTTCTTTTCTTTTTTTTTTTTTTTTTTGAGACAAGGTCTCATGATGTAGCCCAGACTCACTTGGAACTTGCAATCCTCCTGCCTCAGCCTCCTGAGTGCAGGGATTACAGGTGTGCACCACCATGCCCAGCTAGACTACATTTTTAATTCAGAGGGTTATAATGTGGGGGAAAGAAGTGAGGAAAGAGCAAAGTTAAAGATAGGCAAATCTCTTGGGAGAATGCAGCAGTCCCAGAGGCCGGCCACGGTGTTCTGACCTTGACAGCAGAAGGCAGGCACAAGGAATAGGGGTGAAGGAAGGGAAGAGATCAAGGAAGTGATTCCAAGTTTGGGGCCTGAGACATGTGATAGATGATGGGACCTTTGACTAACATGGGGGGAAAGAAAGCTCAAGACCAGGCAGGTGACTCTTACTAATTTTAAATGCTCTTGTGGCCTCGTTTGTGAGTTGAGCACAAGGGAGAACCTTCTCTGTTTTTGGGAGCTGGAAGGGATTTCTTTAGCCTCCAGGCAAGGTAGCACCTTAAGTGGGAACAGATGTGATGCCTTCCCCATGAATGAGCTCAGTGGGGGAACCCCACACCCTGCCTCCTCCCCTCATCTCACCCTCCAGTGGCTGCTTCCAGTTAGCTAACCAGAATTCCTCCACTGCTCCTTGATCCTGTCCTCCTTTCCCTCGTCCTCAACTAAGATATCCATGACATCTCTTTTTCTGTTCATCTGTCCACTAAACATCTAAACAAGCACCAGCTCTGCCTTGTATACCATGAGGCCTGTCCTGCCCAGAGCTTTTGTCACTGATGGGGCAGAGGCTAGATTTTTGAGAGAATGTGAGTGATGCTCTCTGTTTCCCCTCTTAGCACCAAGCCCCTCCAATAACCTGCTGGGGATCTGTCATCCTGTTTTATCCAGCCCCTTCTTGACCTGACTTCTATTTCCAGCCCATATTATTCACTGATTTTCCCTTATTTTGTGAGTTAATGGCTGAAGATGATAAGATTCCCTCACATATTACTCTCAAACTACCAAACTGGGGTCATTATTACTCTTAGTAATAATGGCTGCTATTTATTAAACACTCAATAGAGAACACACATGGCTGGGGTTTAGCTCAGTTGGTAGAGTGCCGCTCTGCGCTCTCTGAAACCCTGGATTCAATCCCCAACACCAAAAAAATGAGAGAAGGACCTGGCAGCCCACTCCCAAAGCAATTCCAAACAATCAGCCATTGAAAGCCCTATGACTAGCAGAAAAGCACTGACATAGTACAGGGCATGACACAGAGATGGAGAGTGTTTCATTCTGCTATACATAGGGTCACTGTGTGGGACTCAACTCGATGGCACCTAACAACAAAAGAACACACAGCCTACCAAGCTCTTCCCATGAATTGTCTCATTTAAGGACTCTATGAAGTAGATATTATTGTTCCATTTTACATGTGAGGCTTGGAGGACTTTAGCAAATTGTCCAAGGTCACCCAGCTGGTGAGGGGTGGAGGAGGGATTTCAACCCAGTCATCAGTCTCCAGTCCCCAGAGGAAGGCAGGCTGTGGTGCTGTGGCTTTCTCAGGCTGCATGGTCACATTGTCCAGGCTGGCTAGTCAGGTTTTTCAGTGACTGGGGTGGGTATGGAGAGGATGAAGGTTTAGAGTGTTTTCCTAGTTTGTTGGTGGTAGGGACTGGAGTATCTTAGTAACTCCTGTTACGTCCACTTCAGGAGTGGTGGACCCATGTCCAACTCTGCAGGATCAACAGTGTGGCCAGTGGAGGCACTGTAGATGCTCAGCCAAAGGGTGACTTCGTGAAGGTCTGGAGAGCAGAGCGGTCATCCCAAGTTAGGCTGTAAAGATATTGCTACTGTATAAAAAAGATGAAAGGCAGGAGCCGAAGGCCTCGTCTCAACAAAGGGCCACCCTCGGGCAGCAGAGCTGGAAGGGAGAATCCCCACAGGAGCAGACCAGGGCTCCTGCAGGGGCCCTTCCTTCCCACTTCCATGGAAGATGCAGCTCCAAACCACCCCATCAGCAGGGTCTCAACCCTCCAGGATAGGCACAACATCCCGACCTGGGGTCTGGTTCTGAAATGTCCCATCATTAAGCAAAATTTGGGGAAAGGCCCAGGTCTACAGTTTTTTTTGTTTTGTTGTGTTTTGTTTTGTTTTAAAGAGTGTTTCTAAAGCAACTAGTAATGAAGAGCCTGCAGCCGTAGCCCTGTGGCATCTGATCCCATCAGAAGCCAAGCAGGGTCAGACCGGGTTAGTACTTGGATGGGAGACTGCCTGGGAACACCAGGTGCTGTAGGCTTAGGAGAAGGACCTGGCAGCCCACTCCCCAAAATCAATCTGCCATTGAAAATCCTATGAACAGCAGAGAAGCCCTGACAATAGTGTTTCCCCTGTTGTACAGAGGGTCGCTATGAGTCTGATACCAATTCAACGGCACCTAACAACAACAAGTAATGAAGAACAAAGGAGAATGAGAAGATTTTTTAAAAAGGAGGAAGAGGGGGAGAAGGCAGAGGGGGAGAAGGAGGGGGATGAGGGGAAATGCAAAACAGGATTACTTACATTGGTTTATATTCTTAGATGTTTACATTTACAGAGTTACACTTTGTAACATACAGAGTGATAATCAGTGTGCTGGCCACAAGATGGTTGTAGGGCATAGAAACCAGTCATAATTCAGAGTGCCCTAGAGTTAATGTGCACCTGCCAGTGAGTCCCTACAGCTGCAGAAGCTTGCTTGATGATAGAGTGTTTGAAGCCACTGTGAATGGCCATAATGCCTAACATAAGTCAAATAGCTCTCCTGGCGCTGCATAATTGTCACAGCCATATAGGAAGGGAGAGATTCTACTATTTCTGGGCAAGATTTCCGCAGCCTCTTTGTTCCTCCATTTCTGTTCTTTCTATAAAATAAGAATTTTAAATCAACACCCATTGATTTTGAAAGTCCAAAAAGTTTTCCTTGTCCTCAAAGCAAGAACGATAAGAAAGTAAATCTTATGAGAGTATCTTATCACCTAGACTTTGCATGTATGCAGTAGTTCCCCTGCATGTAAGGGAAGAGAGGGGAAGGAATGAGAGGGTAGTTGGGAGGGTGGATACTGCTAAAACACAATATATGCATGTATGGAACTGGCACAGTGAAACACAGTAATAGGTACAATTGTTGTTGTTAGGTGCTGTGGAGTCGAGTGCTGTCAGTCGACTCATAGTGACCCTCATAGGGTTTTCAATGGCTGACTATTTCGGGATTGCCTTGGGAGTGGATTGCCAGGTCCTTCTCCCATTTTTGCGGTACTAGGAATTGAATTCGGGACCTCAGAGGCTGCAGTGCAGCGCTCTACCAACTGAGCTAAATCCCAGTCCAATAGGTACAATTAATGTGCCTTAATAATTATAATTTTAAAAGTGGGAAAAAAACTAGTTTCAGTTATCTGCAGTCAACCACTGAAAATATTAGAGAAAATTCCAGAAATAAACATTCCATGAATTTTAAATCACTTTTATTAAGGTTTATTGTTGTAACTCTTATATTTTATCATTGTTGTTAGGTGCTGTCAAGTCAGTGTACAACTCATAGTTACCCTATGTACAACAGGCAAAACACTATTGTCGGTGCTTCTCTGCTATTCGTAGGGTTTTCAGTGGCAGATTATTTTTTGGGAGTGGGCTGCCAGGTTCTTCTCCCAAGTCTACAGCACCTGGTGTTCCCAGGTGTTCTCCCATCCAAGTGCTAACCAGGCCCAACCCTATTTATCTTCTGAGATCTGATGGGGTTGGCTGCCACAGTGGTATGGCTGTAGGCATACTTTATCATAGGTGTGGTTAATCTTTTATTGTGCCTAATGTATACATTGAACCTTATCATAGGTATGAGAGTAAAAAGTCATAGTATATATGTTTCAGTACTATCCATGGTTTCAGGTGTCCCCGGGGTCTTGGAATATATCCCCCATGGATAAAGGCCACGGGTGGGGGACTGTATATTATGTGATTGCTCTCATAACCATTCTAGGATGCTATAGGAATAGTTCATCCTGCTTATATATTGGTTAAGTTACTTGTCCACAATCACATAGCACGTCCAAGATTAGAACCTAGAGATTTTGGCTATACAGATGGAGCTTCCTTCTGTCTTCAAGTACAGCCATGCCCTGGAGCCCAGAAGGAGCCCACTGAGGCTACAGGAGGTCCAGGACAGCCCCCCTCCTCCATGCCCCTGGGGTGCTGGGGCAAACTTGGACCTCTTAGATCTCTTTCTGTTTCCTTCTCTCTTCCTATTTCTTCTCCTGGCTGGCTTGTCTCCACTCTGCTCCTTGCTTATGATACTTATTTTTCCATCCACAGCAAAACAATTCACATCAAGGTAATTGATGATGAGGCGTATGAGAAAAACAAGAATTACTTCATTGAGATGATGGGCCCCCGCATGGTGGATATGAGTTTTCAGAAAGGTGTAGTACCCTGTCCTCCACACTAACATTAACATTCTTCTCTCCTCTGCGGTGTCTTCCTTCTGACCTCTTTCTCTCTTCCTTTTCTTGCCTTCTACCTGTCTAATTCACTTTCTCTCGTTTCTTCCTCTCTTCCTCTCTTTTCACTTCTCCCTCTCCATTCTCCTCTCTCTGTTCCCAGCTCTGTCCTAACACCTGCCAACCTGTCACATGGTATCCATAAGAGGGATACTCAAGAGCCAATGGCCATTTTCCTGGGATGAGGGAATGAGAATGGAGGGGAAAGGGGAAAGAGAGAGAGCGCACCAGCCTACACTCTAAGAGAATGGTACATAAGGCTCTCAGCTTCTCCTAAACTGCTTTGAGTACAGGAAAGAGAAAGGCCAGACAAGCAGCTCCAGGAAGGAAGTGAGCTCAGGAAACAGACTCTCAGTACAGAGTTCCACAGGGCCAAGCTTAGCATCCCAGGAAGTTGAGGGTCAATGTGGTTGGGTCATGGTTTATCTCACCCTCCAAAGTGACCCTCAGGAGCTGTGTTATCTGCCACATCCCTCCTCTCAAGGCTTATTTTTATTTCTGACCTTGACTGAGCTAAACATACAGGTTCAAGTTCCAAGCCTTGGTCAATGGCCTGTCTTACTCTCCTTTCCTTACTAATAGCAGTTAGGTATGGAGGCAGAGAGATAGAATAGTGGGAGAGAGGGTTCTGACTGAAGGGGAAGTTTCCCCAGCTAGTCCATGGGACTTCTCAGAGTGGACAGAGCCTTTGCCTTCAAATTGACTGACCTCATATACCCCTGGCTTCTGATTGGCAAGTCAGGAAATCCTTTCAGGGATGTACTATGGAAAAGGGAGCTGCCAATTTGGGGAGCAACATTCCTTGGCTAGGTCTTCATCCTATCCCCCAAGACTAGGTTTGTATGCACAGAGCCCCATTCCCATCCCACACCAGAATCCCCATGGTAGAAAAATAGGTTCACATCATATAGGGAGCTCCAGGGTCCTGTATCTAGGGCCAAGACAAAAGTGCCTCCCCCCACTCTATGCCTCAACAATCAACGAGCTTTGTCTTATGTTCCATTGAGTAAGGTAGGAACAGATGTCCTAAAAAGGGTCCAACCAAAAATATGCTTGTAAAATATGTGCACATATGCATACACATGCACAAACACCAGAAATGCACAGAAAGTCCTGTGCCCAGCAAACCAGTTCAGATTAGTTTGCTACTTCATTGGTAGCAATGCAGAGCATATCTTTTAGAATGTCATAGGAACATCAGAGAATCTGAAGACATTTAGACTGTTTATTCTCTTTGCCCTTTGAGATCATTTAGGTCCCTCTCCCCCTCTCCCCAAAAAAGGAAAAGAAAAAAAAAAAACAGAATAACAATTCCAGCTAGCTTACTAATGATATCTGCTAACCACCACCATGGTTCCATGAAGGACCAGGAGAGACCACTTGGGTAGAGCCAGGCCCAGACTGTAGCCTCCCCACGTGATGATGGGCTTGATCGAGCTTCAAAGCCAGTCCTTGGGGGGAGTAACTTTCAAGAAACTTGGCTTCCTTGGTGATTTGTTTGTAAAAGACACTATGCTGTGTTAAGATACCCAGAGATGAGCAGAAACTTTCCTCACCTTGTGCTCTGAGCCCAGGTTAATCAGCATTTAGGAGGTCAGCCTTAGGACATAGCATTCCTCTATGACAGGGGTGTAAATAACATAGGATGCCCCAACCATATTGTGGCTGCTACTTATTTTGGTCCCCACCACTGAAGCCCCATGAGATAAAGAATGAGAAAAGATAAGAGGACCCTCTCTCCCTTTCTTTCACCTACCCTGTCCCCCACCATCTCTCTCTCTGGTCTCTTTTTTCATAAATACTTTCCTTTAAAAATTTTCTTCATGAGGCTCATGTGAGAAGTGGGTACAAACACCAAGAAGGGACATAAGCCCTGGGTTCCATGGATATACATTGCCTGTTATGGCAGGGCTGTGGGTCATTGCCCATGGGCAGGTAGTTTACCTGTTGCCTAAAGAAATGCCACTGTTACCATGTGACATCCAATGGAATGTGCTGCCCGACTCACTTCCTACTAACCTTCAGCAGGATCTGAAGCAACTCCTCCCCACCACCATCCCTGATCTCCCTTCCCATTCCCTTCCTGTCCTGACTCCCTTCCTTTGCCCACCTGTCCTTGCCTTCTAACTCCCTTTCCCTCTCACCCAAAAGAACAACTATGACCAAGGAGACAAAAAAAAAAAAAAAAAAAGCTAAGGCCATTTTTTATATGAGAACTACACAATCCACCATAGTCCTGTCAAAGGCCACCACGGCGGGACAGGGCTGCATGTGCCAAGAGTGACGGGGAATGATTGTAAGGGCTGTGCTCCAGGTGACTGACCAACCTGCCGACCCAGTCGACATGCTCTCTCTCTTGTTGTCCCTACAGGAAAACCATAAGGGTTAAAATAGTAGATGAGGAGGAATACGAAAGGCAAGAGAATTTCTTCATTGTCCTTGGTGAACCGAAATGGATGGAACGTGGAATATCAGGTGTGAGATTCTTTAAAAACAAAATCATAACAAAATTTTTTTTAAAAGAAAGAAAAAAAAGAAAGAAAAAATTAAACAAACTGGAAAACAATCAAAAAGAAAAATCAACTATTTTTTCTCCCTCCTTTTCTTCCCTTCTCCTCCTTTCTCCTTTTGACCAACAGACTTTTTTTTATTCTTTTCCCTCCTGTATTCTCGCTCCCACCCTGTTTCGGTGTCATCTCTGCCTTCTTAGCCATAGTTTATTTCCAAATTCCTCCTTCCCACCTTCTGGGCAGCACTGCAGCCTCAACTCCTCATTACCCTAATGAATTCCTTCCGTATAGTGCTACAATTATCCAATTATCTGACTGCCTCTGTCCCCTGCACTTCTCCCACCCTCCACCCCCATACTGTAGCCTGTACATGTGAAAACTCCTTGGTAGATGGGGAGGAGAAGAAAAAGAAAGGAATGTGATGTGCTGCATGCCTGTGCCCCGTCCCTGCCCTTTTTCCCCACCATGCTCCACTCCCCAGCTGGGACTGAATGGGGGAGGGCTGGGCGTGGGAGTGCGACCCATGTTGCCATGAAGCTTTGGCAGTTTTCTGTTGCATTCCTCCACCTCTGTTGAATGCTTGGCAGGTTATTCACTCGCAGAGTGGTGCAAAAGCCCCTCTGCCCTTCCTGGAGGTAAGTGCATTATCTGGCTATTTCCCAGTTGGAGAGAACCTGGCATGGGAAAGTATACTAATGGCCAGAAGCCACAGCTTCTGAGGGCTGAGAGAGAGAAAGAGAGAGAGAGAGAAAGAGACAGGAGCGGTGGAGGGGAGGCAGAGATCTGGCTCCCAAGGTTGTCCTGCAACCGAGAATCCTGAGCTACTCTTTCTCCCCTTGGCATCCCCTCCTTCCTATTCTACCCCTCCTCATAGCCCCAGGTAGGATATCTTATTCAGGCTACCTTGGGATAACATGACCTCTAAAACAGAAAACTGAGAGTCTGCAAGAGGAAAGAAGTAATCCCAGATATGAAAAATTGCCCTGGCCCGTGGGCCCCAAAAGGTACACTGGGCAGGCCCAGAGTCTTGCCTTGTGGGTTTTTCAACAGAAGGAACTATAAATGATATAGTGGATCTGATCCTAGAGATACAGCTGTTGGAAACAGCCAATGAATGGTTCACGAACATCTTCCTTGATTTGGTACCTGCAAGTGAAGATACTGCTGAGATATCAAGACACCCCTTACCGCACTAGAGAAGTGGCCTGCACACCTCTATTCCTGAGACATGCATCCCAGTATACCTGCCACAGGTTCACCCATAAGGGACTGAATATGTTGTGACCAGGGTAAATGTAAGGAAGGATTTCTTTCGATTGAAGAAAATGATCAGAAGCCACTGCTTTGGAAATGTTGGAGGAATGGATGTGGGAATGAATAAGGGTATTTTGGAAGTACCAAGAGGAGGATCTTCAGGAGAGATGTGCTGCTGGGAGCCTCATGGAGAATGCAGCAGTGCAATCCATCTGTTTCTCCAAAGGTTGTGATCACTCTGCAACTACTTCATATTCCTGCCTGGGAGCAGCATAAAGCCCATGGGTCTAAGAGATTCAGGAATAACACTTCCAAAGCTCCTTCCAAGGTCTTTTTCTCAGGCCTGATTCATCATTGCCATCTGCCAGGGCCTGTCTGTGGGGATTATCCACAAGGCTGACCAGTTCTGTGCCTGCACTGATTTGGACACATGTGGTGCTCTACAGCAGAAGCCTTCATCATCTGCCATCGCTAACCTTCCTCTTGTTTACCAAGTAAGATGTTGCCATCAGCCTACCAAAGAAGGCTAGAAGAAAGAGAATTACTCTTATTCCAATGCTTCCCACGTTTTATTCCAACCAATCTTCCAATTCCTGCCACCAAGAATATTCTCAGAATTTGTCTCTGCACCTCCTGTACCTCATTCCCTGCTCCCTTGTACATTTACCCCACATCTTAATGACAGGTTGAAACAGAAGATACCCAAGGCCATTGTAAACTAGGATCATTAATTCCAAGAGTTCCTAATACTTAGGGGCAGATGACACTTAGCAGCACAAAGGATGGGAAGCTGGAAGGGAGGCAGAGCCTTCAGATAGGAGGAAGGAATTAGAAGTTCATTCATGGCTTTTTTCCACCAGTAAGAGGCTATTCTTTTATGCCTCCCCTATAAACCCTTTCTAACAGCAGAACAGAGAGTGACAGAAGATGGGCTTTGTGATTTTCAAGAAACCTGACCAAATACAAATGCCTGTGGCTATTCTGCATTTGAAGATGGCTTCCTTTTTTGCACTGGATTCATCCAAAGAGATCTCAGCAGAACCCTAGTGAAGCCTAGTCCTGGTGGAGGGAGTAGGTAAGAAGAGAAAAATTTCAGCCAGCCATCTGTGTGCTGTGTCCCCATGCCTTTCCATGGACCAAGATGCCAAGATGGAAGGTGCCAGTAAGAAATTTGTCAATTGCCAAGCCTCCTACTCTATGGTCTAGAGGGTTCATTTTCAGTTTCTTCAGTTCTTCCCAGATATTGGCATTAGACCATAAGGTAAAAGGTCATAAAACCTGATTGCCTGTACCCAGAATCAAATGAAAATCCATTCTGATTTGCAGAATTCCCCGATGTTCCCAGAGTGGGAGACAGTACAGTGGAAATTGCTTTTCATTATCTCTACTATATACAAGAGTCTCAAGCATTCAGAATGACATAGTCTCTGCATGGTCAAAATGACAATTGTAGAAAAGGACTGTATTTGAAATAGACTATTCTGGGCAAACAAAATAGACTTCAAAAGTAATATTAAAAGATGTGGACAGTCTGGGGTAGGAAAAAAGGAAGGATGAATAGGAAACAATTTCCCTGGAGAGGAGTAAGACCTGGTGTCCAGAACAACACTGAGTAGCATTGTTAGGGCTGTTGGGCCTGAGCCTGGACATTGGAAATCTCAGGTGGGAAAGGAAAATACTGTCCCCCAATAATGAAGTCTGTTAGTTCCTCCTCTTTCTACATCCAGGGACTTACCTTGACAAGTGCCCCCAAATGTTTCCTAATTACAATATTCGGAGACCTATATCATTTCCTGTTTCCCTGGAGTGTCTGAGCAGGGATAATTGGCTGTCACCCAGTCCTAGGGATTAATACAAGAGAAAGTTCAGCTCAAGCTTCTCTTACCAGGAGCAGCAGAAGAAACACCCTGGAGGTACTGTGTCACTCAGAGCCGGCCGACCTGGATCTCACAGGCACATCTTTTAACTGCTTAGTGGAAAGTCCTGTATTTATGGAGACAAGGACCAGACAATGTCTGACCTGCCTGGTCACACTGATGTGTTGGGATCTACAGCCTCGACTGGAATTTCGGAGCAAGGCAGGGCTTTTCCATGCAGACCCATGGAAGGAACAGAATGAACAATCTCCCTTACTATCTCCCTCAGTGTAGTGAGGAGCTCCATTGGTCCATTACCTCATTGGCTAGATGGGAAATGCTGGGCAAAGTCAACTACTGATCACTTGCTTGTATGTCATGCATTTCCTGAGTCCACACATGTCTTCAGGGGCTGTGAATATGGGGTGATGGATCCCAAGCCTGAGTTTCATTCCTAGATATTACTAGAAGAAATGACAGACATTCCACACACATACACACAAGCTCCCTTCTCAGTCTCCATCAGTCACCAGCTGTACCAGTAGTATGTGGCAGGAAGCTTCCAGATTTTTATTTGACAAGTGTCATGGCATGAGGGGGTGTACTAAGATACCATCAAGATTAAAATGTGGTGTGTCACAAGATTTTCTTAATTTCCAGGCCTTGAAGTCTAAGAGAGTTTAACCTAAGTACAACTTGTATTGTGTCTGTCTTTGACTCAGTTTCCCAGTCCATACAGGATCTTGCATTAGTCGTCTCCCACCCCATATAGCTCCCTTGGAATGACAATTTCTATGTTCTAGAATATCTGGGGTCTGATTTCACCTGCCCTCTCTAGAACAAAAAGACCACCGCAGAGAGATCTAGCATCGTGGCTATATGGAAAAGACAATGCTCAAATTAGACAACAAATAACAAACTTTTATTGAACACTACTAAGTGCAAGGACTTTGTGAGACACATGTAGTACAAAATGGGAGGAGTCCATGGCCCTGACCTCTAGGAGGAGCTATAAAAGAAGGCAAACCATTTGAGGGAAATATTCTATAGGATTTACCTTTTTGCTATGTCATTCTTTTAGGAGAAATTAAAGTTCTGGCCAACGTGGCCATGGAAACCTTTGCGCACTGGGAAGTGGAACATGATCTGATTGTGGAGTTAGGAGTAATAGTCATAAAAGTGGGCACTGTTCCACTCTTGCCCTGCTACCTAGTGCTTTGAGCTCCCATTCAAACCTGATAGTCTTACCACTGATAAGCCAGCTACTCCAGTAGGGTTGTGACCTACATGGTTTTCATGATAACTGTATTCTCACTCCTTTTCAGAATGGATCATGAGTGACCAACTCAGTCTCTATCCCACCCACTTTGTTACCCCATCCTAATTCCTCCATCCCCAGCTCTCAGGGTTGCGGGGAAGGCGTGGAGAGATATCTCTCATAGCTGCTCAGCAGCCTTTCCAGTTGCTCTCACCTCTTGCTGCTGCCATTGCTCTGCATGCTCCAAATGCTGCTTTTTGCATGTATTCTTAAATTCTTGCCTACTAAGCTCACTGCTTTCTTTATGCTACCAGAACCTGCAAAGGCTGGGGAAACTTTCAAAATGGGACCTTAATGCTCTTTCCTTTTCTTTCTTCCCCTTGTCTGGTATCCATTTGCAAACAGCGCTCCTGTTATCTCCAGGTAAGAGGTGTCTTTCTCCTCTTTTTCACTTCTTGCCAATATCATTATTTGGTTTAAGACCAATCCCTTTGATTTTCTCAATAATAACTATAGACTCAAGTTAACTGACAAGTTCTCCCGAGAATTGGGAGATTTATTCTTCCACATGAAGTAATTGTGAGGAATTTGACAATTCTTTGGTCATCATTTCTATCAGTGGTGTGGGCAAACACATAACTGATCCTCTCTGGATGCAGGAAGAGAAATGAAACTTAAGAAGAAGATGGTGGGTAATAGATTTTTCCTTCATCTTAATTCATCTGCATCTCATGATAATGGAAAGAATGGGTGAAAGTTAGACCTGGAATCTCCTAATAGCATTATGATGAGATTCGGAAGAAAATGCTGATCCCAGGGAATCCAGGGGGAAAATAGTCAAAGGTTTCTGTGAGAATATAAAAATCAAGTTTTTAAAAAATCTGGAATTTTACTGATCCTGGATTTTGTAACTCATCACAGCTGAGACCTAACTTGCTAGAATTTTGATTCATTTGTCATTGATCCTTAAAGTTATATGTGGTGCCACGAACAGCAAGAAAGGAGGTGGGAACAAAGCTCTACCTAAAAATAGACATTTTAGAGACTTTATTTCAGAGAGATCTTTTTGCAGAATCTACATTCTGTGAAGGCTAGACACCTACATTAAGAATATGCTTACGTGAGTGGAAATCAGTCACAAATAACATCTAATTTCATGGGCATAAAGAAAAGCATTTCTCCATATCTGGTAGTACTATAACTCTTGATGCAGACAGAATAGACTGTGCAAGATAGTTTTAATATATTTAATATATATTTTAATATATTTCATCACCTCTTTGAACATAGAAAAATTTGAGGTCATTTGAGAGGCAAAACATCTTACACAGTTTGTTGGTATTCAAAATCACCTACAGGCTACCTGGGCTTAAGAAGAGGCAATGTGCATAGTAAGGTCATTTGCCTCCTTGAGCCTCAAACGAAAAATGAAGTCGATTCTTACACTTTTCTTCTGTGAAAAAAATTACTCCAGCTTCCTTAACTTCTTGCTTCCTTTGTATACCAACAGGACAAGGACTACTCCCAGTCCTATTTTCTACACTCTTCTCCCAGGGTATTGGTCTTATAGCATTTTGGTCTTTCTTCTCCACTTTGCTCATCTTCTTGCATGAATAAATATTTAGGTTTCTTTGTGCCTCCCCCCAACCATGTTTACACACAACATATATTGTGATTTAACTTATGCCCCTTTATACTTCAAACAGACTATTAAACACCAGTAGAAGCTAAAATAGGGGTGACAATTTTCCTAAATCTTTTAATATATAAGTCTTTAATACAGGAACTCTTGACCAGGCTTTAAATCAACTGGAAATCTCAATTCATTATTTTGATTTCCTGGGAGGACAGACCAATCTGAGTTACAATGCTTGGGTGGTGAAAGGCAGAGAGTGAAAACTTGTATGCTGTTCTTGAGCTACTCTGCCATGCTCAGGTACCTTGGACTAAGAACCCTGGCTCATCCGACCACTTCTTTGTGAAGATGACTGCAGAACATTCACTGCCGATCCTTCTGTCCTGGGAAACTCTTTGTTCTTCCAATATTTGTTCAATATTCCATCTTATTCATATTCTCCCTTTCTCTCCCCCTCTCACCTCTCTCACTTCCTATTTCTAGAACTGAGAGTTTATTTAGTCAGTCTCCACATCAAGATCACCTGTCCTTTATTCTCTTTACTTAAAATTTCAAGGAGTCACATAAAAAGAGTGATCAGAATCACTATAGGCTTTTAAGTTTGAGACTTAACACTCTCTCACAAAATTAACTTAATTTGAATGTAAAGCAATGATCATTACAAAAATAGAAAAAAGGCCAGAATTACTGCCAAGCCAAGACACTAAATTAGATTTCATATAAAGGCATGTGATTAAATGAATTCACATTTATATACACAGAGTACTTTTGTGGGGCTGTGAGATATCCAAAGAGAGGATTGGTTATTTGTCAAAGATTTTTGCAGAAAACTAGATGGAAAAACTGATTGTCACCACAAGGGTGGACAGGTCAGTAGGTAGATCAATAATCTGCCAGATGGATATAGGGCTAGATTGATAGCTAGACAAGGGGTTAGACAGGTACATTTATATGTCACTGGAGAGCTCATTATATTGGTATAAAGTTCTTGTGGCACACGTAGAGTATGACACGGGAGAACTGGGGAGGGAGGTACAGAATAACACTGTCACTGCTGAGACAAGCATTATGAAGTGGTGCCCAAACTTGCAAGTAGAGGAAAAGACCACCCATTCTTTTAAGGAATCTATGGGTTTTTTCTTAAGGGCTGTTTCCCAGAGTGCCTTGCAGTCTGGTTCCTAGGATTGCTGACCTCACTGCTTGCCAAACAACTAGATGCACCCAGACTGACTTTCAGAGTTAACTAATCAGAAACTCAGATTCAATGAAGTAAGTGAAGTCAGGTTGCTAGAGGGTATCTGCTCTCTTGGAAATATACAGAAAGACATGGATCCTCGAGAAGTCATTGTTTCCCAAAGTGGCCACCACACTAAAGGTGGGACAGCACCATGGACAGTTCCCAAATATTTTGTGATTGCCTTTTTATGTTGGTACCATAAACACTATGAAACAGCAAGCCCAGGAATCAAAGCCTGTACATTCTCAGACTGTCTTCATTCAGGTCAATCAATAAAAATATAAGGCTCTCTGCTTGGTAACCTACACCCTTAGCTTAGAACCTTTTCAGTGCATTCCTTTCATTGCAACCTGAGGAGCTTGAGACTTCCCCCTCCCTTACTTCACCAGTTCCCTATCTAGAGAGAAAAGAAGACCTTCTTGGCCTTTGACCCATTTTTTCCTTGAGATTATCCTACCACTAGAGGATTCCCCTAGAGGGTTTACTGTGTGGAATGAAAACAATTATGGAGCCGAATAAAAGAATTAATTACATGTGAGAATGTGGATTTGGATGGAAAGATGTTTAAATGAGCTCTGAAAGAAACAGACTGCCAAGAGCGATTTTCTAATCAAAGGGTGATAAAAAGATTCAATCTCTATTTCACTCTAATCCAGAAAACATGTCTTCATGGTGAAATGGTCTTAAAATGGACTCAGCAGCTGAAGCAGAAAAAGTGTCTAACTGTTCAGCATGAGGAGGGACCATTGGTAAATGAATCAAGATGCTGAGGGACATGGAGAATGCTTCAAAAGGAAGAACTTTATTATTTTTTCTTAAGTATTTATGTTCCAGAAGAAATGTGCCCGATTTGTATAGAAATCCTGGGGGATCTTTCAGTGTAACACCATGAAGATTTTTTAGAATATATTCCAAATTTCTCATTGTGAGGATAATATCCACTTGTATAAAACATAGCCCTAAAAACATCCCCCTTTCTCCTTCTTAGAGATCATAGTTCCAACACTGTTGGAAACAGATGTTAATGTGAACCAGTAGACATTCTTTTTGGATAAATGTGCCTCCAAGAACGCTTACATGAAGTCATTGAACAATCAGCCCCAACTGTTCAAAGTAGTTTAAGGTCAAGAGGTTTGGCTTTTCTTTCTGACTCCCCAACATCTCACTGAATGACTTGGTAACTTCGTTTGATGCTACTTCTCAAAAGGTCTTTAGATTAGATTACCCACTCAGGTACAAAATAGGAAGAAATATGCTTATCCCAGGCCTACCAGGAACCCTCTCAGTGTCCGATGGTCATAAAGTGTTAAGCCTGTCATAAAAAGAGACATTAAAAAATACACAAAGTCTCTATTCCCAAGAGCCACTTGTTTTGTACCTACTGCCCATGTCTAATACTCTAAGCTTTAAACTTCTGGGAACTGGGAAAGGTTACTAAACCTAGTCTGATTTTCTTTTGTTGCAGAGGTAACAGACAGGAAATTGACTGTGGAAGAAGAGGAGGCCAAGAGGATAGCAGAGATGGGAAAGCCAGTATTGGGTGAACACCCCAAACTAGAGGTCATCATTGAAGAATCCTATGAGTTCAAGGTCAGGCCATCAGTGGATAATAGGCTAATTAGGGTGAGGGGCAGAAGACCTAACATTGTGTGACAATTTCACCACTGACTCTGTGAAGTTTAAACTGAAATTTATCCACTCCAGTTTTCCCATTTTTTAACACACAACATATAGTGCTCATCATTTGTGTGGTACAAACAGTGTGAGGAAATATAATAAAGACTATGGAATAAATGGACTAGAAAACCCCTAGATGTATCATCACAATTGTTTAACAGTATTTTTAAAACAAAAATACTAAAACTTACTACTGCAAGCAAGGTTTATTGACATCATATTTTTATTCTCTGTTGTATTGGTCTGCATATCCAATGTTCCAAGTCACAGTTAGTAAAGGGAAATAGAAAGACTGTCCCAGAGACTATTACCCAAGGACACTGCATGCATAGCTTTCAGAATCCCTGGAACACAAGGCATCTTTCCTTTGAAGTACTAGACTCATTATTGGTTCTGAGCATTCTAAACTCATGATTCCAAGTTTTTTTTCTCCTGACAGACTACAGTGGACAAACTGATCAAGAAGACGAACCTGGCCTTGGTTGTGGGGACCCATTCGTGGAGGGATCAGTTCATGGAGGCAATCACTGTCAGTGCAGGTAAGGGGGGTCCCAAAATGGCCTTGCTGAGAGAAGCAAACACCCCCTGAGATGGAAGAGCATGGCCCCATCAGCAGCTCCCCATTCCTGAGAAGGCTGTGATTCCAGGCTAGATGCTCACCTGTTTCACTGGGTCACTCTGCAAGAAAACTGTGGGGTAATTAAAAGAGTTTGGCTATGTCTGACTTGAAACCCTGGTTCTGCTGTGTAAACTAGAGCAAGTATCTTCTCTGCACTCAGTGTTCTCAGCCCAAAAGGGAACTATGGCTACCTTTCTCAGAAAAGCAGAGAGGTTCAGTACCAGGTACAAAATATGTACCTAATAAATTCTGATTTCCATCATTCCCTCTTCTCACAGTTTGGTCTCTCTTTCTGTAAAATGAGAGACAGTTCTGATTTAGAGAGTTCTGACTTAGGAGTTTGCAAAACTCCCTGATAAATCACCACCCTGGATGACCTGTCTTTAGCATTTACTGACAGTCCTTCCATAGTGACCCACAGCATTTCCAGGAGTCTCAGAAGCCTGCAGACATGTTGGAATGAGGATGGACAGGGTTTCCCAGTCACCCCTATATTGCCTCCCAGCACCTCTGAGGCCTCCTTGTACCACCAAGTGCTACTGGCCTTGTCCTTTTTTGTGAGGTCTTGTTGTCATAGCAACCCACAGAGTCACATCCCCAAGGCCCCAGAGCCAGAGCAAAAGTACAGCCAGGAAGAGAGATTTGCTGCTGCCACTGCCCTACTTTCACATCGATCCTTCTAGTGCCCCTTCTGACAACCCATCTGTGCCCCTTAAGAAACAACAAATGGAATGTAGACCACATAATCCACTCTCCTCCTTTTACAAATGAGGGAATCGAGGTTCAGAAGCAATAGGTAATGTACCCCAGGTTAAGATTTTCTTCACAGCAAAACTACAGTTAGAACTCAGATTCCTCTTTCAAAACCCAGAACATGAGAGACATTGCCCTTGACAAGTGGCCAGCATGCCTCAGCACATCTTCTCCTGGGCTGCTGAATGGGCAACTCTGCCCACTTTTCCTAGCAAGGACAATCAGGGCCCATCCTCACTCCATCCCACAGGATATTTGGAGGATAGTACTGGCTCTCTAGTGTACCCGCCTGATCCAGAATGACAGGCATTTCTCTGGGGATGGATAATGGCCAGAATCATGATGGTTATTGCAGTCGTCAGGTTAGAAAATTTGAGAGGAGCCCTATTGGCATCCTGTGAAGAGTGAGCAAATAGCCAATTTCACTCGCTTTCCCTAGGCATCAAATGTAGCTGGCTCCAGCCCACTTTCTTTCTCCACTGCCCTGTCCTCATATTCTCCCACCCTAGCTCTTCTCTTCCTGCTTCCTCTGCTCTCTCTCTCTCTCTCATTCTCACTTGGTGCTCTGCGTTCAGTTTGACCAATGACCACAGAGCTAATTTGTTCCCATTTCCTAACTGTTTTCTGGTGCCCATGCCCTGTGCCCCACCAGCTGCCCAGAGACAGCTGGAGTCCCCATCTGGCCAAGGATGCCTGCAATGCAGGTTGGACTTCACTTTCTCCTGAATGAGGCTCTGACCTTGCTGCACTTTCTTGGGCCTGTTTATCTTGTCTGCAGCAGGGGAAGAGGATGAGGACGAAACGGGGGAGGAGAGGCTGCCGTCCTGCTTTGACTACGTCATGCACTTTCTGACCGTCTTCTGGAAGGTGCTGTTTGCCTGTGTGCCCCCCACTGAGTACTGCCATGGCTGGGCCTGCTTTGTCGTCTCCATCCTCATCATCGGCACGCTCACTGCCATCATTGGGGACCTGGCCTCCCACTTCGGCTGCACCATCGGTCTCAAGGATTCAGTCACAGCTGTTGTTTTTGTGGCATTTGGCACCTCTGTGCCAGGTGAGAGTGAGTGGTGCTTGAGTTTGCAAAGATGATATGACCCAGTTCAAACAATCCCTACACTCTGCCTCATCTTGTTTGTCATCTCAGTTCTGAGCTTAGTAGACTTCTGCTCTTACAGTGCACAAAAGTCAACCAACGGCATGAATGAAAACCTTAAGAATGATATCCAGTATTTTCTGAGTACTTCTGATGTGACAGGCACTATGTATGCTAAATAATTTACATGTTCAGTTCCAGCAATGCTCATCAAAACCCTAGTACACTGGTAAATTTATTATCCCCACATGACAGATGAGGAAACTGAGGTCCTCCAAGGTTAAGCTACCTGCTCAAGTAAGTGGCCCAACTTCTTAACTTCCATATTATATTAAAAGGACACAAACAATGAAATGCAAAGAATATACATACTGTTCTTCCATTTACCCCTAGAAGTCACTGAGAGGCTAAAGATTAATCTGCTTGAAGATGTCACAGTAGAAATGCCCAAAGTGTTCTTGCCTTCCTTTGTTTCTATGGACTCCTGTGAGTACAAAGTGTATCCTAGCAGGACAGGCAAAGAAACTATGTGAAATTTGTCTTTCATATGATGAATTATATACTTGTTAAATTTTCTTCTAAGAGCCCACAGACAAACTAGGCATTCCTTAGCTCATTGATATTAGACAATATTCACTGATCTTCTATTATGCCTGATGGGGCTGGGGCTTAGCTCAGTTCATAGAGCACTGATCTGTGCTCTCTGGGGCCCTGAGTTCAATCCCAACACCAGAAAAATGGGGGAAGGACATGGTAACCCAAAACAATCAGCAATTGAAAACCCTATGAGGGTCACTTTGAGTTGGACCTGACTCAATGGCACCTAACAAAGACAATTATGCCTGATACAGAATTGTGCTAGTTGCCAGTGCTATTTTATGGGAGACAACAGGCATGTTTTCTTCTCCATTCTGAGTTTACAATCTAGTAATTAAATCATCCCATTAAGTTCTATGAAGAAAAAGTATGAAACAGGGAGACTCTGGCTAGGCTGGGATCAGGGATGGCTTCCACAGGAAGTTACATGGAAACTGGACCTGAATGACAGCAGGTGTTAGCAGGTGCAGAGGGGCTGTATTAGGTCAGGTTCCTTACCTAATTCAATTGAGGTCTCTAGGGGATCTGAACTTTGAACTCCTGCAAGCTCCAACTACCCTAGGGAGAAGCAGAGGACACCCTCATCTGTGAGAGTTGGGCTGGATCTCATCAGGCAGGAGTCTCCTAGCTGGACCAAAGAGAATCCTCTCTGTACCAAGAAATCAATACTTCGGGCAAGTAACCTACATCATTCTCTAAGAAAACCTGTTCCTCGAACCCCAGCACAGACCAGGGGATGATCTGTACATTAGTGATACAAGAAATTTGCTATTATAGAAATGTATTGAAGAGATTGGGTGATCCAGAGAAGGTTTTGCATATGAGGTGCCCCATGATCACTGTTCTCCAGGCCTTGACCAACCTAAACCATCAGAGGGAAAAGAGCAGATATGGGGGGAAACATAGATATGGGAAGAAATAACAGAGGATCAGAAGCAAAGCTGCAAGGACAAAGGCAAGAAAGGGCAAGAAGTTTTCTCTGGAGGATGTGAGGAAATGGTCAATGACGTGACAAGTCAGGACAAACCAGGCAGTGAGTGGGATAGCTTGGGGCACTTCCAATTTTTGACAGTTGGACCAGGAAACAGCTGAAAGCATTGGGGACTTTATGAGAATTGTGCTATGGTCCATGCATCTGATTTCACAGCTTTGGATGTAAGTAGATGGCATGGAAAGGGCTCTTACATGAGGATTTTAGGTCAGGTCTCTAGCTAACTTCCTATGTGACCTGCCTAGATTCCTTGGCCCTTATTTTCCTCACGTGTAAGATAAAATGATTAGGTGACATGTCCCTGGCAGTCTTCCCTGTGCCTACAATCTGTGCCAAGATCTAAAGCCAAACATCCTTCAAAACCCTGTGATCCACATACTAACTGCAAAGAGAGCCTCATCTTCTTTGAGTCCATACCTCACCGGAAACATCCCTGTTATGGTCCTCCTGCATTTCTTCTGTCCCTAAAAAATAATGCCCAGTTCTGAGCCCATAGGCATTGCCCATTTAATGTGGACATCAAGTGAACAAATGCCCTATATGACAGTTACAGTCAAGCATCTACTCTAAGCAGCTTCTTAGGATGTCAAAGTTCCCTGGGGAGAGACTATGAAATGGCAAATTCCCTTTACTGAAAAATAGGGGAGAACAGTAAACTCACTTGATAAATACCAGGATTGCAATGGCTCCACAGAACATTTCAGATTCTTGCAGACAAGGAACAGGAGACCAGAACTGGAAATATGACTTGCCCAGGGCCACCCAGCTCCTGAGTGCAGAGCTGGAAGGGGCCCTTAGCTCTTGCTGCAGAGCTGCCTGCTGGGCATACTCAAAGACAAGCCCCTCACGTCTCAGCCCCCCACAGCTCCCCTTTCTCTCTGTCCTTTTCCAGATACCTTTGCCAGCAAAGCTGCTGCCCTGCAGGACGTGTACGCGGACGCCTCCATCGGCAACGTCACCGGCAGCAACGCCGTCAATGTCTTCCTGGGTATTGGCCTGGCCTGGTCCGTGGCCGCCATCTACTGGGCCCTGCAGGGACAGGAGTTCCATGTGTCGGCGGGAACGCTGGCCTTCTCCGTCACCCTTTTCACCATCTTTGCGTTCGTCTGCATCAGTGTGCTCTTGTACCGGCGGCGGCCGCACCTGGGCGGGGAGCTTGGTGGCCCCCGCAGCTGCAAGCTTGCCACAACCTGGCTCTTTGTGAGCCTGTGGCTCCTCTACATACTCTTCGCCACGCTGGAGGCCTATTGCTACATCAAGGGGTTCTGAGGCACAGAACAAGACCTCCTGCAGGGCAGGCCTAGGACTTCTCCTGAGAGAAGGGCACTTCCCTACCCGGGACCTTTGCAGGGTGAACAGCCCTGGAGAGGCAGCATCAGGACCTAAGCCCCAGGAACTTCACATGACCTAGGCCCTGGCAGTACCCTGAAAGGGCAGAGTCTTAACCAATCAACCGGAATGGAGGAGACACCCACTTTCCAAAGTATTCAATTACATACAAACCACCAACAGCAACAAATCCACCTCTACCCCATTCTCTCATTCGTGCCCCTGACCCGCAGCACAGGTCAGGCCCTTCTCCCTCTTCTGTTCCACCTTCTGACTGTCCCCTTGCCTCTAGTTTCTTTGGGGGCAGGGTTTCTCCTGTCTGTCCAATGCGATGCATCATGATTCTCTCATTCAGCTACGGCTGAGAACGAATCACGTCCATGTGGCTGGTTTGGGGTGCTCTTTTCATCGTAATCATTACTGTGGCTGCTTTGGTTTTTCCATCTGGTTTTGGTTTTTGTCTTTTTTCTCTGAAGTTAGTGAGAAAGGTGTCATGAAGGAACTCCAAGTCTAAGCCAACAGATGGTGGCATGATCTTTCCCATACACGCCTGCCTACTTTTATGGGCCATAGTCAGCTCTTGGCTCCACTGAGGTCCTGTCCCCCAGCCCCTTTTTTCTTTGAGTTCTTTGGAGGAAAGACGGCATTTGGGTGGAAGTAAGCTCACATACCAACACGGGGAGCAGGAGGAGCTTTATCTGTCTGCACTGAAACCAAATCAAAACCACAAAGCAATCATCCTCTTCCCTGCCCAAGCCTTTCTGGTTCTGTATGTCTCGAGGTGTCAGTGTCTGTATACGTGTCCTCCAGACAGAAGGCCCCACCAAGTGGGAGATACGGGAGAAAATTAGGAATGGGACATGATAACAAAGGGCAGCTGGAGAAACAAAAAGGATACATGCCTTCTTGGGCATCTTTGGTTTTGTGTCTGAGGCAGGAGAGGTGTCCAACCAGTGAGATCTCTAAAGGAAAAGATTATATGTAGTGTCAGTGTTCCTGAGAAACGTCAGCGCCACCACCTTGTCACTGACCAATGTGCCATGCTAAGAGGGCCGACTTTATTTCTTGAAGTGATGCAAGAATTTAGAGGCTTTTTAAGAAAATAAGGGGCTCTTTCCACTTCTCCTGTCCCTCAGGCCACCTTTGAAAGCATTTTCACAAGATAGGAACTGGAATTTCTCATTTTTCCTATGTTCCTGCTTGTTTTTAAGCCTCACAAAGATCTTCTTCCAACCTGCGGGGAACATTTCTTGCCCCACTAAGAGGAATCTTAATCCCTATAATCCCATGGAGCTTGGGTTTATTAGAAAGAAAGAAAGAAAGAAAGAAAGAAAGAAAGAAAGAAATTGACATGGCGTATGGCCTTTTCCTGATGAATTTTGAAAGGACCTGGCTTTAAAATACACACACACACACACACACACACACACCAATAAACATGCATATGACATCACCATAAAACTGCCCACAGGTCTTTAGGCTTTCTGCATTGACATAAATACCTTTTCTAAGGGGGAAAAGAAACAAAAGACACCTGTTTAATTTTAAAAACTTTTTTAAGAAAAAATAACAAAAAGAAATAGTGTTCATGTCATAAGCTATGTTGACAGTTGCTGGCGGAAATACTGGGTTGGTTTAAAAAAAAATAAAAGCTCTACTTACATCTCTCTATACAGCTTGCTTATCCCTGTGTTTCTTCAGTGACTGGTCCAGGGGGCCACCCTGGGTTTCTTCTGAAGCAGATCTGAATAGGTGAATATGTCGTCTCCCATCAGACTCAGCTGCCAGACATGGTATTTTTTATGCAAATGTATTTCAGGGAAATGCCACCTGTCAAAACCTGGAGATTAAGAAGCTGGAGGACCTAAGTAGCAAGAGCTATGATGATAAAGGGGAAGGAGCTTTTTGAATTAGAAAGGCACAGAGGGGCAGGATTCCAGCTAAGAAACTAGTGCCCCCTATTTATTTCCAGTAGACATATATTCAACATCCACTTATTCATCATTGATTCAGCAAACATACTGTGAACACTTTTCACCCACTGAGCTGCATTCTAGGGGCATAAGGAGAGTAAGATACAATTCCTGACCACAAGAAACCACCATCTAGAGGGAGGAAGCAAAACTTCTTTTAATGGAGGCTCTTTGGGTTATAAGAAACAGAAACCAATTAAATAGTTCAGAGAAACAGAGGAGAACAATATTGCAAAGGCCTGGTAGGGACATCTCCTGGAATCCAAAGCAGGAAGTGTAGCCCAACCCTAGGCCCAAGAGCCCTCAGGAACAAAGGCTACCCCACCTCCCCAAACCACATGATCTCTCCCAGGCTTGAGTTTCTCTGCCCCTACAGCCCAACGCCTTCCCCTGTCTCCCAAGGAGCTTCCTCTGCTTTGTTGTCTCACACACAGCCCAACACAGTCCCTATCCCTGATGCCATTTCATGACCTCACAGCTCTGCTCCCTACAACTTACCAGAACTTCCCTTTTTATGTCTGAGGGCAAATTCTCAATTAAAAAAAATCAACCAATTCTCTATTCCCAGAGGGCCGTTTCCAGAAGGCAGAAACCTTTGTAGAAAGCCATCTTGGTGGTGGTTGGGGTGCCTAGGGATTGACTGCTACACATTGAATGTCCATTTCTGGTCCAAATGATTCAGGTAAGGAGGGGAGGGTGGAGATACATTGCATGTACTGGTGCCCCTTCCAAAACTAAGTAATGAGAAGGAGCGTACAAAGCCTATGAACACCAGAGTACAACAAAAAATGGCAATTCGAAACCCAGGAGTGCTCTAAGAGAGGCATAAACAGAGAACCATAGGAATGTAGGAACGCAAAGGATAGAAACATTAACCAGCCTGGAGGAATTGGGAAAGACTTCACAAAGAATGTAACATTTGGGTAGGATTTTGAAGGAAGGATAAATGGTGATTTACTTTACTGAGAGGGCTTGGTGCTGAAGGACAAGCATAAAGGAAGAGCACGCTCAAGGGCACAGGATGAGGCAGAATGTGGTGTGGTCACAGAATGACAATAGCTGGTACAGCCAGAGGATAGATTTCTAGAGGAAGGGGAAAGGTGGGTAAATCCCAACTGGGGCCCACTTGTGGGTCTGAGAAAGTTTTAGGCCAACAAGAGTTTATCAGCTGTGTTGAAGGCATTATTATTATTATTATTATTATTAGTAGTAGTAGTAGTAGTAGTAGTAGTAGTATTTAAATATTCTCTTTTTGGACTATGGGGTTTTATCCTTCGTGTGGGCTTAAATTGTTGGTCATAATTGGGACTGAGACAGCAGCATCAGAAACACAATCCTTCCACGGAAGTGATAACTAGAGAACAATTGGATTTGTAAGTAAAATAAAACAAAAAGAGGTGGGCAGGGCAGAAGGTCTTGACTAAAAGGCTCATTCAGTTTTTTGATGGCCACCAAGTTGAAAAGGAAAAGTGTCTTTTAATTGCTTAAATGGTAGATGCAAAATCATGAGATCCATTTTTACCCATCTTTCCCCTTTTTGACTAATTTCTGGATTATCCGGATTTTAGGCTTTGTCAAAAGGGAAGCTGGAAGGAACCATAGAGAATGGAGAAGAAGGCTGAGGGGAGCAGCCCAGAAACCTGAAGACTTAAATACTAGTCTAGATGCCACCAAATAGCTCTGTGGAATTGAGCCAATCCTTCTTCTCTTGGATCACAGTAACACATGGCCTCTGAAGTCAATTATGTGCAACTTTAATGTTGAGGTTCTAGAATATGTACAAAAGTGGTGTGTGTGTGTGTGTGTGCACGCGCGTGTGTGCACAAGCACACACACAGTCAAGCTGCCTAAAAACCTTAACTGACATAGCACTGCAGATGTCCCTTTGCAATGCCTTGGTCCTATGGTCTGTGTGTTAGTCAGTAGGAAAAAGACATTGCCAGCCATTTAGCATGTGTTATTTTCAGCTCCTTTTACTGACTGAACCACAACATTTCCATCCCTTCACCTCCTTTATTTTTAGGGCAATGTTAGCTGTGGTAATCAGTCAATCCCACTATTTCAGTGGCTTAGCAAAATGAAGGTTTACTTCTCATTCATGTAATAATCCAATGAGGATGTTCTTGGTCAGCAGGTGGCTTCCTTGCATGTGATGAGTCAGGGGCTCAGTTTCTTTCCATTTTATGACTCTGCCAGCCTCTGGGGCTTTGGGGTCTTTTTCACTCAGCAGCAGATGGGAAGAAAATTAGAGAATGTGCACATTCTTCTAATTGCCTCGGCTCCAGAGTAATACTCATCACTTTTGCTCACATTCTATTAGTAAAATCTACTCACTTTAACCCACCCAAATACAGAGAAGCCTGAGAAACATAGTCCTTAACTGATCAGCCACTCTCCAATGGCCACTGTACACTACAAAAGGATGAACTTTTAATAAACATTTCCCCTGTCACAATCTCTTTGTGATGAATCATAGCTATTTTAATACTAATGGCCAAGAGCAATCTGACCTATGTCTATGTTGTTTTCCAAAACCTTTCATTTATATATGCTTGAGTATGTTAAGGACCAAAAAAGAGAGCAATTGTTCTCATTTTATCAGTGAAGTTCTGAGAAGGATAGATGATTGCCCAGGAGTACAGTGATAGTAAGTGACAGAGAAAATACAAGTCTTGTGATTCCAAATTTTGCTCAGAGTGCATCCCAGGGTATCATGATCCCTTGGGACATACACCATAACAAAGAATGAGAGGAAGCAGGAATTATAGGGACTGGATCTAGTTGGTGAAAGAATCCCACAGAGTGGCAGCTGGTACCCAGGGAGGGAAGACAAAATCCAACCAACAATTTGTTCTCTTATCCTCCTACAGTTCTCTTCTCTTTGTGTTATCTTCATCCTTAATGACTGAAAAGATTAGGTTAGGGGCATGGTACATCATCTGTCTGGGCTGATGTACCATTAAAAGCCAAGGACAGACTAGAGAAATTTCACAGTGATAAAATGATTTGGATTGAGGAGCCTAAATGCTATAACTAATGATGGAGAGTCATCTGGCTGTAGGCAGAGATGATTCAAAAGACATTTTATAAAAAGGTATTCAGAAAATACTCCTGGAAAACTACGCTGCTAACTCTGTCAGGTGATAGGGCATTTTCAGAAGTGAACTGAAGAGAACGGTTTTAGTCTGTTTTGTGTTGTTATAACAAAATACCTGAGGCAGGATAGTTTATATAAAAAAGAGCTATTATTTAACTCACAGTTGTGGAAGTCCAAGAGCATGGTGCTGGCATCCATTCAGTATCTAGTGAGGGACTTGGGCTGCATCACAACGTGGCTAAGACATGGAAGGGGAAGTGAGCATGAACAAGGTCCCACCAACTCTCAACAGAGTTATGTTGGAGCCTCAAGATGAGCTCAGCAGGGCGAACCACATCCAAACCATAGCAAAGCAGAAATCAAACTAATAAAAGGGAGATTAACCTTTATCCAAACTTAAAGATACTTAATCAGTCTTGTCCTTTTAAAATGAGTAAAAACTATGTATACTCAGAATGCACTATGTGATATTTTAATGTAAGTATACACTGTGAAATTATTGTTACTATCAAAGTTAATCAACATACCCATCATCTCATATAGTTGCCATTTTTGTGGGATGAGAATGCTTCTGATCTGCTTTCTTAGGAAATTTCAAGTTTATGTACCACACATTATTAACCATAGTCATCCTGTTATGTTAGGTCTCCAGAATTTACTCATCTTATAATTGCAAGTTTGTACCCTTTAAGCAACATCTCTCCATTTTCCCCACCCACCCCATGGCAATTACCCTCTACTCTCTGTCCCGTGAATTTGACTTTCACAGATTCCACATATAAGTGAGATCACATGATGTTTGTCTTTGGGTGCCTGGCTTATTTCACTTAGGATAATTTTTTCTAGGTTCATCCATGTTGTACAAATGGCAAGATTTCCTACTTTTTAAAGGACAAATAATATTTCATTTATTTCTTTATTCACTCATCCATCAACAAACAGTTGGTCTGTCCCCATGTTTTGACTATTGTAAATAATGCTGCAATGAACATGGGACACAGATATTTCTTTGGGATACTGATATCAGCTCAGTTGGGAGAGTGTTGCTCTGTGCTCTCTGAGGTCCTGGGTATGATTCCTAGCACTGAAAAAATGAGAGGACATGGCAATCCACTCCTGAAGCAATCTTGACAACAATAAGCCATCAAAAACCCAATGACTAGTAGAGAAGTATGAAAATTATGCCAGGCATGGCTCAGTGTCAGGTAGTGTTTCATCTGTTGTACACAGGGTCACTATGAATGGACCCAACTCAACAGCACCTAAAAACAACAACATATACCCAGAAGGGGGATTGCATCATTGTTTTTTGTTTTTTGTTTTTTTAATTCTGGAAAGGAGTTGACTCAAGGTAAACTATTCTGGTCCCTCAAAATCTTTAAATTCTGACTTCTAATCTTAGATTTTATTTTGCATCTCAAATTCTTCCTAACTTCTGCTTTGGTGGAAACACAACAGGAACTAGTTGTAATTCTGTTACCTTTATTAAGACTGCATATTACGTAGTGTAATTACTTCCACACAATGTGTCAACTGCTCATTCTTCCGCTATGATCAGCACCTCTACCTGGGTCCTCATTCAACCAATTTCTCTCCATAACTGTGCAGCAGAAGTTAAAACATAGTGGCCAGAAGGCTTGATGTGTTTGCTCCATGCAGTGCAAAACAAAACAAAACAAAAAAACAAAAACAAAAACAAAACAAAACAAAACTAGAGTAGGCATTAGTGTTTTTAAAACTGAAACATTTTGAAAAAAATCTGGATTTTGGCTTCTCTGGGCACACTGGGTGAGCATTTCTATGTAGTAAAAACCCAAAGGAGCTGATACATAGCCATCCCATGCTACACAGGGTCTACGTTCTCAGTTCACCAGAGATCCTACCCTACCCATATCTCCCACTTAAGTAACCAGACTGACCCTGTAGCCGTTTGCATGTGTGACACCTACTATTGGATCAAGGCACAGGGTTTTGAATTTTTGCCTTTCATACATTGGTGCTTGCCTCCAGCACTTTGTGGGATTTGAATCCCAAATCTACCATTTTTACTTACAGAATTTGAAACAACTGATGACCTCCCTGAGCCTCAGTTCCCACAATCCAAAACTACATTGTTGCAAAGATTAAATGAGCTGCTTTCAAGTCACATACCATAGCTCATGGCATGCACACACTCTAGAAATATTAGACTTGGAAGTTAATACTTGAAGTGATTTCCAATGGTCACCAGGACTTCTAAATCAGGCAAGCCCCTAGACACAGTAGAAAAGTGAACCAGACAAGTATGGCATCAAAGAGTGACATAAAAAAAAAAAGGCCAGCAGGTCAGATCTGGTCTTACAGACTAATAAGTAAGGAAGGTGGGGTGAGACTCACCCAGTTCAGTGAATCCAAAATGGCTAAGGGAGGCTCAGCTTCTTATTCATCAGAACTGTAACTATGTTGTTTGATGGAAGCATTTATCCCTTGGACGTCATGACCTCCAAAGCTACCGAGCCCAAGGATATAGAAACAGCAATCAAAATTCTTCAAGTGAATTATTAGATATAATACTGAGAGGAATTGCCACTTCCCTACTCCCATGATCTCTAGACCTATGAATCCCATATAAAGGCAGAGAGCACTAAATATTTATTCCCAACTAAAGCATATTCTGTATTTACTAAGATAACATCATAATATCTCAAGGTATTATCTTCTACCTAGTGCTGTAATTGAGCCTGCATCAGACCATTCCCCCACTATGTCAAGCCATCTTTGAGTAATAGAAAACGTCACAAAACCAGTGCCCCTGGTTAAAGACAATGCTTTGAAAGATACTATGGCAATGGATAAGGCATTCTAAGACCATAAATGAAGATTATAGCAGAAACAATATGAGTAGGAAAGGATAATCTATAACCAGACTATGGATTTATGTTTCATGAAGACAACTTCTACCTCTTCTACAATGGGATTGGTAGAATGCAACCAACCTGATGCCAGATAATCAGCTGGTCTTCCTGAAAGGTATTGTTATGTAAAGCTCCTCTGTTGCTTCTGTTGTTAGCAAGTCATACACTCATTAGTGACAGTAGCCAAATGAGCCATGATAAGGAGGACACCCATGTTGTTGAACCCAAGTACAGACTCTATCCTTGTTGCCATTTTATACATAGATTCATTGAACAAACATCAGTGTGGCTAGAGAGAAAGGTAAACAAATATTCATGAGTCCTGTAGTCCATCTGATCATTGACACCATCTACCAACACAGTTGTTCTCTGATACACTACTATCACTTGTTGTTGTTGTTTTTAGGTGCCATCAAGTTGAGTCCGACTCATGGTGACCCTATGTGTGGCAGAATGAAACACTCCCCAATTCTGTGCCAGGCACATAGTCTTATTTATGTTTAATCCCATTGTTGCAGATACTGTGTCAGTCCATCTGGTGGGGGGTTTTCCATTTTTTCATTGACATGCCACCCTCCCAAACATGATGTCTTTCTTCAGGGATTGGTCTCTCCTGACTATATGTCCAAACTATAAAAGATGCAGTCTAGTGATCCTTGCTTCCAAGGAGCACTCTGGTTGCATTTTTTCTAGGACGGATCTGTTGGTTCTTTTGGCAGTTTGTGCTATGTTCAATAATCATCTCCAGCACCATAATTCAAAAACATCAATTCTTCTACTGCCTCTCTTGTGCAAAGTCCAGCTTTCACAACCATATGTTGTGACTGAAAATACCATGGCATGAGTCAGGTGCACTTTCATCTTCAATGTGACATCTTTACTTTTCAATACTCTAAAGAGATCTTTTGCCACAGCTTTTCCCAAAGCAATGTGTCTTTTGATTTCTTGACTACTGCTTCCACAGGTGTTTATTGTAGAGCCAAGCAAAGCAAAATCATGGACAACCTCAATCTTGTCTCCATTTATTGTGAAGTTGCATACTGATCCAGTTGTAAAGATTTTTGTTTTGTTGTTTAGTCGCAATCCATACTGAAGGCTATGTTCTTTGATCTTCATTAGTAAATGCTTTAAATCCTCTTCAATTTCAGCAAGCAGAATTGTGTCATATGCATAATGCAGGTGCTTAATGAGTCATCCTCCAATCCCAATGCCACATTCTTCATAAAATCCAGGTTCTCAGATTATTTGCTCAGCATATAAATTGAAGAGATATGGTGAAAGCATACACCCCTGCCACACACCTTTCTCCACTTTAAACCAGGCAGTGTTTCCTTGTTCTGTTTGAACAACTGCCTCCTGGTTCATGTGCAGATTCCTTATGAATACAATTAGGTGTTTTGGTATTCCCATTTTTCAAAGTGTTATCCATAATTTGCTATGATCCGCACAGTCAAATGCCTTTGCCTATTCAATAAAATGTAGATAAACATCTTTCTGATATTCTCTGCTTTTGGCTAATATCCACCTGACATCAGCAATGATGTCCCTGGTTCCCTGACCTCTTCTGAATCTGGCTTGACTTTCCAGCAATTCCCTGTCTGTATACTGCTGCAGTCACTTTTGAATGGTCATTAGTAAAATTTTGCTTGTGTGTGATATTAATGATATTGTTTGATAATTTCCACATTCAGTTGGATACCCCCTTTTTTGGCATAGGCACAAATATGAATCTCTTCCAGAAAGTTGGCCAGGTAGCTGTTTTCCAAATCTCTTGGCATAAACATGTTAGCACCTCCAGTGCTGCATCTGTTTGTTGAAACATCTCTGTTGGTATTCCATCAATTCCTGGAGCCTTGTGTTTCACCAATTCCTTGAAGACAGTTTCTACTTCATCCTTCAATACTATTGGTTCCCCTTCATATGCAACCTCTTGAAATGGTTGATCATCTACCAATTCTTTTCTGTATAATGACTCTGTGTATTATTTCCATCTTCTTTTAATGTTTCCTGCATCATTTAATATTTTCCCTGTAGAATCTTTCATTATTATCAGTTGAGGTTTGAACTTTTTCTTTACTTCCTTAAGCTTGAGAAACACAGAGTATGTTCTTCCCTTTTGGTTTTTTTGTCTCCAGCTCTTTTCACATATGATAATATTTGTTTTTTTCTTCTTGGGATACTTTTTGAAATCTTCTCTTTAGTTCTTTAACTTCATCATGTCTTCCTTTTACTTAAGCTGCTCTGTGTTCAAGGGCAAGTTTCAGAGTCTCTTTTTATCTTGTCTTTTTAATAACCTTTCGCTTTCTTCATGAATGATATCTTTGATGTCATGCCACAACTTGTCTGGTCTTCTATCATTTGTGTCTAATGCATTAAACCTGTTCTTGAGATGGTCTCTGAACTCAGGTGGGATATACTCAAGGTTGTACCTTGGCTCTTGTACACTTGCTCTAATTTTCTTCAGTTTCAATTTGAACTTGCATATGAGAAGTTGATGGTCTGATCCACAATCAGCACCTAGTCTTTTTCTGACATTTGATATGGAGCTTTTCCATTGTTTCTTTCCATTGATGTAATCAATTCTGTTCCTGTATGTTCTATCTGGTGAAGTCCATGTGTAGAGTTGCCGTTTATGTTGGTAAAAAAATGTGCTTGCTATGAAAATGTCATTGGTCTGACAAAATTCTATCATGCAATCTCCAGCATTGTTGCTGTCACCAAGACCATATTTTCCAATTATTGAGCGTTCTTCTTTGTTTCCAACTTTTGCATTCCAATCTCCAGTAATTATCAGTATGTCCTAATTGCATGTTTGATCTATTTCAGATTTCAGAAGGTGGTAGAAATCATCCCTATCTTCATTTTTGGCCTTAGTGGTGGGTGCATAAATTTGAATAATATTCATATTAACTGGACTTCCATGTAGGTATATGGATATTATTCTATCACTGACAGCATTGTATTTCAGGACAGATCTTGAGATGTCTTTTTTGATGATAAATGCAACCCCATTTTTCTTTAGTTTGTCATTCCTAGCATAGTAGACCATATGATTATCTGACTCAAAATGGCCCATGCCAGTCCATTTTAGTTCACTGATGCCTAGAATATCACTGTTTATGTGCTCCATTTCTCTTTTAATGATTTCTAATTTTCCTAGATTCATATTACATACATTCCATGTTCCAATTATTAATGGACATTTACAGTTGTTTTTCCTCATTTTGAGTCATGCCACATCAGCAGATGGAGGTCCCTGGGGCTTTACTCCATTTCCATGATCAAGGTAGACTCTACTTTGAGGAGGCAACTCTTCCCCAGTAGTCTTTTGAGTGCCTTCCAACCAGGGGGGCTCATTTTCTAGCTCACTATATCTGCCAGTGTTGCTTTGCTATTCATAAGGTTTTCAATGGCTAGTTATTTCTAGAGTGGTTCATCAGGTCTTACTCCCTAGTCTGTCTTAGTCTGGAAGCTCAGCTGAAACCTGTCTATCATGGGTGACCCTGCTGGTATCTGATATACCTGTGGCATAGCTTTCAGCCTCATTGCAATGTGCAAGCCCCCACAGTGCAGCAAACTCACAGACATGTGGGGGTTTATTTCTTAGAATCTTATTATCTTCACACTATGGACCTCATTCCGTGCCTTTCCCAAATTTTCTTGTGTTTTAGACTCCTTTTTATTGCTGTAATTGAACATCACAGATTGGGTAATTTATAAGGAAAAATAAATGTATTTATTACAGTTCTGAAAACAAGGAAGTCTAAGGTTAAGGGACCATGTTTGGTGAAATACTTCTTGCTGATGGGGACACCCTACAGAGTGCCAAGGTGGCACAAGGCATCACATGATGAGATCATACAAGCTTATTAACTTGAGTCCCTCATCCTCTTCTTATAAATTCCACTAATGTTGTCTAGTCCTGATCACTTCCCAAAGGCCCCTCTGCAAATAGCATTAACATACGACTTTGAGGACTAAGGTTCAACATGAGTTTTGGAAGGGACAAACTCCTAGACCATAGTACCTTGCCACTAAGTAACTTCAGGTTTTTAATTTAAGTCAATGTAGATCCATAATTCAGGCCAAAATTGACATGTAGATGTACTCCCTCAAGTTCTTCCCACTGAAAGAACTTCCATCCGTCAAAGTCTTTGAGCATCAACCCCTGCATAGGACTATGGCATGGTGCTTTCTACTTCTGGATGGTGATGGCATGCTGTACAGATGAATACTTGAATTAAGATCATGGTTTTATTTTTCTTATTTATACTCTGATCCCATGGAGTTCCCTGTGAAGCCTGAAGAGGAAGGAACAAAGGCATAAGCAAAGTTACCACAGGAGTTTAAGCCACCTGTTTATGCAGCATACCAGTACCTTCTTGACCCAAATAGGCTGGGTTCTCTATATGCCTCTTCCATTTTGTAATGGACCACTACTGTGCAAGTCCAATTTTATAATTTGTTGGATAAGGTACCCAGTCCTGTATGGGCAGTTTAAGTCACCTGCTGTCACTCCTTCCCACAAAAGTCTTTAAGAATACTAATGTGGCTGAGTGTTTTATTCATGCTACAGCTTGAAGTCAGTCGATAGCCCTACCTTCTGTGTGACTATAGGAAAGGAGAAGCTTATTTAAAGCTTCCTGGGAGGACTGCCAGTTCTCTCTGTGCATATTCACGGCTTTTAATTTGTCTTTCCTACTCCATCACTGTATGATTTCTAAAGCCACACAAAGAATCAGGTGTATCCCCAGATTTTCATTATTTTTTTGTTTTTGTTTTTGGTACTGGGGATTAATCTCTGGCCCTTGTATGTGCTAGGGAAGCACTCTACCACTAAATTATATCCTCATCCTTTACTTTTACTTTTCAGGCAGGATTTCACCAAGTTGCCCAGGCTGGCCTTGAACTTGCTGTGTAACATAAGCTGGCCTCAAACCTGTGATCTTCCTGCCTTAGTCTTCCAAGTAGCTGAGATTAAAGCCATGTGCCACCATGCCTGGCCACAATTTTTAAAATCACTGTTAATTGCCTAAGTGCTAGAACAACTTGATATCCCAGCACTTGCCCTCCACCTATTCCATACCATCAGGATCATTTGCATAGTCACAATGCTAATATATTCCATGATCCACTTGTGTCCTATTTGCCTGCATCAAAGAAATTATACTTGAACTGCTCAAATACATGACCAACTCAGAGTCCAATTTAGTTAATGTATTTCATGAGACTACTTCCAGCAGCAATCTTGTATCAATCAGAATCCCAATACAAACAAATAAAACATACAAAGTAGGACATTCTAAAAGTTTGGACAAAGTGCCTGAAATCCAAGGGTAGCAGCAATAGAGCTGTTATTACCTATAGGGCCAAGTTGTAGGGGAAGAAAGGTTTTTAGAACGGAGAAGACAGAGTCAGGTAGACAGGCTACTTAGAGAGAAGAGACTCCTTTCCATCAGAAACAGCCAGCCTACAGCAATCTCACAGCCAGAGGAGTAAATACCCTTTCATCACTTCCCTCCCTCCCTTCCCTCCCTTCCCTATATTTTGCTGGACTCCTGGTTACCCAAAGGGCACAGGAGATCCACTGATGCAGTACACACAAGTCAATTTCCATGGCAAAGCAGGAGAAGACAAGGGAAGGATGGAACTACAGAAGCAAGAAAGAAATCTCTGGAACACAATACGAAGTTGAAATGATTTCCAAAAGCCTGACATAGACAGTCATCCAGGTATCTGAGGGAGGTTAGTTCCATGACTTCAGCTCCTCCTGGATACCAAATCTGTGGATGTTCAATTCTCTTATGTAAAATAGTATGATATTTACATATAACCTATACATATCCCCTTGTATGTTTTAAACATCTCTAGGTGACTTACAAGACCTAATACAGTGTAAATGCTATATAAATAGTTGTCATGCCATATTGTTTCGGGAATAATAAGGAAAAAGTCTGTGCATGTTCAGCACAGATGCAATTTTTTTTATGGTTTTTGATCCATGGTCGGTTGAATCCACAAATGTGGAACCTGCAAATACAGAGAGCCAACTGAAGCCAACTCCTGGGTAAAAACAGAAGTGGTCCAGAGAGGTGAGGCTATCTGCTCGAGGACACATAGCTAGTTCAAAGTGAAGCCAGGATGGGGACTCCTGTAATTATGTGCTCTTCCCACTGTACTCCCTGCACTGCTAAACCATACAGCTTTGCTACTGATATTAAGTGGTCCCTTTGTCCCTAACTTCTTCTCTGGGAGTTACTTGTCCATAATAGAGTCCATCATCATACTTTTTCAATGGCATGTGCATCTCATCATGCTGTCTCTGCCTCATTTCACCACCTTCACAGGTATGTTTCATTATACCATTTCTAAACACCTCATTCTGTGCATACTGTCATGATGCACTATTCAAGATCTAAGTAAAAACACTCCTTCCATATTGAATGAACTTTTCCATCCATACATGCCACACCCCACTTCACTGTGTAGTAAATTAAGCCCTACTAAAAACACTAAGTTAAGCGTTGAAAGATAGAGATTATGATTCTTGCTCTACCACAAGCTTAGTGTTGGACCTGGAGAAGGCCACTTTGCCTATTGAGGTTTGGGATTTTTTTGTGCATAAGCATTAGAACAATTGGGCTGGGTGTGTTGTTCAGTAGTTAAGCCATTGTGTAGCATGCATGTGGCCTTGGATTCAATCCCCAGCACCAGATAAAGAAAGAAAGAAAGAAAGAAAGAAAGAAAGAAAGAAAGAAAGAAAGCAAGCAAGCAAGCAAGCAAGCAAGCAAGCAGGTAACTTTTAGCCTCCTCACACCAAAGTTCACCAATGATTCAAAGGAGGGAAGAGAAGAATGAGTTGCAGATAATGAGCTCCAGCTTTGTACCTGGAACTGTGCCAAGTATTTTACCCTCATTCACTCATGAACCACCATAGGCACCTTACAAGAAAGGAGTATGTTTACTTTCTAGATGAAGAAACTGATACAGCCAAGAGGTAATTTTCCCAGAGTCCACACAATTACCTCTTCATAGCACCAGAATGCATACTTGAACTCGTCTGACACGGGAAGACAAACTCTAAGCCAATGATTCTCAAAGCATAGTCTCCAAAGAACTAACATTAGCAACACATGGAAATGCACTGGAAATGCAGATTCTCAGGCCCCATCCAGGCTCTACTCCAGGCCTTTGAGAATAGGTCCCAGTATTCTGTGTTTCACAAGCCTACCAAGGGGATCTGATGTCTGATGCACCCTCAAGTGTGAGATCCACTGTTCCAAAACGTTATGTTGTTCTGTCTCTCCCTCTCTTTCCCCATCCCTCCCCACCTCTCTCTCCCTCTCTCTCATACATTACATGTTCAAACATGCGGATAGTGATGTTGTTCTTTAAATATACTCCCAGTGTCTTCCTACATATATATCCAATGTTATCTTTTTTACAGTTCATTTTAACTTTTATTTTGGAAAGTTTCTAACATATTAAACAGTAAAGAGATTAGAATAATTAGCTCTCATGTACCGTCTTCCAGCTTCAACAGTCATCAACTTATAGTTAATTTTATTCCTCTACTCCCTTATCCATTCCCAACCAATCTCCTCCATTATTTTGAAGCAAATTTCAGATATCAAGTAATTTCATGTCTGAATACCCAAGTAGTTATTTTTAAAATATATGAACAAGGAGAGCACAGTGGCACACATATAAAATCCCAGCAACTCAGGAAGAGGCAGGAGGATTGTAAGTTTGAGGCCAGAGGCAGCCTGTGCAACTTAGCAAGACACTATGTCAAAATAAAAAGTAAAAAATAGGCTGGGGTGAATCCTGGTGATAGAGCACTTGAAAATTATGCACAAAGCCCTGGATTTAACCCTCCAGTACTGAAAAAAAATCAATTTTTAAAATGCAATCACAATGGTGTTGTCATACCTAAAAATTAATAATTCCTGAGTATCACCACTGCCCCTTAATTTCATTTCTACATATCTCATAATTTTCCCATATAAACATTTCAGTATATAATAATCCTTTAAATGTTTTACCACTGTAGCTCTCTTTCAGGTTTGCAAGGTATTCTAAGCTAAACATGTCCAGTAGATGGAACAAACATGAGAATTGGTGATTATAATACAGATAGGGATGAGACAAGCTGTTAGGAGCCCAGGGAAGCAGCATTAAACTCTAAAGCAGAATATAATGGACAAAAAAGCTGGGGATTCTTTCTAGAAAGAAGTGACACTCAGGCAGAGCTTCCAACATTGGCCAGGAAAGGTATTATGACAATTTCTTTTAATCTTAGGTCCTTTAAAAAAATCAAACAAAAAAGATAATCTTTTCTCCAACTCAAATATCTTCATTGACTGCTTCCCCAATTATAAACTAAAGAAAAACCACTAAAAGAGACTATAATTTTCATTACATTCCTCCTGAAAGCTCAGGGCTGGCTGCAGGTTAAGGTAGCAAAAGGATAGTTTTGAGGACTCTCAAGAGGAAGTAGGTATTATTGTTAGGATATGAAGTGTCCGCCAAAAAGACTTGTGTCTCCAGTTGATGGCACTAATGAGAGGTAAATGCATCATGAGGGCACAAACCTAATCAGTGGACTAAACCATTGATGAGTTCATAGCCAAATGGGCAATTAGGAAGTGGAGAATAGTTAGAAGTGAGTCATTGGGGTTGGGGCTTCAAAGGATATATCTTATCTTCAGCCTGCCTCTCTCTCTCTCTCTCTCTCTCTCTCTCTCTCTCTCTCTCTCTCTCTCCCTCTCCTTTTGTCCACCATGAGGTGAGTCATTTTTCTCCACACTTCCTCCCCACCATGATGTTCTGCCTCACCACACATGAGTATAGAAACAGCAGATCCAAGGACCATGGACTGAAAACTTTGAAACTATGAGGCAAAGTAAATTCTTCCTCCCTTAAGTTGTTTACCTCAGGCATCTTGCCACAGTGATGAAAAGACTGATACACACACCAAAAATAAAGGTACTAACAAGTGGATCCATTGCTGACAATCTGGTGCAAAGGCCTTTGAAACTGGCTTGCAGAAATAATTTGGAAAAATTTGGAGAAGTCAGCCAGAAAAAAATTTAGAAGGCTGTAAGTGGAGATTAATGGATGATTTTGATAGAAGCCTAGAAGAACAGAATATTGATAGAAATCACACAGTTAAGACTGTGCTCATGAGGTTTCAGATGGATATAAGGCTCTTTTGAGACCTGAACTAGAGGCCATTCACATAATATTCTGGCAAAGAACCTGTCTACATTTTGTCCATGCCTTTAGACTTTGTGTCAGGCTGAATTTAAAGATGATGAACTAATTAATCTAGTGGGAGAAATTTCAAGGGATCCCAGCATTCGAGCTGTTGCCTGAGTATTCCTGGCTACTTTAAACTAGATATACAGTGAGAATCATGAGCAAAAAGCAGAGCCGAAATATTTGAAAAACTTGCAGTTTGGCCAGAAAAGAAGTATGTGGCATGTTAAAGTTAGGGCCAAGGAAAGTGTGGTTCTGAAGAGATTAGTGCTGTAAAAAAGCCAAATATCTTGCACTAGAACAATAGGAAAGATGCCTTGAAGACATCCCAGGAATCAATAAGATTCTACTTCTCACAGGCTCAAGGATGTAAAAGCATAAACTTCTTTGAAATATTTTGCTTTGAGAAGAAAGTCCCAGAGCATCTTGCTCAATAAAACCACTTAGGAAAGTGTTTCCCTGTGTTCAGCCATCCAGGCCCTCAGAGACCAGCAGCTATGGTCCAAGGGGGCTAGGCTACTGTTTGATCTGGAAGTAGACCTTGGCATCATCCACATTGTGCTGATTTGGTAGGCATCCAGGATGCAGAGTTACAGTGTCATGGAGGCTTCCATACAGATTTCACATGGAGGCCTGGGAGGCCAGGCAATGTGTGACAGGATCAGAGTCCCTACAGACAGCTCCTGAGAACAACAACAGCTGTCAGAGTGAAGCCAAAACTGCAGTGGAGACCCTAGGAAGTTACACATGCCAATAATGTGAAGCATCTGCTGAGAAAAGCTGCAGACAGCAAGCAGAGTTAGTCCAAGAGATCTGATATGTGGGCTGCAGCCAGCAAGGCCATAGGGGCAGGGTTGCACCAGCCCACATGTACCATGTACTGGATGTGGAGCGATGGGATTTTGTTTGCCATGCTGGGTTTCAATCTTGCTTTTGTCCAATCCCTCCCCTCTATGCCTCCATTGCTCTCTCTTGGAATGGGAATGTTTGTTCTGTGACAATGTGTATTGGGAGTATATTTAAATTTTTTTTTTACAAAGGCTCATAGCTGAAAGTTTTCCTAAAATTCAGAGGAGACTTTGGACTTGGGCTTTTGAGCAATCCTGGAACTGTCAAGATTTGGGGGACTCTTGGAGATGGACTAAATGCATTTTGCATTATGAGATGGACAGGAGCCCTTAGAGGCCAGGGGAAGAATGTTGTGGTTTGGATATGAATTTTTCCCTGAAGGCTCATGTGTTGAAGGCTTGGGCTGTGATGCAAGCAGTATTCAGAGGTAAGGTTTTTGGGAAGTGATTAGATCATGAGAGCTCTTACTTCATCAGTGGATTAAGCTAGTGATGAATTCACCATTGGATCACATTTGGGGGAGGTGGTGGATACTAAGGAGGTGGGATCAAGTTGGAAGGAAGTATGTCACTGGGGGCACATCCTGGCAGGATTTATTTTGTCCCCAGCCTCTAACCTGCCTCCCTGGCTGCCATGAGGTGAGCAGCTTTCCTCCACTGTGCCTTTTCATCATTATGTTTCTGCCTTGCCACAGGCCTAGAAGCAATGGAACCAGTTGACCATGGGCTGAAATCTCTGAAACTATGATTCAAAGTAAACATTTCAGCTGGGTGCAGTGGTGCACTCCTGTAATCCCAGCAACTCAGGAGGCAGAGGCAAGAAGATCATGAGTTTAAAACCACAGGCAGCCTGTGTAACTAGCAAGACCCTGTCTCAAGACAAAAAATAAAAAAGGGACTGTGAGTACAGCTCAGTGGTAGAGCACTTGCAAAGTATGCATGAGGCACTGGTGTCAGCCCCCCAGAACCACAAAAAATAATAAAAATAAAAAACTTTCCCTCCTTTCAGTTGTTTATATCAGGTATTTTGTCATAGCAACCAAAGACTGATGTAGTATGTGAGATTCCAAGTGGAAGACTGGGAGAATCACCAAGAAGAGGACAACACGTAGCGTGAACACATTCCAGGCAGTTTAGTAATGCTGCACGAAGCAGCTGACAGCAGTGAGTGCCTTCCTGTGAAGATCTGTGTTCTATTTCCTGCTCTCAGATTACTGGTAAAGTGACCTTGGCCATATCACTTAAGGTTCTGAAGTCCTGCATTTTTTCTCACTCAATTACATAATTAAGAGGTTATCTACTTTTGAGTTTGGGAGATATTAAAATACATAACTGAAACAATCTATGCATCACACAGCCTAGTAGGTCTGTGATTATCTATATTGTTAGTGATATTGTTGTTATTCTAGGCAAAATCCTGAAATGTGAGACTTTGACAACACATGACAGAGAGTGGTGTAATATATGTGACTTCAAGAGTGCCTTGAGGGTGGGTGTGGCAGAGTTTCACTGTCCGCACACCAGGGCAGTGTGTCGACCAACATCACAGCAGTGAGAAGTGTGCACTTTACAGGAATGTGTGCATGGGAGCAGTGGTTTATGGTCAGGACCAGATCAAGATGTTTAGCCTTGTGAGTTAAAAAAAAAAAAAAGGCAACTCTAATGATCCCAAAATTTGTTCTATTAGTCTGCTAAGGCCACCATAACAAAATGCCACGGAGTAAGTAGGTTAAACAACAGAAGTTTATTTCCTCAAAGATCAGAAGCTAAACGTTCAAGATCAAAGTACTGTCAGGGTTGGTTTCGGGTGAGGCCTCTCTTCCCAGCTTATAGGTGACCTCCTTCTCACTGCATCCTCACAACGCCTTTCGTCTATGCATGCAGAGAGATAGATCTGGTGCCTTTTCTTCTTATAATGACACTAGTCCTATTGGATCAGGGTTCCACCTCATTTACTGATAATTACCTCCTTAAAGGCCCTACTTCCAAATACAGTCATATTGGGGTTTGGGGCTTCAACACAGGAATGGAGTGGGGAGCGGAACTCAGCCCATAACAGCTATACAGATCTATTCACTGAGGGACTTCAAGCAGGAGAGATACCTGATGTGACTTGCCTTTTATTTGCTGGGCCTAAGTTGTTCATGTTGTGGAGGAAAGCTGAGGCAGAGAGTGGAAGGAGTGGAGACCAGAGGCCATTTACAACCACTGGCACTGTGTAGAGTGGACAGGATGGTGACAGTGAGGATGAAGGAGGATAGAGGAGAGAGATTAAGAAGGGAGGATTTGCAGGACATGGTGCCCAACTGTTTGGACAAGGAGGAATGGACATTGGAAGGGGGAGGGGAGGCAGGCTCTGAGGTTTCAGGCTAGGAGGAGAGGGAGGGTGGTTGTACTTAGCACTGATCAGAGGTGGGTAGGCACGACTTGTTCCATTTTAGGCATAATTTGTTTGTAAGCCTTGTGGAACAGCTAGGGGTAAGCATCTAAGAGCCTCTACTCAGGAGTGACCTGGGCTGGAGTCAGAGATTGGAATAGTGCAGATTTCAAGTGCATCTGTTCTGAACTGAAAATAGCCCAGACACTACCCTGAAGACCATTCTAGTTACAATATGCACACACCCAACACCACCAGAATATCAGCCTCAGCCAGGTTCTAGTTTTTTTATGCAGTGTGAGACATCTTGTTCCTCCCAAGCCCTCTTCCTCCACCACCACCACATATTACTTCCTCTCCTGCCATGACTCCCACACTCTCCTGGGCCATCTTTCACCCCTCCAGCCAACATATTCTGACTCTCCTTCAACCAATATGACCTTTCCTCAGGGCACCCTCTGCCACTCCTCTTATTACTTCTTGCCTTTCTTCTCCCACCCCCTGCATAGCTCTTTACCTTTTGCTCCATCTGCTTCTTATTTCTACTCCTTTCCTCACTTTTCCCTTCTGATTCTTTTAAGCTCCCCATGGGTCTGGTCAGCTTGTCATGCTGAGGGAACTTGCATGTGGCTCTGCTGCTGAAAGGTATGCCACCAGTATCTCACATGGGTCACCCCTGGTGGATAGGTCTCAGCTGAGCTTCCAAACTAAGACAGACTAGGGACAAGGACCCAGCAGCCCACTCCTGAAACAATTAGCCACTGAAAACCCTATGAATAGCAGAGAAATATTGTCAAATATGGTGCTGGAAAATGAGCCCCTCAGGCTAGAAGGCATTCAAAAGATGACTGGGGAAGAGTTGTCTTCTCAAAATAGAGTCAGCCTCAATGATGGGAATGGAGTAAAGCCCCTGGAACCTCTATCTGTTGATGTGGCATGATTCAAAATGAGAAGAAACACAGTGACTGAAATAAGAGGCTCAAACATAAAAAGATCATGTACATGGCACAGTATTGGAGAGTATTCTGTTCTGTTGTACATATGAGTTAGACTTGACTGGACGGCACCTAACATCAACAACAACATTCTTTTAAGCATGGTTCCTATAGTGTGGCTCCCTTCAGTGGAGGTTTTCTCGTATGGTGTGCCTATGGTATACTTCCTGAATTCTCCCCATTCTATACCACCTCCTCTTCACTCTCTTGGCCATCAGCCTATCTGGACCCCCTTCCTCTCTGCAGGTGCCTCCTCCTCCCTTGAGACACACACATTTCCTTCAATGAAAAATCTATTTTCCCCACATGCAGTAGAGGGAAGAGCCTATGCATAAATAGTCTAGGTCTGTGGCAGGTGAAGGGAGTTAATTGAGCCCAAAGGTCAATGGGTGAACCAGGGTGAGCCAGGGTGGACCTTCTGGCTCTAAGCACAGGACTGTCTGAGACATCTGCAAAAATAACACTCCTGAGTGGTGAGGTGAGGTCTGCGAGCCCTGCTCGCTCTCTCTCTCTCTCTCTCTCTCTCTCTCTCTCTCTCTCTCTCTCTCTCATTTTGTTTGGGCTCCCGCTGCCATCCTCCAGTCCTCTCCATCTCCCACCAGTGCCTCACAGAGAATGCTGCAAAGCTTCCCTGCCCCTCCTTCTCCAAGCCAGGAGTCCTGCTCTGGTTTCTGGGTTTTGCAGGGTCCTGGGAGAGTCTCCATCAGGCCCATTTCATACCCAGTCAAAGATTTTAGGGGATCTGTGTTGGACAGAGTCCTATCAAACCTTCTGGGGGCAGCTGAGCCTAGCATGGCTTCTCCATGGCCCCCCAGAAAGCAGAGTTCTCATCTTGAGTGGGGAAGAGGCATGCCATAAGACAGAATAGCTAAACATGGGGTGACAGAAAGGATGGGTGGAAGGAAAAGATCGGGGCCTTCATGTGCAGCTCCATATTACACCTCTGAAAGTTCTCCCCACAGAAAACTCTTCTGCAAGGGGTTGCATCACAATGGAGGCAAGCCTGCTGCAGGAATTTAGAAGATGTTTGCACAGTGTCAAGGCCTGGGTGAGCCATGAAAGTAAGCGGGGTCCCTGGGGGTCCTGCCTGGCCCGGGAACAGATGAGAGGCCTGGGCCTCCAATAGACAACTGCAGTGGAGTTATTTGGGGAAGGCCCACCAGGGTTCTGAAGTGACAGGAGCCTGGGGTTCTTGGGCCTGGGGTTGGAGCTACTAGGGTTCTTTGTGAAGATACATGTGGAGCTTCATCCTCTGCAATGGGCCTGGCGATTCTCTCTGGAATCAGCTTCCCCTGAGTCTATCACTAAACTCACAAAAACAGGACTTTGAAGGTAGACATTTTTCATCTCCCAGAATTGGCAATTATGGCCCCAAATAAGAATATATAGATACTAAGTATCACATGTGGGCTGGGACTTAGCTCAGTTGGTAGAGCGCTGCTCTGTAGTCTCTGAGGTCCTGAGTTTGATTCCCAGCACCACAAAAATGGGAGAAGGACAGGGCAACCCACTCCCTAAGGCAATCCCGAAACAGTCAGCCACTGAAAACCCTATGAGTGTCATTATGAGTTGGACTCGACTCGACAGCACCTAACAACAACAACAAGTATCACATAGCCGAAAGAACAATTAAGGCCTAACACCCTACCCAGGGGTGACTAACATGATATTGAATTAGCTCTGCAACTAGTTGCCCACCTCCTAATCCATTTTTTAATTGAGAAAGAGAAAGGAGAGAGAGCCAAGAATCATTAGGTTAGCCAAACACAGTGGCACATGCCTTTAATTCTAGTGACGAGGGATGCAGAGGCAGGAGGATCACATGTTTGAGGCCAGAAGTAGCCTTCATAACTTAGCAAGACCCTGTCTCAAGACAGAAAATAATAAATGGGCTGGGGGTGCAGACCAGTGGTAGAGCACTTGCAGAAGTATATGTAAGGTTGGTATTCAACCCTCAAATACTGCAAAAAAAAAAAAAAAAATAGAATCATTAACTTGCTGCTTCTCCTCCTCCTTGAAGCCCAAAGCAAGGAGCCACCAAGCATATGCCTTCTAGGGAATTTGGCTGGCTATAAGCCTGGGGTCTCATTTCCCACCTGGACAACAGGTATGCATCAGACTTGCTGATCACCTGCCTCTACCCATTGAAGCAAGTGAAGAGAGAAGAAGAGAGAGATGCAGAGCCAAGACAGGAGGCAGCAGAGTGCCAGCCTGCTCTCCCACCATTTGCCTTGGCCAAGATATGTGAGTTTCCCATGGTTGGACACCCCAGAAAGGAGCCAGGCATAGTCATAGTTACAGTCAAAGTGGATGTAGGTAATATTGGTATGGGCATGTATGGAAGAGGCCAAGCCTGAGTTGGACTGCCCACATCAAGGCTGTGTGCAATGGGGAGGCCCCACATCAGGACCTGATATGTGCCCTGTACAAGGGCCAGCACCTGGGCACCTGCCATAGTGGGAAACAAAAGCCAGCATTAATCTGAGAAGCTGCCATAATGAACAGAGAGGGCTACAGTTGTTAAGAGACCCTCCTGGTTTTCCTTCCTTTCCCTCCTCTTGACCCATAACTTCAGAAAAGCTGAGGGATGATAAGATAGAGAAGAAACTGACTCAGAGCCAGATCATTGCTCCCCTGTCCTCCTCCCAGCAGTCAGGGAACCAGCGCAAGCCTGTGGCAAGGCCAGGCACTAGGGGAGCAGTCCGCAGGGGGGTGAGGTGGGGGGCTCTAAGTACAGTTTGAGATTGAAGGTATGTAATTGAATAGAACTCAGCTTAAATGAAATGACAAGGAAGTTATGGGGAAGGCCCAGGATGTCATTAAGGGAGCTGATACACATTGAAAGGTGATTCAGCTGGCCAGGCCTAATGTAATGATTACAGAGGAAACAAAATTTCACATTCATACCTGAGAGCACTGTGATGCCTCAACCACCTATTTTCTCCAGTTACCTGGGCCTCTTCTTCCCTCTCCAACTTCACTTCCCCTGCCCACACAAGGAGGGTGGCCAAGTTCTTGCATTATCTCAGTTACCTGGGAGGCAGCTTGTAGGTTGGGGGCTGAAATCTCACAGGTGGGAAATGGGTGTTCTCCCATTTCCATAAATGGTAATTATCATGAATGTGATACACCTATCACAAGTCATGATCACAAAATGCACCATGCAAAATGGGAAAATCAAGCCTCTTTGTTCTTAGCTAATGTGAAATTGCAAATTTTAAATCAAGATAGAAAAGAAAATGCAAAGATAATCTATGTTGTAATAGTCACCAAGAGTTTTTGGCAAAATATCCCTGATTCTATTTCTGGGCACTTAACAACAGCTGTTGAGGTAGGTAGACCATTGGATTTGCTTGGGTCACTGGAATGTGAGCCACGTGACATGCCACTTCCAGATGGGAACCAGGGTGCAGCCTACCTCGTTCCTTTTTCTCTGTCTTCACAATCAAGGAGGATGGAACCTCCCTTTGCCTGGATCCCTAAGTAAGAACAACGTAGAGAAGTGTCTCAGTTTACACATGATGGCTACGCTATGTCTTTGGATTTTAAGCCACAGAAGTTTGGAGTGGTGTGTGTTACTGCAAGTTATCTTAATCTTTCCTGATTCTTATGAGCAGTCTGGCAACTGTACATGATCTTTCACAAGGGTCACATCCAGGGTTGCGGTGCACCCTTCTACCATTAAGTGTGTGGATTGTCCATGTGGCTTTGGACTTGTATCTGGTCTACGGCGTACAGGATCATTGACTGTTTGCTGGGGTCAATGCTCAGGAGGACACAGGTGAAAGGGCTTTTATGGAGTGCACCATATTAAGGGAAAAAGAATGGAACAGAGTAAGAAAGGGCACTGAGGCTGCACTGTTGAGGTGTTGGTTAGGGGTAGCACAGGAGAGTAGAAGGAATTGGCCGAAGTGCTCTGCCCAGATTTGACAAGAAATGACAAGTGATACCTGGGTCACATACCCAGCACAGGCATTTAGTAGGAGTTGTTAGGTGTCATCCAGTCACATCCAACTCATAGAGACCCTCAGAGGAATTTCAATGGCTGATTGTTTTTCGTGATTGCTTCTGGAGTAGATTGTCCTCCCATTTGGGCAGTGGTGGGGATCGAATTCCAATCCTCAGAGATTGTGGAGCAGCCCTCTACCAACTGAGTTAAACCCCAGTCCTTGGAATAGGCAGGCATATAACCAAGGTCATAGCCATTCTCCTGATCGATCCATGAAAGTCACACAAAGGGTAGTAGCATTCCAGGCCCTAAGGTTGAGGGTTTGCTTTGCTGTCACTGCATGGAAACATTAAGTTTCTCTTGTCCCCACGTGCATAGTGGGAAAAGCCAAATACCACAAACCAGAAAGCCAGAGTGCCTGGGAAGGTCTTTAACCTCCTTGGGCACACCTGGGGTCTTGCAGGCCATTTAGGAACTTGGGAATACATGGCCAGATGGCCAAACTGGCTTTCTGCTTTGTTTTGTTATGTTTGCATTTTGGGGTGTGTGCCTATGTGTTTATTCTAAAAAGGGGTTGGTTGTGCCAGTTCCCCATGCCCTTGGGTCCCATGAAGAACTAGCCTGGGATCTCTCCTCTGTCAGCACTAGTCACTTCTTGATGTCCTTACTGAAATGTCTTGTCCCCAGCCTTCCTTTCCCTGCAAAGGCAGAGGGTGGCTCAGAGTTTCACAGTGAGGAAGAAATAACAGATCTCTCTTTGGCATTTCCCAGATTCTTGGTCCTGGAGAAAGCAAGGAAGGTAGAGTCGGGGGTAAGCTCACCCTGCAGCCAAGAGTGAGCTCAGAACCGCCTCCTTCCCACACCAGGCTGGGTCTCTCTGCTGAGGGCCAGGTCAGTCCTGAAGGAACCTCCCAGGGAGGTAATGCGTGGGATGCCCCATCCTTATTTCTCTTCCCCCACAATTTCTGCAGCCTGTGTGAGGCCTGTGCAAAACCCTTAACTGCTCAGAGGGAAGATGCCCTGAGTCTGAGTTGCACTCTCAGACCCCTCCAGAAAGGTGGCTGGGGAGTGGGCATGCAGTCAGAAAATCAGAGGGTGACTCCCACTCCACCTTTGCCAGCCAAGGGAGCCCCAGCAAGTCATTGAATTCCTCCTGGGTCTGACTCCACATTGGGAAATGGGAACAATGATGCCTGAGTCACTGGGGTGTGATATTCCATATGACAGGGCCTGTGACACAGCAAGCACAGTGTCTGCATGTGATAAATGTGCAGGGAACTGATTGTCCTCTCCTCTGAAGCCAGAGAAGGACTTGGGGCAGGGGGACCAGCACTGGACGAGGAGGGGCCTGTGTGGCCACAGTCAAGGGCTCAGATTCTTTCCCAGGAACTCCGAGTTGGTTCAGAAAGGGATGAAGGGGAATCTTCAAGGAGAATTGTCTTCCATGCATCTTCCATGCAGAGAACAAGGGCCCAGAGCATGGCAAAAGGAATCTGGGGAAGTTTCTCCACTGGTTGATTGAGGAGGTCATTTCTAGGGACAGCCATGGGTGATGGGAAATGATGACAATCACACAGGAGAAAATGGAGGTTCCCCAGCCTGGCTGTCAGTACTTATCCTGACATCCTCACCAGCAGCCTCAACCTCAGTCTGTGCCCCACAGGCCTGGGGCACGGGCTTCATGAACTGTAATAAGGGTCCGCCTCCCACCTTCATCCCAGCCTAAGGTTGTGTGCTGTGGATCAGGGCCAACCCACCCACTCCCACCAGCCTGAAGCCATGGGATGGGGTGCCCCCACAGTTTTGCCCCCTCTCCAGCTCTGCCAGGAACATTCCCTACATTCCAGGGTTGGTGGGTGGGGAGCAGGTGTCAAGATAGGGGATCCCATAGGCCAGCTGTATGGTGGAGGTAGGAGGGAGAGTTACAGAGCCACATACGTGGCAGGCAAGGGGCTAAGAGCACTGGCTACACCCTGGCACAAAACACATACTGCCTGGTGGCCACTTCTGGGCACTGTGCATGGGATCCATCACCACCAACCTGCGCTTTAAAAGAGCAGAGAGTACCAGCCCAGAGAGAACTACAAAGCCGTCTAGGAAACGAAGCCTTTCCGTCAGAAGACACTACGCAAAGAAAGAGGCAACAGCCGCCAAGGTTTACCCACTTTATTTTTTATGGAACAAGCTACAGATAGTTTCCCTCCCTCCCTCCCTCATAAAGGCAAACCTCAAGACACAGCCTCCACACATATGTGAGAGAGATGGCTGGGGAAGATTCTGGACTCCTACAACGAGGCGCCTTCTCTGTGTGGACATGCTTCCCTGCTTCCTCCAGGCAGGAAAATGGGGCCGGGGTCTCCTGCCAGGTTCATCCGGTGCCAGCACACTGCTGTTTTCTGGTTGAGACTCCAGGAGAGGGCTTCCTTTCCACTCTCCGGGTCAGTGTGAAGCCTCCAGTGAGTCCTGAGACAGCCTGTAGGATGTTCTCCAGGACAGCAGGAAGCTCCCTAGCCCGAGACCCCATCCGATCATCCTGAGAAGGCTGTGCCTCTCCCACAGGGGCAGTGCTTACCAGCTGATACCTTCCAAACCCAAAAAGGAATATGGATTGCCAAGGCGGAAGCACTGATGGGGTGCTGGCATGAAATACAAGATGAGGCCAGATTGCCAAGAGGGACCTGATGAGGGCACCCGTCCTGGGCTACCTGACCTCCCTCATTGCCATCATGTTGCCTGTGGGAAGAGGCACTAAGTGTCACTTGCTCTGTCTAAAGGCCATCTGAATGGGCATGTCACCTGGGCAGAGGAAGTTGCACGTCTCCCTCAAAGGCTGGGCAGCCCCTACTGGAATCCCAGCAACACTCTGTGGAAAGGGAGGCCTGGATTTCCCCACAGCTGGGTCATTATTCCAGCCCTTCCAGAGGAGGCAGAAGTAGGAGACCCAAAATCAGTTTTATTTCCTGGAACTGACTTTCAGGCATGTAAGAAAAATTGAAGGAGTAGGAGGGACCTCAGTATTGGGTTTAAAAACTATCAGACAATTGTTGAGTTACCAACAAGGTCACTGACCTGACTCTTCCCTCAGGCTTGTTGTGCTGGTGACTAAGGATGGCAGTGAGAGTCAGAAGAGAGCGGAGGGACAGACCCAGTCTGAGCACAGCATTGAGAGAGCTGTGCTCCAGGTGCCTTGCTGGTGGGTCTGCAGGAGGGCTGGTTCCCCACTCACACAGGCAGGCTTTCTGCCCTCTTCCTGGCACTGCTTAGATAGCAGGCATCTACTGAATGAGAGGTCCTATTATGCATCATTATCTTCTGATGCTCTATACAGTGTAGGTGCTAAACACAGATAGAAATGTGTAATTCTACCTAATGCCCACCTACTGAGCCTGGGCCCCCAAGAGGTGTGGACAGAAGGAATACATATGGGCTCATGCCGGCTACCATGTGGTCTGGGTGCCTCCTTTCCAGAGGCAACACGCATCTCTCCTCAAACCAACCTCCTCTGAGAAAGCCAAGAGCCAAGTGACTTGCTGATTTTGACAGCTAATTGCATGGGACAGTACACGCTTCCCAGTGGAAAAGTACAGAGGGCATCTGCGACACAATCACAGGGCTCCCATCTACATATCCACAAGGGTCTGTCTCCAAATGGAATCCAGGTAGGCTAAGGAGAGAGTTCTAGGCTCTAGAAAGCTGGACCATGAGTCCAGAATGCCCTCAGCCTACAGCAGGGACAGGGAGGGGATGAACAAACAACAATACCAATGCCTGTACAAAAGAACTATACACTTTACATATATATTTATGTACAGTATATAAATCTCTTTCTCCTCAATCCCAGCAACACCCCTCCCCACAAGTAATCTAAAAGTTGTCAGTAGCAGATCCAAAAACTTACAATAAGAGAGAGCATAAACAGTCTTTCTTCCTTTTTCTTGTCCCATTGTGGCATTAGATATTGGTGTTTACAAATGAAACCAGAAACAAAACACACAAATAAGAGTTATTAAAAGTGCAAACATGGTGGCACTGCTTATGTTACACGGGTGTGGCTGGGCCGTGGGCAGCGCTGCAGGTGAGGTGTCTCATGGTCCATCCTGTCTCCCTGGACTCTCCACCTGCCCTTGGTTTTCTGCTCCTTAGATGAGGCGTCCTAGTAAGAGGAAGAGGGAGAGTGCAAAAGGCAGAGGTATGAGCAAGAGGTTAGAACAGGGTGAGAGAGTGTACAAGAAAGCCAGCTACATAAATCAATTCCCTCACAGGAGCAGCCTTCGCCCATTGCTAGAAAACATGGGCTGAGTGGGGCACAGCTTGCAGAGACTTGTAGATAAGCACCTTTTACCAGCCCATCCTTGCCACTCTGAGGCAGCTCAGTGGTACCTGGAATCAGTTTGGTACTGCAGAGACCGTGGCTTTGCCCAGGAAGCACAGGGTGGGTATGCACGCCCCACAAAGCATACTACTCCCAGATGCCAACAAACGGCATGTTTGTTGACAGGTGGGGGTGGCAGAATCCTCTTAGAACTGCATCTTTTTCCTGTGTTCTCAGAAAAGATATTGAGCATGGAGCTTAAGTGACGTGGCCAATCACTTCACCTTCCTGTGCTACCAAGGCTTCAGCGGGGGGTCCATTCGGGAAAGAGGAGACCCCTTGAAGAAGGCAACTGACTGAATAGGTTTCTGCTTGCTTGTTTTCCCCAGGGAAAACTTCCATGACTTCCACTTGCAACGAATAAGAATGTATGATACTGCGATGGTCTGGACCCAGAGAACCAGGAGAGCTTTGCCTGTATCTGCATCCTTGCCCCTCTAGCCCCTAGAATGAAGAAAGGACTTTGGAAAGAGCCAGAAATTGTGTGCCTGTGTTCCCTGTTCTTTGGGTGTTTGTGGCCATGTTCTGCCTGAGCAAATCCATTGCTAGGCAAAACCTTCAAAGAAAATCCCTTTCCCCTAAAACCAGGCGCCTGTTGAGGGTGCCTCTTTGTTTTTTGTTTGTTTGGTTGGTTGGTTGCTTTTGTTTTGTTTTGTTTTGTTGTTGTTGTTGTTCATTTGTCTGTTTGTTTTGTTTTTGGTTTGGGTTTTCTTTTTGGTTTTTGTGCCATGGTCTCTCTATGAAGCCCAGGCCAGCCTGGAGCTTGTGATCCTCCTGCATCAGCCTCCTGACAGCTGGGATTCTAGGTGTGTGCTGCCACGCCTGGCTTAGGGTACCTCCTTAGAAGCTGGTGTGGATGGACATTTCCATAACCCTCTTGGTCTTGGTTCTTCAAGTCATGGGTGTCTCAGGTAGAGGGAATCTTAGCCCTTTCACTTGACAAATCTGGAGGCATAGCGTCAGGGCAACTTACACAAGGTTCAAGGCTCATTCTACTAACACCCACTCTTCCCTATAAGGTGCTGAGTGTTTCTGGAAATGTGCCATGGCCGCTCCTACAGGCCCTGGTCTCCTGGAGGAGGAGCAGGGAGCTAGGGGAAGCACACTAAGAGCTGGGCCACCTCCTTGGGCTCTGAACACACCCCTGAGCCCCTCTAGGTCAGTCCAGAAAATGGGATTAGGACCACGGCTGTGCTGTCCCTGCTCAGCCTCCCTTCCCGGATGGCCTGAGGATTGCCTGAAGTCATGGAGGAGGAGAAGGGGCTTCTAGGAATGTGCGATGCTGTGGAATCCAAGCGACCCAAGGTCATGAGGCCCCACAGCTAAACATCCCCCAACATTGCTTAAGACCTGAGAAAGCTAGACAGAGGATGGTGTGAGGTAGACACAGAATATATCCAATTGTGCAGATAAGGACACAAACTCAGAAGGAGAGACGGGCCCAAGGCAGGCAGGTAGGAAGGGGAAGAGCCAGGCTGCATGGCCTTAAACCGCACGCTTCCCCACTCCATCCGGAAGCTGCTCCTCAGTGGTGCGCATAGTGATCTACACATACGGAGAGGAGGCCTACAGCAGTCCTGGCCCCCAAGCTGAGACCTGGGAAATACAATGGACAGCCAGGAGCACGTCCCTGTGTCCTTGGAACAACTTTACATGACAGGGATAAAATTAGCCCCATCTTTAGATAATAAACTAAAGCTTGGCAATGACAAGTAACCTACTCAGGATGGCTCAGCCTTCGCACCAGGAAGCAAATTCTGACCTGGCTGTCTGCCTCTGGGCCACCAGGGAGGGGAGGGGGGTCAAGCCCAGGGGTGGATGGCTTCCTCACACAATCTCAAGGTAGAGTTGACGTTCCTGAAACATGGGGGGACTAGTGCCCACCCGCTTGCCTCCCTGGGTGGTGACAACAACCTTGATGGTGTTTTACAAGTCGGAAAAGCCTGGTTAAGGAAGAAGCCCCAGTCCTCAAGATTCAAGCCTACTCACACTGGGCCAAGAATTCAGTTCCCCAGTCAGGGATCTGATGGCAAACACGGCTGTGTTCCGGTGGTGTTTCCAGAATTGTGGTCCCTCAGACCCCAAACCACACTCATCCCCTGCCCCACCATGCACCCCCACCCAAGCTGCAAGTCCCTCTGTGGCAAGTCTGTGCCAGCAGAGGGCACCGCAGGACACTAAATAATACAAACTTGGGTTCAGTTCCCTGGAGCAGCTATACACCATCCACCCAAGAGGTTTTTCTACTGCCCCCAAAGCAGGACAGAGGGAAGCTGCCAGCCATGTTTCGGCCCATCGGTGGGTTCCTCTACTACTACTATTTTGCACATTCACTCTGTACCAGGTACTGTGCTATACTCTGCACAGGCATTATACTGTTAAATCCTCACACCAAACATATAAGGTGAACACTATTATCTCCATGTTGCACATGAGGAATCTGGGCTCAGAAGAGCACAGAGCCAGTAAGTGGCAGAGTTGGGATTATGAGCCAGGCCCTTCAACTTGAGAGTCTTCACGCTTACCTGCAGCCCTACCTGTATGGAGACCATGGTCCCCACTCCTCCCCAAGGTCTCTCCATAGCTGTCCATTCTCCCATAGCACCACCTGCCTGGAGACTTTGGCTTCCTCCTCAGGAGGCTGGTGGCACTGTCCTGGCAGCCTCTACTGCTCACACCACCCCGAGGCTGTGGGTCTTCCCCCTGCTCTGGACTCCTCACTGGCCACTCCCTAGACTTTCTTGGGCAATGGACTGGCCTGCTTATAAGGCTCTGTCTTCAAACACTCTGGGGTTGTCTTCACAGAGGGCACAGCAGTCACACCTTGGAGTTCCAAGGGTAGGAAGGTGGCCCAGGCCCCAGCAATGGTGGGACCTCACATGTGTGCAAATAGCTAGTCTAGACTCCTCAGCTGCAAAACCCATAGAGGACTGAAGGAGTCTTCTGGCTCTGAGCTCCCCTGGGTCTGGAATAGTGTAGCCTGTGCTGTCTATAGAAACAGAGCAGAGAGAGAGGACTCCTTCACCGCTTCCCTGTGGGCTTTATGTCTACACAGCTTCCTCCCTACCCACCCCACTGAATAATCCTACATCCCCTCTTCCTCTTATCTCAATGACCCATTCTCTCCTGCTCCATCACATGCATATACACAGAGAGAGACATGTACAAACACGTGCAATGTGTGTTCACCTGTGTACAGCCCTGCACACACAGACAGGGCATGCATGTGCACACGCCTAGACAAACACAGAGACATGCAAAAGTCAGGCATACACTCAGGCACCTCACAGAAACGCACCAAAACAGACATGCGCATTACAGTCACGTCCTGAGACATGTCACAGACATATGCGGACGAGTGTGCAGACAGATGCTCCAGCCATATTTTCAGCCAGGAGTGTGCTCAGGAGTCAAGAGTGGTCCTAAAGCTCTCTGGCCTCCTCAGAGCCACCTTTGGGGTGGGGAGGTAAGGAAGGTACATTGTGCCAAGAAGTATAACAATTGCACTCCAAAGCACCCTAGGGGCCTCTGGGGGCAAAGCTGGGCAGATGACTTGAAATGAAAACCTGCCTCTGGCTGAATCTGCGTGAGAGAAACATCGGATGACCAGTGCTCCCTAAATGCCCCAGGTGGCTTCAATGTGTTTCCCAGGTGCTTCCTTTAGGTCCTGTGCCTCAGCTGGGACTGGCAGATACCTGGTGCCTGGCAAAGCTTCAGAGGAAAGCTGGGCAGACTCCCTGCGCTCTGTGGACTGAGGTCCCCACACTGGGCCTTCCCTTGGTGTCTGTGGGGACAGAGGGCCAGGTCAGTCCACTGTGATTCCATCCCCCCTTGGGCTGAAAGTGCTCCTAGGCAAGCTTGGGGTGTACACTACCACTGGGTGGTTCTCTCCCATGGTGGCCCTCCACCTGGACTCTGTGAAATGAGCACAGATTCCAAATATAGCTGAGCATGTTGTTACCATATGGAACGGCTCCCTCATCCATTCATTTGACAAGGATTTAATGAACTGCTACTCTATACCATGTACTGTGCTGGAGTTAGGGAATTGAGAAGGCAGAGCCCACAGCTTCCAAGGGGAATGAGGAAAGTACATTGCAATACAGTGTGGTAAGTGCTACTGAGCCAGGCGATCATCTTATGAAGAACAACAGCAACACTGAACTTCTACTGGGTTCTTTCAGTGTCTCAGGCACTATGAGAAATGGTCTCACTCCATCTCATCTAATCAGCGCACCAGCCTTATGAGGTAGACACTGCCATTCCGCCTTATAGATGGTGGAGTGATTGAGTAATGTGCAAGTGGGGACGGAGCTAGCCCATGCCAGAGCACAGTTGGGACCATGCCATTGCACAGTGTCCCGGAAACCCAGAGAGCTGTGGAAACCAGAGAGGCATCTTCATAAGGCAGGAGTACACAAAACGAGGAGGCTGTTCACCCCGGGACATAGGCCAGGTAGGCTCAGAACAGGGCCAGTGCCCAGCTGTGGAGGGGGCAGATCCTGAACCTGGGCTCCTCGTGGGAACCACCCACCTTGCATGCCAGTCTTTAGCTTTACACTGACAACTGAGGAACAAGGAGAAGCCCTTCTATCTTCTATGCTAAACTCTCCCAAAGGAATCTCAGCATTTCCAACACTTCCATTTTCAATGTCAGTATCCAGAGACATATCTTCAGCCCCTCACAACCTCTAGGTGCCTCCACCCTGCTGTGTCCACCCTCCCCCATGCCCATCAGCTCTTCCTTGCACATGGGCAGCTCAGTGAAAAGTCTCATTCCCAGGTGCCCACACCAACCTGCATCCCTATGGCCACTCAGGCACCGGTCTACCCTAAACCTCCTCACCCCTCCTGTGGTTTCATAGTTTGGCCCTCCATCCCCTCTCACCTAGACTGCACTACACCCCCTCTTGGGTGACTCTGCTTTGCTCATCTCCAATCCATTTCCAGAATAAGTTTTCAAAGTGAAACGGGTCCTGTCATTTCTCTGAATGAATCCCTTCAGCAGCCTCCCACTGCCCTTATAAAGACTCCCACCTGGATTAAAATGTTCTCCGACCTCACTTTGCCTCCCACCACAACTCCTGCAGTTGGTATGGTCTAATGACTGAGTTCTAGCCAGTGAAATAGAAGAAGTAATATTTGTGTCACTTCCAGGACTGTCCCATAAAACTCCCTCCCATGTACTGCTCCTTGTTTAGTCCATCTGGTTGAGAACAAAGCTGACTTCCACAGTGACCTTGGAATTCACATGATGAAGATGTTAGAGTCACTCTCAGCATGGATCCCAGAGCGACCACCTGGAACAATCTCCAATCATACATCTCCTGCGTGCACATGCACACATACACAACACCAGCCTGGAAACACACTGCCCAATTCCATGGGCAAGACAAAACATTTCCACTATGTTGAAACATGATACAGGTGGGTCTATTTGTTACTTACTGCAGCCTGGCCTACGCTAGCTAATACAGTCTCACAATGTTAATGACTACCTATTTCCTATCCATCTTCTCAGTAGATTGTGTAAGGATAGGGACCTTATCAGTCAGTTCCACCACTGTATCAAGCATCTAGCATGAGAATAGCACAATACCAGGAAATAGCTGTTGAATCAATGAGGACTGCAATCTCATTGCGTAGGAGAGCCCTTGGTCCCTGTGCCTGGGTTGGGCAAGTATTAAAAGCCCAGGAGCAGGGGGAGAGCACTCACCTTCTTTGCTAACACCCAGGCAGCCCTTCAGCTCAGGCAGTGAGATGGCTTTGTCCTTGTTCAGGTCACAGTAGTCGGTGAAACGACGGGCACATTTCTTGGGCTTGGCTTTCTTCTTCACATAGCGCTTGAAGGGCTTCATCTCCCGTTTGTTAATGTCATTGCTGCTGTTGCTGTCCAGCTGGCTGAAATACCAGTGCACCACTCGCTCCTCCAAGGTGTGGCTGGGATCTGGCTCTGAGAACCTGGGCCATGGACAGATACCCCCACCCAAGAGAACACCATTCAGGATCTTGTAAGAACAACAGGCCCCACTGTAATTCTCTCCCAAGTGGCCAGATGCCTGGGTGCTTGCTATGGTTCAAATTTGGTTTGTCTCTGCCAAAATTCATATTGAAATTGGTTGTCAATGTAGCTGTGCTGGGAAGTGGAAGTGGGATCTTTAAGAAGAATCAATGTCTCTCTCAGGATACTGGATTAGCTCTTGTGGGAATGGATTAGTTCTCCTGAGAATAGGCTAGTATAAAGCATATGCATTCTCTTGCCTGTCCCCTCCTGTCTTTTCATGTGCCTTCCTCCCTTATGCTTTCCACGAGTTGAAGCTATACGAGGCCTTCACCAGAAGCCAAGCAGACGTTGGCACCATACTCTTAGACTTCCAGAACCATAAGCCAAACCAAATCTCTTTTCTTTATAAATTACCCAGTCTTAGGTACTCTGTTACAGCAACAGAAAACAGACTAAGAAAATGCTCATGCTGGGTGGCTAGAAGTCAGGTAGAAATGGCTTCTCCAAACCAAAGCTCTCCAAGAGCTCCTCAGCCTATAGCAGCAGCAAGCCATCCTTTCCAACCTGAGTCTCAAGATCAGACAATGCTTTTCTAAGGGAAGCCCAAGTATCTGATCCTTACTCACATAGACCCACCTCACCCTCCGCAATAGACAGGAATTTTCTTGCACAAGATGGGTTCTCAAGACAAACTGGTTGGATTGAATCCACCTGAGTAGACCATAGCTGGGATCCAAACTGTCCCTCTCCTAATCAAGAGTCCACTGTCACATAACACGCTCTTCTCACATAAACTTACACTGTCCGCTCAGGTGGACACAATTATGGGGACCTGTGTTCTAAGTTTCTCCCACATAACCAGTGCCAGGTCAGGTATCCAAAGAGTCTCTAGCTTCTCATTGTCTTAATGAAGCAGAGCCCAAAATGTGAAAACAGGTAGTGACAATTAAATGGGAAGTGTGACTTCCTATGGTCCACCACTGCTCAGTACCAAGTACAGCAAACATTGAGAGAAGGCAATTGGTACAGATACAGAGATTCTAAAACAAGCAAATCCCAGCCCTGCTGTGGGGAGTCTCTCCAACCTGAAGTTTTTGTCAGGAGGTCTCGGTGGGCCCAGGAGATCACGTGTTAACCAGCACCCCCAGGAGATTCTGCTGAGAAACACTGGACTAGCACAAACAGGAATATGTCCTGGTGTCCAGATGTCCAGTGATGACCATGTCCAATACAGCCCACAAATCTCCAGTGACCATGAAGTTACACAGCCAATGTGTATGTGTATAACTGCATGCAATGGCCTACCCATCCATTTTGTTTATTTATGCTCAATCTTTCCTAAAAAGGAGTCAAGGTAATAACTAATAATTCTAAGTTTTAAAGCCAACGATGAGTCTATGCCAGAGGGGCTGGGTGGAGTCTCTGACCAGAAGAACAGAGACACATGAGTCCCCTGGCTCCTGTTCCCAAGGCTTGACACTGAGTGATTAGGGGCCAGGCCCTATGTTCAAATGCCTGAGTAACTTGCCCTTGGGAAGAGGACTAAGGCTGGGGCTGGGAATCCCATTCATTCAATTACTTAGGTTCAGAGCACTCGGACAGAGTCCCAGGATGGAGGGGTTCACTGTCACACAGGGATCCTCGGCCAGGGTGTAGGGGCCTGTCAACACGTTCTAAAGCTGCACCTGGTAAGAAAAATGTCCAAGGCACTTGCAGATGCCACCCTCTCTTCTCTAGGATTTGCTGAGTTTTCAAGAAGGAAGGCGACTATTTCTGATCCCTCCCCTGTGAATGAGCCACCAAACTCCCTCCCCAAGTTCATACCTCCCAAGTGAACTCAGGGTTCAAAGGAAAAGGAGTTTCATTACAAAGTAGAGCAACAACAAAGCCAGTCCCCCTGCTTGCTACCTATTCCATTCCTAATGAGGTGGACTTCAGTCTTGGGCAGGTCCCCTGAGTGTCCTGGACGGATTCCAGGAGGATGCAACTGGTGGATGTGCCAATGGGACCTCATCCTGACAGGTCTACCCCAGGGAGCACCTGGAGAAGGAGAGAGGGAGCCACGCAGAGCTGCTGCCTGCCTCAGACTCTTTGGGAACCGGCTTAGTCTGCCGTGGAATGCAGGTGCAGGATGTCTTTGAGACAGAGGGGGTGTGATTTGCTGCAGAGCTCAGATTTTGTCGCTGCCAGTATGTGGGGATTGCTGCTCTTCCTCTTTACCTGCAACCTGCACTCTCAAGCCTGTGAGTTCAGTGCCCACCGGGTGGGCAGGCAGAAAGTTCTCTGAAAGGGCGCTGGGGGTGCAGGAGAGGGAGCGGCCTGACCGCTGTGGCCTTCCCTCCACACCAGGGTGGACCGGGCTCTGCAGGAGACAGAAAGGGTCTCAGCAGAGGTTCCCTCAGGGGGGGCTTCAGAGGCAATGGGGATGTCCCCCTCAGCCCCTCCTGCCAGGGAGCCATGAAAGGCCCAAGGCAAAGGCAGCTCTTCCTTTAACCTTAAGGCTTGCATAGCGTAATGTCTACCTAGAGGCTGGAATAATAAAGCCTCAGTTGCTAAGCAGGGAAGAGATGAGGTCATCCCACCCAGAGGCCCTGCCAGGAAGGCTCATTCCCTCTAATGCGTGTCCCTGGGGTCGTCCATTTTCAGCGACTCCTAGTGCTCCCTGCTACCTTTCTTCAGGGTATTTTGCAGCAAAAGCAGTTCTTCTTCCCAACTTGCAACCTGTAAGAGTTTCCTTCCATGCCAGAGAGTGACCATCACCTGGCCCCTGCTCCCCTTCCCTCCCTGTATTCTGACTCTCCTTTCTTTCTCCCTCCCTTTCTCCCCTTCTGGGAGAACCATGGCCCTGTTCATCCCTCTCCCCCTGCAGGCCTACTGCTAGGCTGCAGAGATTGTAGGGCACACTTCCTCAGGAGAGGCTCTCTTAGCCCCCTCCCATCCACAACACATAGTGTGCCCTGTGAGGCCTAGGGTCCTGCCTCTGTCCCCTCTCCTCCCCACCTAGCATGAGGCTCTGCTTCTGAACTCCTCTGACCTCCAGCCCCTCGCCAAGTAACAGAGCTCTGGCTCTACCAGTGGCTCTGGGTAATGCTAGAGCCATAGTTGAGAATCCAACCCCTTGGCCAGGCCAAACTCCAAATGCTTTTATACCAAGTACTCCTCAGCTTTGGATCCATGGGGCATCGTGGGCTCATCTGAGAAGCTAAACAAAGCTATAGGCCCTCTCTCTAGAAAGACAACATATATACACACAAAAGTCTATAGGTTTGGGGGGAATAATGGATTCCCTAATGCCTATCCAACACCCATGGGCCCAGATAAAGAATACTTGATCATATATATAGAAAAATATTACCACAAAAAGGCATGCAAATGGAAGAGAGGTCTTTGGTGGGGGTGTGGGACAAGGGGAGGAAGTGCACAAGAGGGTAAGGGGGAACTTACCTGTACAATATACAACAAAATGCATATATGGAAATGTCACAATGAAATGCATGTCAGAATGAAACACATTAAGTTATACATTAAAATTTTCCAGTGAAAAAAGAAAAGAATACTTGATCTAGAAGGATAGAGACTCCAGCCATGGCTCCAAAGGAATTCTTAAGCATCGTGCTTCTAGAAGAGGATGGAATGAGACAAAAGACAGTGGTGTTTGGGGGTAGTTTCCATATGTCTAAAAACAGCAAAATAGAAAAAAGAAAACTACCAGAGGCAGCTGACTTAAAACCCTGTAAATCAAGTTTCTGGTTTGGCAATAGCCTCAGCTGCAGACAAGGTTGACAGCCGGGTGCTCACTGTGGTTTATACAAGATCCTGCGAAGACTGACTTATCAGGAGTCCTGAGACAGCCAAACCAGCAGTGACCACGTGCAAAAGATGACAAAAGAGGCCCCTGTTTACTGAGCAGATTCTGAGATTTTTCCAATGGGGAGTGCTGGGTAGGGGAGGGGCAACACAGTCTCCCCAGATTTTTTAGCAACCTCTCAAGCTATCTTTGCTGGTGTCCTTTCCATTATAGGCTTCCCACCATTTACTCTCTGACCTCAGAGCCAAACTCCACTGGTCTGTCCAGCTCTTGCAATTTTCTGGAAGTATCCTTTACAAACATCTGCAGCATGTGCTTCCTGCTCCAGGCTGACACTGGCACAGTCTCTAAACCTTGCTCTCCTATGCTCACACATACACACCCATGGGGTCAAGTCTCCTGGGTTCAAAACTGCTCATTAGGCCAGTGCTGGGACCCTAAATTAGAGGAGGTAGTGGCTCCTTAAAATCAGCCACATCCTTCCATAGGTGAAGTTCTACATCTCCTAAAAGGGCCCATGAGTTAGGAAGAATGCCTGTTTCCTGGGATATGGTGTGGAAAAATACACCCACATGCCACATTCCAGACTGTGGGACCCCATGGTTCAGTGCCACGCTAGGCTCCATCCTCCCCCAGGCTGTTCTACGCCTCCAGGGATGGGGAGGCCCCTGAGCAGCCCCACTGAGTCTCTCCCAGCTCCAGAGGTGCCAGAGGCCACCCTTCTGCAGCACTTTCAGTTTTCGTTCTGCAGCCTCAGCCCTGCCAGGCCTTGGCTGTAACGCACAGCTGGAGAGCCAGCCCCATTTACCGCAACCTGCTTGGGCCAAGATCTTGGGCACCGTTTTGCTGTCCTAAGCAGTTTCAGAGAAGGTAAGGTGGGACGGCCAGGGGGCATGAGCCAAGCCAAGCAGGCCAACCGAGCCCCACTGGAGCTGGGTCCAGGCCCCACCAACTGTGCGGGTGGGGCTGGGAAATGCCAAGTCAGCCACATTCCAGCCTTTTCCTTGCAAAGCCATCAACGGGCAAAGGCCCTGAGCAGGGAGGATGAAGCCACTATGCAGGCGGTCTCTCCTGAGGGGCCAGGAGGTTCGCACAGCCTGTCCTGCCTTCCCTCAAGCATGGCATTCCCCGAGCGCAGGGGAGAGCACTAGAGACTCTGCCATCTGGACCCTCGGAAATCTCCCTTCCAGAGTGATAAAGGCTGGGAGCACCCTGGGTGGGCTGATGGAAGCAGCCTGCTGCCTCTGGAGTCTGGGGGAGCAGGGGTGGCCTGGCCCAGAGGATAACCCAAGCATCCAGCAAGCACGGAGGATGGCTTCGCTCGATGATATTTGCAGGTGCCTCCGCCCACACACCAGCCCCAGATGTTTCCCCAGACACCCCATTCTGCTTTGCCTATTTTTAGATCTGGGCAGGCCTGCTCTTCCCCACTGACTCAGGCAAGGAGGCCAGCAAAGGGAGCGGATTCTTCTCTCATCCCCACTCCCCACATCTAACGTGGCTGCAGATGCTATTGATATCATTGCAAAGCCATCCTTCCCCCTGGTCACCCTCTCATCGCCCTCATGCTTTCTGCCCCCATCTTCCTTCCTTCCAATCCCCTTACATGACCCCATCAGGATGACTGTTCAAAAAACACCCCTCTGCTCCCTGATGCTCCTGGCATGACTCACAACGTCAGGCACCACCTGGGCTCTGCCCAGCCCTGCAACCCACCTCCTACCTGTCCATAGGCTGCCTCCCAAACTTAGCCACGCTGCTTGCTACCATTCCTTCCACACACCCTGCCTATTCATCCCTAGCTACCTATGTTGTTGTTGTTGTTGTTGTTGTTGTTGTTCTTGCTTTTATTGTTAGGTGCTGTCAAGTCAGGTTTGACTCATAGCAACCCTGTGTACCACAAAAGGAAACACTACCTGACATTGTGCCATGCCCAGCACTATGTCAGTGCTTTTCTGCTATTTATATGGTTTTTGATGGCTGATTGTTTCAGGAGGGGGCTGCTGGATCCTTCTCCCTAGCCTACAGCATCTGGTATTCCCAGGTGGTCTCCCATCCAAGCACCAACCAGGGCTGACCCTGCTTGGTTTCTGAGATTTGACGCCAGGGTGGTATGGTTGTAGACTAGCTACCCATACATCCCCGTTACAGTTTGAATCTAAAATGTCTCCCAAAGGCCATGTATTTGAACACCAGGCTGTGGAACTCAAGGAGATGGGACCTAGCTAGCAGAAGTAAGTCACTGGGATGGTCTTTGGAGGTTTTATGTGGGGCCCCTACTTCTTATAGTTCTTTCTCTCTCTTCCCACATCTGCCATGATGTGAAGTCCTCTTCCACAGGCCCTGCCCCCAGCTCCACCACCAAGCTGGCGCAGCCTGCCCTGCTTCTATGGACTGAAACCTTAGGAAACATGGGCCAAATAAATCTACCTATCTTTTTTCCCTTTTGTTCTGCCAGGTCATTGGTCACAGCAACAAGAAAAGTCACTAATACAGCCTCCTCTGCAGAGATGCCTTTCCCCTTGTCCATCTAGGTGGGGGCCTTTCTTCATTTGTGAGTGAAGATACGGCTCACATGTGCCCCCTATGTCAAGCTGGCCCTCTCTTGTCCTCTCTCCCCTGAGTCCCAGCAACCCTTTCCCAGCCTCTATGATCACACTGGCTTTTCAGTACTTCCGCCTGGGTATATGTCTCTATTCCAGGCCAGGGACTATGCCCTTTTCCTCAGACAGCCTAATACCAGGGTCAGGTTGAGATGGGAGAGCTCATGCAAAGTCAAAACCACAGAGTCTGCTAGATTAAGGGAGAAGATGCCCTCTTTTCTGCATGGCCCAACCTTCCTCCCTGTCCCTTCTTCCCACTGTCCCCCAGTAGGACTGTTTCCCACTGACCTCATCGGGTGTCCATCTTTCCTTGCCAGACCCTGAAAGGAGGGATCAAATGTGGCTTCTTTCCTCTCATGCCTGCAACCCGAGCTCTGCCTGAATCCCAAAGTCACAATCAAAGGCCAGGAAGCCTGGACACCCCAGTTCTCTTCATCAGCCCTGTTTCAGATGTGCTGCCCAATCTCTAGCTGCCCTGTACTTCTGCTCCGCTATCACAGAAGAAGAATGACTGGCCAGCACCCTAAGCGCCTCAGGCCTAGGCACAATGGTTAACTGCCCTGGTTACAAGGAAGTGTCACAGTGAACTCGACATCTGCATCCAGCCTTACATTTAGAATTGCAGTAGTTGGTGGACCCTCAGACACTCATCTCTCTACCTGCCCATCCTTCCAGCTATTTATTCATTGACATATGTTATTGACACCTACTGAGTGTCAAGCACTATTCTATGTTCTGGGAATACAGCAGGGGAAACGATATAAATGTTCCCTTGCTCCTAGACTTTAAGTTCCCGTTGGGTAAGGTGAGGCAAAAAACATATTAAACAAGTCAGACAGTGATAAGCACTAGGCTAGGAGTTTTAAAGAGGTGCTATGGCTGAGGGTCACTAGGCAGCTCCTTTAGACTTGGTGGTCTCTGAGAAGGTGATGTTTTAGCAGATAAGCAGAGGTAAGTAGTAGAAAGAAGAGGAATCACATTTTAGGCTGAAGAAGCAGCTAGTGTGGAAGTCCTGAGGCAAATAGAGCTTGACCTTCTAGAGACAGCAAAGAGGACCAGTGCCTGGAACATAACAGTGAGAAGGAAAGAATACACAAGAAGAGCCAGAAGCCAGAAAGAGCACCCTACAGGGCTTCTCAGATGAGAGTCAGGGCTTATGCTCCATGAGATGGAATTAAGGCCTAGAAAGGTGCCAACGCTGACCAGCTACCTCCCTGTGCACCTGGCTTCTCTCATCCCCTTCTCCCCATGCCCTTCCTTGATTTCTAAACTATTTCTTGGTCAATCTTGGCTTCTATTGATCAGAAGTCCAGCCTTTAGGTAACACACCTACTCAAAGCAGTCTAAACCTTTTCATGCCTATCAAAACCAAGCATGGCCAAGCTAATCTGATCTTAAAATGAAAGACACATTTTGGAATGGGTTTTTAAAAACTACTCTCAACTATAAATTACACCTAAAAGGGGAGATTTTTTAAAGTCCCTTTCCTGAGACAGACTGGTATTAAAACATTGTAGATTTCCCAGTTTTTATTGCCTGTAAAAATCCCTTTGGCCTGTCACATGAGGGTAAGGCACCAATCCTAACTTCGCTCTGCAGCAGATCCCACCTATGATCCCCTCCTTGTAGCCATGACCATGGGGTGCACACGTGGTATGGCTCCTGTGGGAGCCAGTGGGATGGAACTTGAGGACTGAAGCAGGACTGTTGGACAAGGTCCCTGAGCTGGGGGCCAGAGCCAAGCAGCCTTCAGGGCACTATGGGTGGGACCATGCAGACCTGAGATTCTTTTTTTTTTTTTTTTTTTTGAGGGGATGCTTTTTGAGAAAGGGTCTCACCGTGCAGGCCAGTCTGGGCTGGAACTCACTATGTACATGAGGTTGGCCTCAAACTCATATCAATCATCTTGCCTCTGCCTCCTAAACACTGGTATTATAGGTGTGCGCCACCATGCTCAGCTAAGACTTGAGGTTTCTAAGCCCATATCCCCTCTTTTCCTTCCCTTTCCTGATCAGTGTAAATACAATAGACCCCCTTGTCTGCAAGGGATATGTTCCAAGACCCCCAGTGGATGTCTGGAACCACAGACAGTATGTTGTTGTTTTAGGTGCCGCTGAGTCGTATCCAACTCATAGCAACCCTCACAGAGATTGCCTCAGGAGTGAATTACCACTTCCTTCTCCCATTTTTGTGGTGCCAGGAATCGAACTTGAGACCTCAGAGACAGCAGAGCAGTGCTCTTGCAACTGAGCTAAATCCCAGCCCACAGACAGTATGGAATCCTATATATACTATGTCTCTTTCCTAAAATATACACATACCATAAAATTTAACTTGTAAATTAGGCACAGTATGAAATTAACAATAACTAACAAAACAATTATACCACCAAGTCTAAACTATATACTATATACTATAACAGAAGTTGTTTAAAATTTACGAATCATTTATTTCTGGCATATGCCATTCAATATTTTCAGACCATGGTTGACTGTAACTAGTTGAAACCATGGAAAGTGAAAGGAAGACAGACAGCATCTCATGCCTGTTTTTGCATGAACCAGCAGGTATTAAGCTGGGCGCAGTGGTGCACGCCTATAATACCAGAGGCTCTGGAGGCGGAGGCAGGAGGATCGCATGTTCGAGACCAGAGGCAGTCTGCATAATTTAATGAGACCCTGTTTCAAAAAGTTAAAAAAAAAATGGGCTGGGGGTGCAGCTCAGTGGTCCAGTACTAGCAAAGCATGCAAGCGTGAGGCCCTGGGTTCAACCCCCAGTACCACCAAAAAAAAAAAAAAAAAAGCAGGTATTTTTGCAAATTTCAGACATAAGTAATCTAAAGGTATATAACACTGAGTGTGCCTTTTCAGAACTTGCCCCACCCCTCTTCTTGGCAATTGGAATGCACCTTCTCTCACATGGGCAGCCTTGGTGCAGCCCCCATCTCTGGGACTGTCACACCTTGGTTCCTACCTTCTCAGAAGAGAAGAAAAATAAAGTGTTTTGTGCTCTGTCCCTACCCTCTCTGCACTCCCTGTCGATATCAGATGCCATCACCCTTCCCGTCATTCAAGACCCTCATTCCAACACTTGTCCTTTGGGGAGCAAACAACTGGAAGTTTTTAGACAGCACTTCAAACCAGGGAACCAAAGACTAGAAGTTCTCAGCTCAAAGAAGACAGGGATGGTTGAGAGGCAGGCAGATTATCTGGCAGAAGGTGGGACAGAGGTATGGCCATACACTTTCCAGAAAAGGATGGACTGCCAGCCAGTCCTGGCCCAGGCCTTCCCCACTCTCCCAGCTTCCAGGAGCATCGGAAGAGTCCAGGGCTGCAGATTCTCTACTGAGTCGGAGGCCTGCTCACTTTCTCACCTCCCACCTCCAGTCGGCGCTGCTGAGTTAATGGCCTGAACCATGTCAGTGGTGAGAGCGTCCAGTAGGCTGGTGATAAATTCCATCTTCTTCCCTTCTGGACAGCCTAAAAGATAAAATGAGATTGGAAGGCAGATGCTGGGTAAATACTCAAGTAAACAGCCTTCTCAATCACTATCCCTTCCCCAACTTCTCAAAGTCCTTGTCCAAATAAATCCACTTTGGGGCTGTGTTTACTGCTCAGATGATATGCATAAACCTCCATCATCTGTCTACTTATAGCCCACAGGGGATCATCAGAACGAATGGACAATAATGCTTTCACCTTTATTCCATTCTACAATGTTTTGCTTAGTACCAACTCAGGTACTATGTTAATGCTAGGGAGACAATATACAGGGTTCTCGATCTCATGAAGCTCACAGTGTAATGGGTTAATATATTCAAGCTAATGGCTAGACATTCAATGTAGCATGTGCAAAAATACTTCTCTAGAGGTAAGAACCAGGTTCAGTGGGATCCCATGGCATGGGAAAGACTCCCCACTGGTCCAAGTTGACTTAAGTTGTTGTTGTTGTTGTTGGTAGTTACCGTCGAGTAGGTATCCGACTCATGGCGACCCTCTGTACCACAGGGGAAACACTATTGTCGGTGCTTCTCTGCTGTTCATAGGGTTTTCAATGGCAGATTGATTTTTTGAAGGGGGTTGCCAGGTCCTTCTCCCAAGCTTACAGCTTCTGGTGTTCGCAGGTGGCCTCCCATCCAGGTACTAACCAGGCCTGACCCTGCTTAGCTTCCGAGATCTGACGGGATTGGATGCCACAGGGCTACAGCTTCAGGCTGACTTAAGTAGACCTACCATTTTATCTGCTCAAAAACTTCTTCCTTTCCTCACTTCCTTCCTCATAAATCAGAGATTCTAACTGGAGAATCCCAAGACCTTTGCTCCTCTTCTCCTCATTGCGCTATTCTGGCAAAACCCCAAGCACAGGTGAGCCTTCCCATAGGTATGCCTGTTCCATGTCTACACTCACACAGAGGCGTATGGCTGGGGAAACACCTCAACAGAACTGCATAGATGGGAGTCCCGCAAATACCTGCTCACCTAGCACCAAATAGGCCCACAATATGCCCTCCTCTTCTCTCTGCAAACCTCCAGGCCTTGAGTTAAATACTTCTTCTCAGAGAAGCATGGACTCTGAAGTAGATTCTCCCTGTCATCCTCACAGCACCTTGATTTTATCCTTCATGGTACTTGTCACAACTACATGGTCACGACTCTTTATATGTGCACACCTTCCTATATATGCATATGACCTGTCTCTCTCACTCTGTGAAGCTCATGCCACTGAACACTAGATTATATCCTGTGCCTGGTGCTAAGTAGAATCCCAATTCTCATCTGCTGAGGGGGTAGCAAGGAGGTGCCCTGGCCTCCACAACTCTATTTTTGTGACCAGGTGATATCTACACACCTCACGTGGAAATCGTCTGACTTTCAAGAGTCTCTACTCTCACTGTTCACTTCGGAGTCCTCATAGGTCATGGGAAAGTGACCCAGTTCCTTCCTACAAGCACTGACCTAATTTTATACTGAGTAAAGACTATGAGAGTCCAAACCCTCAATACTTTATAATCTTATTTGTGACCCACAGGCAGAGTTCACCATAAATAAGGGGAAATACAGCCCAGCAGTCATTTTGAGGTCCTGGGCCCCCATCCTTTTGCCTCATGGTGCCCTGGCTCAAAGTCCCCCTGCCATGGCAATCCTGTGTCATCAGAGATCATTATAAAAGTACTTTGCAGCACAATGACAGACACTGCCAAGACCTCTCAAGGCAGCCCCTCCAGGTAAACTATCTTCTCTTCACAGCCCTAGAAGAAAATGTCTCACAGCCCCCAAAATATTGGCCCAGTCACTCTGGGATGGAGAATGGATTATAGAATTCTAGGGACAGGATTTTAACTCAACGATTACATTTTAAAGGTAAAGAGGCAAGAGCAAGCCTGAGAAGCAATGTGCTAAGAGCACAGTACTAATTAGGGACAAGTCCTAGACTGGGGGACAGATTCAATAGCTCCTAGCTCCATGCTACCATGATGCACCTGGCCCACAGCCCTCACTCCACATTGCAGATGAGGAAACAGATCCAGAGGAGGGAGCTGCCTCTGCATGAGGGGGAGGGGCAGGAAGAGAAAGAGGGGATGGTACCGGCAGGGCAACATCTCCCACCTGGAAGCTCCCTGTCCTTGAAGGGGTCGTCCACCTCTGCATTCTTGGCTCTGGCATCGCTCTCACAGTTGGGCATCACATAGCTGGGAAGAGAGAGAGAGATGTGGTGTTGGGAGAGGTGGTGACTGAGTCTACTTCAGCCACTACTGCCTAGAAATGGTCTGCATTGAGTCTCCTGAATCTACTGCCCAGCAATGGTCTGCATTGTCACTAAGCCTGGAGCCCTCAGTGTTAACAAAATGTCCCCTGCACTGCCTAGCATAACGTTCCCATTGAGATGTGTTCAGACATGTCATTTTAACCACCCAACCAAGATATTGATATCACCTCAGATCTGCACACAGGACCTTTTTTGAGCCATACAACCTAGTGCCTCAGCAGGACAATAATCTTTTTATTAGGAAACTGAGGTTCAGAGAGGTTAAGTACTTTTTCAAGACTTGTAGCTAGAAACTCCCTTGTGTCTGTCAGCTTGTCGTGCTATGAGGGGTTGTGTGTTACTGTGATGCTGAAAACTATGCCACCAGTATTTCAGACACCAGCAGGGCCACCCACGGTGGACAGGTTTTAGCTGAGCTTCTAGAGTAAGATGAACTAAGGAGAAGGGCCAGGCAGCCCACTCCTGAAACAACTGTCATCGTTGTTGTTGTTGTTAGGTGTTGTCAAGTTTGGGCCAACTCATAGCGACCCTAAGTACAACAAAACAAAACACTCCCTGACACTATGCCATGGCTAGCACTATGTCAGTGCTTCTACTATTCATAGGGTTTTCGATGGCTGATTATTTCAGGAGTGCTTCAGGAGGGAGATGCCATGTCCTTCTCCCATTTTTGCAGTGCTGGTTATCAAACCCAGGGCCTCAGAGAGCACAGAACAGCACTCTACCAACTGCACTAATCCCCAGGCCCCTGAAACAAATAGCTATTGAAAACCCTATGAATAGCAGAGAAGTACTGCCCAAAAAAATGCCAGAAAATGAGCCCCTGAGGCTGGAAGGCATTCAAGAAATGACTAGGGAAGAGTTGTCTTCTCAAAGTAGAGTCAACCTTAATGATGGGACCTCCATTTGCTGATGTGGCACGACTCAAAATGAGAAGAAAAAGTGGCTGCAACAATGAGCTCAAACATAAAAAGATCATGTGTATGGCACAGTGTCAGGTAGTGTTTCATTTTGTTGTACATAGGATCACTATGTTGTTGTTAGGTGCCGTCGAGTCGGTATCCGACTCATAGCAACCCTCATAGGGTTTTCAACGGCTGACTGTTTCGGGATTGCCTTGGGATGAGTATGACCCAACTCTGTGGCACCTAACAATAATAATAGCTAGAAAGGGACAGATCTGTGACCAGTATCCAAGTTCCAAGATCTTTGTATCAGAACCTCATCTGCTCAGGAACAGAAATGTAGGTCTCTTGTGACTCTACTTCCACCAAACCTAGGAAGTCAAGCTGAGAAACGCTATGATAACCAGAAGTTTGCCCCTTTGTCCCAGGGCCCAGCCTGATGTGTAGGACAGGCTCTGGGAAGCCTTACCGCGTGGAGGTCCCAGGCAGCGGGCGCCCAGTGTCTACCAGCACACACCAGCAGTAGCCAGTGGACTGGTGGCACTGCACTGGCTTATAGAGCCCCCCAGGGGCACACTCAGGGATGACAATGCCCTCCCGGGGATTCTGCCGGGACTCTTCCAGGGCACTCTGCCTCTCTTGGTCACATGAATGGAATTTCTCTGTAAGAGAAGAAGCAATCTCTGGTGACTACTGCTCCTGTGACTTACCCTTCCCTCCTTCTGGGTCCAGCATCCCAAGTAAACGGCAAGGCCCAGGCCTGGCCCCAAGGAACTGATGGGTTGGCTGATGAATCATCACAGACAGTGTGTCTCCCACGCCAGCCTTGGTGAGGGGCCTGGAGGGCCAGATCCTCCCTCTGGCCATCTCCACTGCCAGAGCTCATCAGCACTCCCGCCAAAGATTCTGCTACAGCAACAAGCCAACAAGGAACTGTGGGGCAGCTCCTTCTCTGAGCAGCAATTTGCCCCAGAGGCTGGAATTTGCTCACTGTTTTCAGAGTGGCTCCTGCTGATACACAGTCTACTGGTGAGGAAGCTATGGAGTGAGCTGGCACAGGAATGCCTGTGTATGCGGATGCTCTGAAGACCAGGCACAGCAGGACAGAGCCACAGGCCACCAGCCTCCTGCAGAGTGATGTTCAGTGCCAAGAGGAACAGAAACAATAGCCAACCTGGGCTTTTTCCACCTACCAACATGGCTAGACGAAGTAGGCTGATGGACTTGAATTCACTACACAATGCTACTTGCATCCACCAGGAGAGAAAACAGGCCAGGCAGCAAGGTGTCTGTACTCGGCAGCCTCAGGAACTTGTGAACATGTCTAAACAGCCAGGCTAGGTCTCCCCAGAGCCAGGCCCAGAGGGAGACCGTGGAAGGGGTCCTGGGCCAGGTACAGCCAGCCCAAGGGAGCCTCACACCTGCAGGGCCCCTTACCTTAAAACTCTGCCCAGAGCCAGGCACTACGGCTCATGTCTATAATCCCAGCAACTCAGGAGGCTGAGACAAGGAGGATTGCAAGTTCAAGGCCAGAGTAGCCTGCATAATTTAGCAAGACCCTGACACAATATAAAAAATTTTAAAAAGGGGCTAGAGGTGCAACCTAGTGGAAGAGTACTTACATAGTATATGAGAAGCCCTGGGTTCAACCCTCAAATACAAAACAAAAACAAACAAACAAAAACAAAACATAAACCAAGACCCAGTCAACCAGCCTGGCTTCCCTATTTGTTTGGTTTTGTATCTGTTTTAATTATTAAAAAGAAATAGTGCTAGCTTTGCTTCCTCATTGAAAATAAATTTTAAGAAAGAAAATTTGAATAACAAGCAATTCCATTGAAGTTAAACCTTCCACCTTCCTTAGATTTTCTGTCATGAATACATATATATACATGCAAATACAAATGCACACACTTACCTTTCTTTAACAAAACAAAAAATTACATCATGAACCTGTACTATTAATTTTTACATTCACTTATTAATTTACTTACTTATTTTATTGTTACCTTATTTTTTAATGAACATTATTCTCCTCAGGAAGAAGTTGATAAAAAAAATAGTCTGGAGCATCCCACAGAATTTCTATAGTATAATACAAAACGTCATTTTGTAGAGCAGGAACACATCAGGAACCTACAGACCATGCTGATTACTAAACATGGTGCAGAAAATAACAGAAACTTAACTCCATTCTAAAGGAGCCAAAACCCTCAAAACATGGCTCCATTAATGACACACACAAAAATGAAGCACAAATACAGGTGTACACAGAAACACAATCAACTCTAACAGTCTAAAAGAGAAATTAGATGATGAGGAAATTGTTCAGTTTCACTGCTCGGGAAAATGCTGAAAAACACTAGCCCAGTGATTCTCATTGCAAGGTAAGGGGCATATTTCCTTATGGGCCTAAAAAATATATGAAGGTCAAGAAAGGCATATATGTATGTGTACATATATAGTGGGGCTGAGATTTAGCTCAGTTGGTAGAGCGCTGCTTTACAGTCTCTGAGGTCTGAGTTTGATTTCCAGCACTGCAAAAAATGGGAGAATGATGTGGCAATCCACTCCCGGGCAATCCTGAAAAAGTCAGTCATTGAAAACCCTTTGAGGGTCTCTATGAGCCGGACACGACAGCACCTAACAACAATAACAACAACAACAAATGTATGTATGTATGTATATATGTATATATATATATATATGTATATATATATGTGTGTATATATATGTGTATATATATATGTGTGTGTATATATATATGTATATATATACACACACACATATATAGTATTTTCACCACTGAAATGTAATTTTGAACTTAGAAAATTAAAACATAAGTGTTGTACAATTGTGCTGGGCATGGCAGTGTTGGGTAATGTTTTGTTCTGTTGTACACAGGGTTGCTATGAGTCGGACCCGACTAGATGGCACCTAAAAACAACAATTGTTTTCACAATGCAAATGCAGCAAAGCTAAAAACAATCTCCTTGGCTAGAGGAAGTGGAATTTGAAACAGGTGACAACCATCAGACAAGGGTTCTGGCCCTAATTGGAACTATCACCAGCACAGCATCCAGAGGCAGCTTAGAAAAGAGACCGAAACAAAGTAAGAAAGAGGGGGACCTGTGGAAACTTGGCATAAAGACCCAGAAATTTGACTTCAGCTCCTGTCTGGGAAAGTGTCAGAGTAACTTCAAGGGAATTACATGAGAAGTTTGCAATAGTTCCCCCAACCCCAATTTGGTAGCTTTATTTTCCCACCTCGTATTTCATGCTGTGAAAGACGCAACAGAGGAGCAAAAGCAAAGGAAAACAGCTTTTTACTGGCACCACATTCATACAACAACCTCTGACAGAGACTTTAAATTAAGAATCTCCAGGCCAACCTTCTTGAGCCATAAATCAGGAGAATGCAAGGGGAGGTAGAAGAAACTCTCTAGGGCCGCACAAGTGATGAACCTGACTTCACACCACTGAGGTCCTGAAGCCCATGGAAATGTGGGCAGGAGCTGGGTGGGAAGAAGTGTGGGCCCGTGGTTTGGGTTCTGTTGATGGAATTCTCAAAGTCCTTGAAGGCTGTCCAGAAACAGTTATAGGCAGCTTCTCTGAATATCTATAGAGAATTAAATCATAAAAATGAGAAAGCTCCCTAATCTGGAAAAATGGAGAGTAGCATGAAACTAAAGAAAAGGATAAATGCAGGGCTTATTACTTTATTGTTTTAATATTTATGATTTATCTACTTATCTACAGCCATGTCACCCGGGCATCTGATCTTGGAAGCTAAGCAGGGTCGGACCTGGTTAGTCCTCTGATGGATGACCGCCTGGGAATACTGGGTGCTGTACGCTTGGGAGAAAGACCCAGAAACCCACTCCCAAAACAATCAGCCATCAAAAACCCTATGAATGGCAGAGAAGCACTGACAATAGTGCCAGGCATGGCACAGTGCCAAGGAGTGTTTCAACTGTTGTATATAGGGTCGCTATGAGTTGGCCCTGATTCGAAGGCACCTAACAACAACCACAATTCATCTATTTATTGCAAGTCCAGGTGCCCTCTAAGACAAAGATAGGAATGGTTTATCATACCAGCACCACCCACTGTGAAGAGTACACCGCCTGGTTTGTCATTCAGAAAGAGAAGATCTCTCTAGAATTCATCTTTACAATGAATAACAACAAAAGCAAATATTCATTGAGCAAAATGAGCCAAGCCACAGACTGCCTAATATCTTGCTCCACCTGAGGTGGGTACTCTGATGATGTCCACTTTGTAGACAAGGAAGTTGAACTTTAGAGATCATGAATCTTCCCAAATTTACTCAGCCAGGAGAGAGGAGGTTTGGGATTCTACTCAAGGCCACTGACAGTCAAGCCCAACTTGCTAACCTCTAGCTTCTTGCTCTAGGAGAAAAATACATTTATTTTTACAGTGACCTCTTCCAAGTTAGCCACTTCGCAGGCCACCCCAAATCTGCCACATTCCAAACTGAATGTGTTCACACAGCACAGCTTCATCCAAACTAACCATATCCTCTCAGCTTAAACACACTACAAAGCTTGTATCTCAGTACTTTTCTCTCTTTGCCTTGGAACTAGAAAGCTTAAAACCACATTTGTAACTCACTTATCATTCCATATCTCTAAAATGAAGAATAATAGTTAACAGTTTCTTGAGTACTTACCATGTGCCAAGCTTGGTACTAGGCACCCTAGTGTATTAACTTGCTTCACACTCATCCCAAGCCTCTAAGACTGGGGTTTTTACCCAGTGAGGAGGATGCAGGAGCACAGACTGGCTGAGTAATTTGATCAAGATCATGTAAGTAGGAAGTGGCAGAGTTGAGACTCCAGCCTAGCTGTGTTCTTCACCTCTGCAGTAACATCTTTCATTGTCATGGGTTAATCTGATTTTTATTCTAACCTGTTTTTCTTCTATTCAGAATATGCAGTAGATTATTATAAAATAGTCCCCAGCGATTGTGTCTCCCTGTCTGCATGCTCTTGGGGAGATCTGTTCACATGGACTCTAATTGGCTTTGACGGATAGAATGGCAGTGTGAATGATGCTGGATGGCTGGCCTTGGCCTTCAGAGGCCTTGCAGCTTCCACTTTCACTTTTAGAAGCTGCCCTGAGGCCTCACATAGGAAGCCAGTCTAACTTCCTGGAGGAAAAGAGGTCACCGAGAAAACAGAAGCCACTAAGCTCACAGTCAGCACCAGCTGCCAAATATGTCAGAGAGGTCATCTCAGATGCTCCAGCCCCACTTTTCCTTAATGTAGATGAGTCTAGGAATAAATTCAGGTAAAACATGTTGAGGAAACAGCAGGTCAATTCACAGAAACATCGTTGTTTTTAGGTATCGTCAAGTCGGGTCCAACTCATAGCGACCCTATGTACAGCAGAATAAAACACTCCCTGACACTGTGCCATGCCCAGTACTATTGTCAGTGCTTCTCTGCTATTCATGGGGCTTTCAATGGCCAACTGTTTTTTGTTGGTAGTGTTTTTTTGTTTTGGTTTTTGGTTTTTGGTTTTGAGAGTGGATTTCCAAGTCCTTCTCCTTAGCCTGCAGCACCTGGTATTCCCAGGCGGTCTCCCATCCAAGTACTAACCAGGCCAACCCTGCTTAGCTTCCGAGATCAGGCAGGATCAGATACCAGGGTGCTATGGCTGCAGAAACAGATACATTCGCAAGAAAAAAAAAACATTTTTTAATGTAAGCCAGTAGGTTTGGGGGTGGTTTGATACCCAGGAATAGATAACAAACATCCGGATAGCTGTTGTTGTTGTTAGGTGCTGTCGAGTCGGTATCCGACTCATAGCGACCCTCTGTATAACAGGGGAAACACTATTGTCAGTGCTTCTCTGCTGTTCATAGGGTTTTCAATGGCAGATTGATTTTTGGGAAGGGGTTGCCAGGTCCTTCTCCCAAGCCTACAGCTTCTGGTGTTCCCAGGCAGTCTCCCATCCAGGTACTAATCAGGTCCGACCCTGCTTAGCTTCCAAGATCTGATGGGATCGGATGCCACAGGGCTACAGCTGCAGGCTCCAGATAGCTAGACCTGCCCATATCTTTGTCAGTTTACACTGTATTTTTATGGCCCCGTAAGCCCTTCAGCTTCTTCAGAAGTCATGCAAATGCTAATTAGTGACTACCAAGCAGCACAGGCTCACTCCACATCTGAGGACTAGGAAGCCAGCACATCCTTGGGGATACTGTCATTCTCAGTCACCTGCCAAATAAATCTTAAAACGCATATCTATCAGTTTTCCCAGAAGTTACTTTCCAGAATGGAAGACACAGGATTGATTTCAACAGTCTCTTCACACCCTTGATTCAGAGGAAGGAGAAACATCAAAGTGGAGACAGTGTGTTCTAAAACACTCCATCTTAGCTCAGGAGAGTTCAGGAATGAGGACAAGATGGGGAGATCTTGCCTGGTAACCATGGGAATGGCCCAGGACCATCTGCATGCACTTGGAAGACATAAAAAACAACAGGGGAGAAAGAATAATCAAGGCCATCCAAGGAGTACAGGAATATATGACCTCACATACTTATGCACTCACACACTCTGGCCCTTATAATCCCAGCCCTGGGATGGTGTAGAGAAGTTGTGAGAGCCGGCTCACTCCCTACTTGGCAATGAGTGGCTAACACTTCACTCCCAAACTTCTGAGTGCCTCAAAGAAGAAACACAACAGAAAAGCATTCTGTGGAAAAAATACAAGCAAGTCTGACCCTTGCCACCAGAGAACACACAGCCCTCTCTTCCACCAATTACATGTGGCAAAGCAAGACTGAAGTGGAAGAGGAGTGGGTGAGGCAGGAGACAGGAGTGGAAAGGCCAGGTTGAACCAGACGAGCATAAACCCTGTCTGCAGGCCTGGGGCCCAGGGCCTACTTGTCCCGCCAAGATGGGATCAGCATGGAGAACAGCTCTGTCTGTAGAGCTGACCCATGCCTCTCTGCCTCTCAATTACCCAGGGTAATTAGTAGCAGAGGAGAACACTGATGGCCTAAATTCTTAGCTAATCCCCAATTGCAATTTGAGCCCAGAGTTTATCCTTCCTCCTGGGAACTTTTCTCTTTCATTATCTTTTTCTTTTCTTTACTTTTTTAAAAGACTAAATGGCCAACAAACATAAACATTACAAGATTTGAGTTTCAGCTCCTTGGCCTGGTCTTCCTTTCTGGTTGCAGAAGGGGAAGTTCTGGAGGAAGGAACAGACAAAAAAGCTGAGGTCCTGGGTCACCAATATCTAAGCACCTTTGGAAAGAGTCAGTAGTGATCTGTGTCCTGGGGAAAGAAACAGGAATTTCCTGGTGGTAGAAGCAGTAGGAGAGGTGAGGAGAAACGAGTAGGGAGAGAAATTAGAGACAAGAGAAGGTCCACATCACTTGAGGTTCTCCAGAGGAAGAGAACCAATAGAACACCATGCCTCCCCCACCACCCAAAAAAAAGAGAGAGGGAGAAGGAGAGAGCAAGAACAGGCATATTTTAAAGAACTGTCACATGATTTAAGGGTGAGCAATACTGATGTAGGCAGGCCAGATGGTTAGAAATTCAGGTAAGAGTGATGAGGCAGTCTTGAGTCCAAAATCAATAGGTCAAGGCCGCAGGCTGGACACTCTGGCAGGATTTCTATATTATAGTCTTGAGGCAGAATTCCTTCTTCTTCAGGAAACCTCCACCTTTGCTCAGAAGTCCTTCAACTGATTGGAGGAGACCACCCACATTCAGGAGGATAAGCTGCTCTGTAAGCATTCACCACGTCCACAAAATACCATCACCACAGCATCTAGACCATGATGTCCAACCATTTGGCTTCCCTTGGCTTCATCGAACAAAGAGGGATGGTCTTGGGCCGCAAATAAATTGTACAATATAGTTAGTGCCTATACTTAATGGGGTGGGGGCTCATGAAGAAAATAAATGCTAAAAAACATATGATGTTAAAGGATTTTGTGGGGCTGCGTTACTGGCTGTCCTGGGTCACATGTAGACCACAGGCTTCGGGTCAGACGTGCCTCATCTAGACAGTGTTTGATCAAACAGTAGGGCCTGACTGCCTAGCCAAATGGACATACTGAACAATCCATCATAAGGTCCCTAGGAAAGCCGAGGAATTGGCAAGGAAAAATGCCAGTCTTACAGAGGACCACACACAGAACTGAGAAGAATCACAAGCTTTCAAAGCATGGGCTGGAGTCGGGTGTGATGATACACACCTATAATCCCAGCACTCAGGAGGCTGAGGCAGGAAGATTGTGAGTTCCAGGCCAGCCTGGACTACATAGAGAGACCCTATCTCACAAAAACAAAAACTGACCAACAGACAAAAAGGAGGTGTATCCTGGGAAGATGCCCCAACAAAGGACTTGGCCTCCCCAGAGAAAGTGCCAGTGGCTCTCCACATGAGCTGTTCTGACAGTTGTTTACCACAGAAAAGGCAATGGGAAGCTGGCAGGGCTCAGGACAACATCCTGAGAGAGGATTCCAGGTGACAAAGGAGGCTAGGGCTCCAGAGGAGGATGCGCAGAAGGTCTGGGGCTTTGGTGGACCAGGCTGTTGACAGTTGTGTGCCTGATGCTGGCGCCATGTCCGGCCCTGGAGAGACCAGGAAAGTTCTATGAGACATAGCAGGCAGGAAGAACTGGCCATGAGATGTTAGCCCACCCTTATTCCAGAGCTTTCTCCATCCCTGGAACTAGGCTAAGGAACAGTGCGGCCCCAGCTGAGCCCTGGGCCTCTCCTGTGCCCTTCACGCTTGGCACCTTGACTTCACCCAACTGCAAGCTCCTGACAGCAAGGACTCCTTCCTCATCCTTTACCTTCCCCATCCCATGGGGCAGGCTCCTCACTCAGAGGAGAACCATGGACTCCTGAGGGGAAAGAATCCAGGAAGGACAGTTAGTCCAAGAACCTTCTAGTCTGCCTCCAGAGATGGAGCCAACCCACTGTGGAATGAATACCAGACAGTGGGGATGATACCACAGGGATGACCCAAGAATCTCTGCCCCTTGACTCATCCTGGGAAATGCTGCACTCAGCCTTCAGACTGCATTTCCTTATGGGAAATGTCAGTAATAGGTTACTCAGGCTAAAAAATGAGGAGCTTTACTTATGTTTCATTGAGAAAGGGATCATCTTGCAGGGCCAAGAATATTAAGGAAAACACTAACCTTGTGCCACCTATAATGACCCTGAAACCTTTTCAAATACCTCCCACCCACCCTGCCTCTTATCAAAAATGAATGAAATGCTGAAAGAGAGCTTGAAATAATAAGCCATGCATTGAAAACAGCCTTTCTCAATCACGACATGAAATTCCAGAAGCGCAAGGGATGGTGTGGCTCCACCTCAGGCTTCTCCAGACCCGTGTGTGCCCACGGGTGAGTGGTAGTGGACTGCTTCAGAACTGCTGTGTGGCTGAGACCCTAGTGGAGGGAGGGACTGCAGACGCACAATGAGGGGAAGGTGGGAGCAGGTTTTAAGGAACTAACTCTGCTGTTCAGAAAGGGCCAGCTCAGGGACTGGAGATGTGGCTCTGGGGAAGGGCCCTGCTGGAGCCATGATATTTGGGAGTGATTTATGGTACATCACCAAGCGGCCGTTTCTGTTTATTTAGCCACATGGGGTTTTAGCACCTATGGTTTCAAGCCAACTATGTGAATAGGTTATTTTTCTTACTTGTGGTCTTAGCATTTTTTCACAGGAGGAGCTAAGTGGCCCCAGAGGATCATTTTTCCAAGCACCATTTGCTAAGCTGGCCCTGCCCTTTCACCATGGGCTTTCCATCACCATGTCACTGTATGCCAGTTGGCCCGAGCCAATTCCCAACCCTTCAAAGTCCATGTGACTCAGTTAACCATGTGGCCAAGAACCCAGAGGAAGAGGGGAGCCCACAGAACCACTGCTCCAGGCTCCTTTCAGAACATAGGGCAGATGGCTGGCTAAGAAAAGGAAAGGCTCGGAAGTGCAGAGAAAAGCAAAAGCCACAGGCAAAATGAAAAAGTCAGCTCCTGGATTTGTACTCAGGTATGTATGTACAAGACAGAGATGTGATGAGACTAGAAATAGAATTGGTATAAATTTAATAAAGTCACATCTTCCATGGGAATGGGTTTCCTCACCTCCTTTAACCCTAAAACAGCCCTTTCTCCACAGGATCTGCAGCAAAAAGAAGTGAAACATCATCCCCAATTATAACGTCCCTAGGGACCTGGAAGAACACTCAGGAGGAGGCCCCTCTCCTGATGAACTAATCGGTCAAGAGAAGAGTTGTCCTCAGCTCCACCCCAGCGGGAGGAATAGGAATGGTGTAAAATCTCAGCTGGATGGCTGCCCCCTAATGCCAGCAGGAACTTGGGGCATTGAGAGGGACTGTTCCAGGAGCTGCCATTAGGAGCGGGGAGACCTAGGCTTTCTCGGCCCTGCTGAAAGCAACAGTAAGTGCCTATCTCTCCAACTCCTGCATGCTCCACCCAGGGGTTGGGCACGCTGGAGAGTGTAATAGAAGTCAACAGCAGCCAGAATAGAGGCCGGATAGCATGGCAGTCAAGGGTATGGGTTGTAGGGGCAATGGACCCGGGATCTGTGACCTCGGGCAGTTTACTTCACTTCTCAGTCCCAAGCTCCCTACCTATAAAGTAGGGCAGTCGCACACATGCCTTGCAGTGTCCTTGTGAAAATTAGGTGTGATACCCAGATGGTTAGGGTTACAGCTCAGGGGTACAGTATATGTTTAGTATGTGAAAAGCCCTGGGTTTGAACCCTAGCACTGTAATAAATAAATTAATTAATTAATGTGATAGCACATATAAAGCATTTTACCTGCTGCCAGGATAAGTTGATAAATGGTAGCTGCTACTGTGACTAGCTGGTGTAAGGTGGCAGGGTCCTCAATTGTATGTGCAGAAAAACTGGTCTTCCTGGCCTCTCCCTATGAATGACTAGGCTTGTCCACAGGACTGCAGTGGCTGACCAAAGGCAGAGTAATGAAAGCAGTCTGCCCTGGTGCAGGCAATAAAGGAGCACACTGTGTGGTGGTGGTGGTGGTGTTAGGTGCTGTCGAGTCATGTCCAACTCATAGCAACCCTCATAGGGTTTTCAATGGCAGATTGTTTCGGGATTGCCTTGGGAGTGGGTTGCCACGTCCTTCTCCCATATTTGTGGTGCTGGGAATCAAACTCAGGACCTCAGAGACTGCAGCGTTCTACCAACTGAGCTAAATCCCAGCCCACACTGTGTGAAGGTGAACTAAAAATATATATAACTAAGAGCCAGTCTGCTTTCTTATAATCACTGTGCCAGAACTTCAAAACATCAGTGATAAACTTTTCCTCTGTACTGGGGTTGACCATCCACCACCCTATGCCTTTGGCACACCACTGCCTGATGGCCAACTCCTTCCTTAGATGTTCCCTGTGTTGCTTCCATTGCCCCCTGACCCTGAAACAGAGGCACTGGGGCATCACAGTTGTTGATGGGCCTGGGATTCTAGGCAAAGCTTTTGTCTATTGTGGACTCTTGTTTGCGTGTTGAAAATTAAAGGGATGATACCAGACAATTCCTAGGTGCTTCTCACTCTAACAGCCCACACTCTTACACTTACGTAGGATCAGGTGCACCTTCCCATGGTTCAGGGCCTGATCCAAACCTAGCTTCCCAAGAGCCAATGGAAACCAAGCACCAGGAAGGGGCTGAGTCAAGAGCAATACCGCTCAGCGCTTTCTGCTTCTCCCTTGCACCCCCTACCTCTTCCCAAGTGGCCTATGCTCTGTGGCCTATGAGGCACCCCTAACCTGTTGTATCTCAGAGGCCCCATCTTCAGGAGGAACTAACAGTGCCCATCCCACATCCCCGATACTGGCTGAGGGCACCTTCCCACAGGGGTGTTTGCAGTTGTCCCTGTAACCAATGCATGTGGTCAGAATGAAGTGTCATGGGTGAGGTATAAGGGAAAATTTCAAACCAACCAGCCTGTCTAAACAGTTTCTCTCTGCAAAACCTAAAATGGCCACGCATGGTTCACCATTGTCTGAAGTGGTAACTACCTCCTTCCCACACAGACAGATGCTGAGTGACTAAGGGGTGGGGAAGAAGGAGATATAAACTCCACAGAGGATATTTCTTCTAGGACGGATTGTCCTAATATAGCACATAGGCATTTTTCTTGTTGACTTTCCCCCAAAGCATCACTCCAGTTTTAGATAAGTTCCCATATCTATTGACTAATACCATAAAGTGTGCAGATAGGCCCTTCCTCCAAAAAGAATAGGACATGCCTCACAGTAGATATGCAATGACAGGTACTGAGAAATAGCAAGCTGTCGTCCTTCTAGTTTTTCTCCGTAACTTTGTTGACCTTGACTTGACAGGCTTGGTACTTTAAAGAGCAAGAGCTAGAAAATAAAAATTCAGGCAAGAAAGGATGAGAGGGCACAGACAAAGGGGGAAGATGGAAGAGATATCTTACAGTTTGACAAAATAAAGTATGGTAACTTCACTCTTTACTCCCTAAAATATTAATGTTGCAATGTGTGTGTTTGTAAGATGCATATCCTGCCTACTGCCAAAGTCATTTTACAAATAAACACAGAATGAGGATCCTTGGATCAAAACAGAGACCATCACTGGCTTCCAGCAAATTGGAATAAAACATTTATAACACCCAGGTGGAATCTTTGATTTTTTATCAGCAGAGGCCAAAATGAAGTTAAGACATGCAGTTTTGCTATCGAACACCAAACATAGAAACTCACCTCCAGAAATAAAACCTTTGCTGGTGGAGCAAGTCCCAGAGGCCATACCATGTGGTCGCAGCCCTCCCACCCCACCACCACACCTGTGTTCCAAGCAAACTCTGTGGAGCGAAGGAGCAAGGAAGATGAGAAGGCTGATTTTAAAACAAGATAAAACTGGATCATGAGGCTAGGCTCTCTTGGGCATTCGAACATGATTACCGCTCTTTTCAGCTAAGGGAAAATGAGAGAAGAGGCAACATCTTTGTTGTCATGGAGAAAGCCCTGGGGATGACCACCTAGACCTATCCTATTGGCCATGACTGACCATGGCACCTGCATGAGGTCGGTGGGCAGACACCCAGAAGGCCAGTTACAGAAATAAATATCCAGGGTTTGTTTTTATACGGATATTTTAAATGCACACAAGCCCAGACCCGTCCCTGGCTGCTAACGTTAGCAGATTACTCATTCTTCCTTCCAATCACGTCATGTGTGAGATTCCAGGTGGCTGTGGGGTATTTGCTTACAACGGCTACTGCTGGTTTCCTTGCGAGCTGTTTATTTTTCCAGAACTCAGGTCATTACATCAGCCCGTGGTTTCTCAGCGGGCCAAAAGTGCAAATTTGGGGGGTGAAGGATCCAGCCAGGAGAAGCCATTGCCTCAGTGACCCCAAGTCCCAAGTACAGCAGCTATCCCAGCAGAAACTGCCTGGATGGTGGAAGAGTGATCCAAACTGTGGCCAACGGGCCTGAAGCAGGAATAGAAGGGCAACACTCTGCCCTGGCAGGTAAGACAGGGATGCTGTAGACAGCTTACCTGTTATACATGTATGAGGTCTCAGGCAAACACAGACACTGTCATGTAGGAGGAGACAGGAGTGTCATTTTCAAGACAAAATGTATTTCTACCTTGTATCCTTGTTTGTAGCTCTGTCTCCAGGGAGCAGAGTTACGATGAGCCGCTTCATTCACTGATGTGCAAAGGGAAGCTGTGCTGGTCAAGGAAGCAAGAGAGGAAAGCCATGGCCCTTTGGGATTTAACTCACGGGGCCAAGTTCTATGAAGGTCTTGAAGTCCTTGATCAAATTATAAAACAGTTAACTAGAACTGACAGGGAGAAGGGAAATAAAGAGATGGAGACACAGAGAGGGAAGTCAAACCACTCCACTAGAGGCTATAGGAGATAACCCAACCCCTAGGGCAGAGGGAAACATGCTGACCTTGGAGACCTTGGAGACCTTGCTATGTTGCCTAAGGAGAAGAGCGAAGGCATACGTGACCGTTTCCTCAGAGACTGTACTTGCCTAGAGGAGGAAGCACAGATCTTTTTATCATATAGAAACAAAAAGACACATAAATCCTATGGAGACAAAAGACTTATAAAGCCTCTGCATATGGTCAGATTAGAAGCTATGGGGTATGGGATAAAGAATTAGATGAATCCTGAATCTTGTCATTTATTTCATCTTTTTAACCCTCTTCTTTAAAATGCAGATGATTAAAAAGATATTTTAAACTCTAGGTATTTTAAGAAATGCCTTAGTAGCTAACCTCTGATGCAAAAACACTCAGCAGGAGTTCATATTTTCTTATAAAAGAAGCAAAGGCTCTGACCAGCACACATCTATGAGAAAATGTTGCTCCCAAATACCAGGATGTTACTTGGCCAGGTACACCTTCCTCCTGAATGCAAAAGGAATTTGTGATGGAATGGAGGGCAATGCAGGAGACGGATGATGGAGGTAAGAATGGAAGAGGAGACCAAAGAGACAAATCCGTCAATGGCAAACCTGCCAACAACTTGAAAGGCGATACAGACCACAGTGGACCGATGGCAAAGCCTTACAAACAAAGGCCAAAAGCATCCAGGAGGAGAAGGGAAGACTGGAAGCGTCCTCAGGCATGCGTGCCATGTTATACACAACTTCGGCTGCCCAGCAGAGCCTTTCCAACATCAACAGTCCCCAGGCCAGACACCAAACCTGGCGTCACAGGGTCTGAGGGTAAGAAAAGGATGCTTGAGGTGTAAAAGAACCTGGAATAGTTGGGGGGGGGGTGTTTTTTGTTGTTTTGGGGTTTTGTTGTTGTTGTTTTTGTTTTGTTTTATTTTGTTTTTGCCTCCAAGAGACAGCCAATGAGAAGAGTTCTCACTGAGATGGACTTCTCAGAGTCCCGTTCCAACCTCCCCACACACGTGGCTGAAGTTTGCCTGAACCCAGAATCTTCCATCAAATTCTCATGGAAAACAGTCTCAGGTATTTGACCCTGAGGCGCCAGTCCTCAGCATAGCCAGCTACCCAGACACGAGTTATCATCAAAGTATGTCTGACTCCTCATTAAACAGAATGTGCCAACATGTGAGGAGGGGCTAGCACAGTCAGAAAGGTATTCTGTCAGAGTAGCCATCGCTTTGTTTTGTTCTGTAATCATTTTTATGGTCTACTTACTATGCACAAAAATCCTGCAAGGCCTTAACTTTGTTCTACACATAAAGAAACGAAGACTCAGGGCAGTTGATGAACTCTCCCAAGCGCACCAAGCCTCGCAGTGGGAAGCTAGCCTTGGAAGCCAGGTCTGCAAGTTTGCCTGATTTCAGAGCTCATGCTTTGGTCTTTATTTGGTTTGTGCAAAAGATTCCCTACCCTACTACCTACAAAAACCAGACCTCAGGATGCTTCCTTGGTAACTTTTTGTGAGAGCATGCGCTGGGGTGGGATGATGAAGGTTGAGAATGGTCCATGAAAGGTGATGAAGAGCCCTGTGAGCTGCCTTGGGTTCCTGTGCTGGCACAGGCTCACCAGGGGATGTCAAGAAGCATCTCAGGAGCCACTGGCCCTACTTCTGCTTGCCATTTGAAGGGCCCAAAAACCTTGAGTGAGACAACCCCATATTTTTGCCCATCCAAATGCTCTACTCAATCATACATGCCAGGGGCCAGCAACTTTCTCTATAAAAGGTCACAAAGCAAATATGTAAGGCATACAGGCTCTGTCACAGCTACTCAAGTCTACTCAAGCAGATAAAAATGGCCATAGGCAGCACACAAATAAATGAGTGTGGCTGGGTTCCAATAAAACTTTACTTGCAAAGCAGTCTGGCGGTCATTTGATACCTGCTACACACCCTGTGGAACTTTTTTTTTTTTTTTTTGACAGTATAGCGGGTTGAACCCAGGGCCTTATGCATACTTTGCAAGCATTTTACCACTGAGCTGCACCCTCAGCCCCTTTTCTTACTTTTTATCTTGTGACAGGGTCTCTCTAAGTTACACAGTCTGCCTCTGGCCTCGAACTAGTGATCCTCCTGTCTCTGTCTCCTGAGTCACAGAGATTGTAGGTATCTGCCACTGCATCAGGCACACCATGTCTTTTATACATAATTTCATTAGAAATATTGACAGATGCTCAGTATGGCCAGTTGAGTATGATGGAGAAGGTCCATTTATTAGATTAGTAAGACATCAATACCTAATAATAACCCTTATTCTCAGTTTCTCCCAGAGAACTGTAAGCTCTACCATGACTATCCTAACCCATACAGTAATCTTACAAACATAACTGGTGCCAACTAGGAAAATTAAAGGTGGCTATACCTGCCTTGAAACTATTTCTCAACATGACCCTATACTCATCCAGTACAAAACTACATACGCAAAGTAGGGATAGAAAGCAAAACTTGACATCATTGCTTTATCACACTCAGCAAATTCAGCCCAAGAAGACATGCATTTTGATCCCAAGTACAACTAGTTTTCTCGAGTCCAACCCCTTATTATCTGTGGCCCAGGACAAGTTACTTCTTCTCTCTTATTCTCCAACTCTTCATCTATCAGATGGAGATGACAACCATAGTTAGCTCGTAGGCTTAGGGTGAAATGAGCTCAAACAAGAAAACAAATGTAAAATTGTATAGGACCTAACAAGATTAGCTACTATGACTTGTTGTTAGGTGCTATCAAGTCATAGGGACCCTCACAGGGCTTTCAATGGCTGATTGCTTCAGGATTGCTTCAGGAGTGGATTGACATGTCTTCCTCCCGTTTTTGCAGTGCTGGGAATCGAACCTGGGTCCTCAAAGAGTGCAGTGCAGCACTCTACCAACTGAGCTAAACTCCAGCCTGCTACTATGACAGTGATAAGCTAATTTTAGTGATAATGATGCTGCTGATCTTTTCTCCTCCATCTTTCCCAAAGCAATAAAATGTATTCAGCTAGATTCTGTAACAGCTAAGATAGTTAGGCAATAAAGCCCTTGTACTCACAGATCTTATGACCTAGGTAGAAAAATTAACCACTGGTAGATGGGAAAGAAATTCATGGAAGCAACTGCTAAATGTCAAGTGAGTGTGCCAGGCAAAAAGTGCTGTATCATTCAGAGTGTTAAGCCTCCTATCTAAACAATTCAGAGTGCTCAACTTCCTATCTACTAGTTGGTGACAGAATGAGAATTAATCTTCTCACTAGGGCCTTGCAGGGACTTGCGAACGAGGAAGACCATCTGTAAATGTTACTCCCACCATGGGGTACTATAAGTGCTAAATCTAGTTCTCTTTGACTTATCCTATTTACCTAGCAGTAAGTGCAGAGAGCCTGCAGCTGTACCACTGTGGCATTCCATCCCATCAGATCTCAGAAGCTAAGCAGGGTTGGTCCTGATTAGTACTTGGATGGGAAACCACTTGGGAACACCAGGTGCTGTAGGCTTGGGAGAAGGACCTGGCAACCTACTCCCCCAAAATAATCAGCCATTGAAAACCCTATGAATAGTACAGAATCAGTAACAATATTGTTTCACCTGTTGTATGTAGCGTCTCTATGAGTCAGACATCGACTCAATGGCTCCTGACAACAACAACAAGTGGGAAGAAGAGGGAGGTCTATTGGATAAATGTCTTTGCTCAGAGTGATAATCATAAATTGTTTCCTGATACAAGAATTCTCACAAAAGGATTCTCATTAATATCCCCATTATTCCTACCAATAATGATATGACAACAACAAACACATATACTTGCAATTTATCATGCATGTCCTGTTTATCACCCAGCCAGGTATCAGTTAAGTACAAATCGATATTAGCTCAGTAAACCTTGAACCACAGTCTTTTGAGGGACAGATCATGATCCCATTCTACAGATGAGTACTGAGGCCAGAAGGGATTATGTAAATTGATTGGGTCACTCACAAATTGTTGGAGCCAGAATGTCAATGCAGATTTTGCTGATTCCAACGCATGCTTTAACTATTGTACTATTCTGTGAAGAACTCTGGTCCAAGGGAGTCCACATGGCCTCCTTCCATCTCATCATCCCATACTTCTATCTTTCATCAAACAGTGAACCAGTCACATGGAAAGGCACTGACCAGACTAAGTAACAGAGAAAATCCACCCTTGCCTGTGGATTCCCCTCTTGGGTTCTCACTCCCTGCACTAGCCCCACACTGCCACCTATAGGACAAAGCAGCCACACAGGTAAACGGAAAGGGCATACTGACAACACACTTGTTGATCCCTGGTTATGTAACACCTGTCCATTCAAAGGGAGGTAACTTTTGTTCATATTTCTTGTCACCTATAAGAAAAACATGATACAGCTTTATCCAATAATCAGACATAAATTATGCAAAGTTGTAATTCTCACAATGAAGTCTTAGCCGAAAGAACAATGATCTTTCCTGAAAGAGATACAGATTTGGTCTGTTAATACATTTGCCTGTTGATGAACATTTAGACTTTATTGATGGTGAATGAACTTGATTGGCTTTGTTCTTTGTTGATGGTAAATGAACTTGAAAAATAAATCGTACAAATGTAATTATCCTTCAAAAGTTATCACCCTTCCACAATGAGGTCAGTCAGTGCTAAATTCTGATCACTCACAACACCCCTGAAAGATCAGATCAGAAAAGACATGACTGTAAGCAGCTTTTAGAGCTTTAAAAATATATAGAACCAAGTCTCTCCAGGCTTGAAGCCCAACTTCTTTATGCCCAGCCATTCTTCTTTCAAATTCTTCTGCATGACATATAGAAAGTCAATCAAAATATTAAAATATACAGTCAAAAATTTTCTTTCTGCTAAAAGGATTGACTCATAAAAGATGATCCATGAGATGATGGCTGAAGAAAATTAAAGTTGGAAAAGATTAACTTATTCTATATTTATAGCAGTAGAAATGGAAGACCAGACAAATTAAATGATTTGCCCAAGTGCACATGGTATAGCTGGGCATGGTGACACACTCCTGTAATCCCAGCACTAGGGAGGCTGAGGTAGGAGGATCACTAGTTCAATTCTAGCCTGGGCTACACAGTGAGACCCTGTCTCCAAAAAGGAAAAAAAAAAATCCACACAGTAGGTAGGCATGGAGCAATCATGGGGCACCCATGGATGGATTGAGTATGTTATAATCCAAGGAAGATTATTTACCTGAATTTCTTATGTTGGTGTGGTTCGTTTTGGAGTCCTTAATTACCAGGTGCTTAATCCATAGGGTGGGAGCTGTGATTTCTGAGAAAGAGAGAGAGAAAAGTTCTAGACAAAGAGAAGCACATGACATAGAGTGTAACCCCAGACTTTTAATAAGCTTTTTAAAAGGCCTGAGGCATCGGAGCTTCAGCTATCTCCTTCATGACACATGCACCTTGTCCCAGTGCCAACTCCCTCTCCCTTCCTCCCAGCGGAAGCTCCTCTCCCCACCAGCTCATAAGAGCTGACCAGGGCATCCTGTGCCAGGAGGCAGAGTGGTCAGAGTCCAGCAGCGCTGAGCCACTCCGTCCAGGAATAAAAATATTATCCCAGGAGGTGAGGAACGTGGGCCAAGCCAAGTCCCTCTCAGCTGCTTCCCTGGGAGAAGATTTAAAGGGGATAAATCAACAAATGAAGGCCAAACCAACCACAGAGACCATTTTAAAGGAAATGGCTGAACCACTGCAGATTCAGCTTGCTAGAGTCTGCCCCACGTGGGGTAAGGAGTAGGTGTGACATGTGCTCCAGCCCCTTCTCAGTCTCCCTAAACACGGGTGGAGAACCTATAGCCAGAGTGCTCCAGGCTCCTGACCTGAGTCACCCAGCAGACGGGGTATAGGAATCCTCAGTGACCAAACATACTGTGGAGCCACGAGCTCTTTAGTGAGGGTGCTGTGGAGTCTCCCTAGATGACATGATCTTTAACCCTCATCCAAACCCCCAGGACCCAGACTTGCCAGTGACTAAAGACCCTTACAGATCATAGAGACATTTGAATTTTTAGGCATAAACTCACCTATGTTTCAGTAAATGAACCAGTTGTAAAGGTTATCTCACCTTTCAAGCCTGCTCCCCAGGCCTGAGCCTGTGCCAGGAACATCCCTAGCCACAGTGCCAATCAGTGACATAATTTCTTTTTTATTTCTCTGTCCTGTCATCTCATGATTTGGACCTGTAAATATCAGCTGAGAGTTGCTAAAAGTTTGCTGTATACTGCACTGAAGGCTGAACCTTGTTGTCAGTCTTTCTGGAACCTCATTCTGCCAATCTTCCTGTTCCTGCCATGGGCATCTGTAGTACTCAGTAAAGCACTTAAAGAATAGAGGCCTTGAGCTGCTCCACCTTGAATAGAGGCCAGATTCTGCACACCACGTTCCTTCTATCTACTCCCCACATCTCCAGGGACTTCCAGCCTGTATTTCATCATAAGCCACTGTTTCACTTGACCTAGAATTCCTCCTCTCCTAAATGTCTTACCTCTCCAAGTCCCTATAAACTAGACAAACCAGTCCCATTCACCAATCTCTCTTCTGCTACTTCCCTCACTGTGTCCCGTTCCTACCACACTCCCTCCTTGTTCATGCCAGTCTCACTGCCTGAACTTCCCTGATGCCTTCCATGTCAGGAAAGATCCAGCTCAAATCCCAGCTCTTCACAGAAGCTCTTCCCAGATGACCGCGACCTCTCTCTTCCAAAAATATCTCTTATAATGCAAACCAAGACCATAGAATCTACCACATAAAGCTCTCTAGTAGCTGCAGCTATCTTGAGAGCAGAGTCTAACCTATGTATACTCTTCTCTCATCCCCTAGAGCTCTCATACCACACTAGGTACAGAGCAGGTGCTTGTATTAAAGGGGCACTGCCCACTTGACTCTCTTTTTCAGCCATGATTCCCTGGTCGTGACAACTCAGAGGGCCTATCCAGGCTGTGTTTTTGTTGGACATCAAGAGACAGGCAGGAAGTCTGGGGAGGACAGAGGGCCTTTCCAGAAGGAGAGAGTATACCAGTTCACATTTTTTAAAAGGTTAAGACAAGCCAGCTTATACTGGTTTAAAAAAAAATCACAATTAAAAAAGAAAATAATCATAATGAAGCTTGAACAAACATGTAAAGTTAAGACCTTTCCCAAATCTGAAAATGGGTGGGTTCATGAGAGTTGGAAGTAATACAAGGGCTTACCATCTCCGTCGAACACAGGCTGGGTCTCCATTGTGGGTGTTGGCTTAGAGCCATCATCTGAATTGAGGGTTAAAAAGAAGCGAAAAGAGACTACCATTATTGAGGTAAATACTATCTACTCTCCAGCACTGTTGAATGGTTGGGGTTTGTACATGGCCCGGCCAAGTCCCAATGAAGAGACCAAAGAAAAGAAAAGGAAGAAGAAAAGACCAAGAAAGAAATGAAAGGCAGAAAGACAACAGTTAACAAATCCAGGTATATGCTCCCCATCTCAGGGTATGCTCAAAAGGACCTAGGTTTCATGGCATTGGAGGATTCTTTCTCACAAATCTCAGGATAACCATATGCTCTGAGCTGGGAGGAGGCCTCTCCCACCACCAGGCTTGAGCTTTGGCCAGGCATGATAGGATAACATCAGTAGACTTAACAGATCAAATTCTAGTGTCTTTAGTTCTCTTCCTGTCCTCTTGTGAAATGTACCAGCTCAGAACTTTTTTCTAGCAGCCCTGATTGAAAAACTTAAGAGAAACAAGAGACCTGGGTGCTATTCCCTGCCAAATTCCTAACCATTTCTCCATCCTCATCTAAAGAAGAGGAGAAGGTAGAAAGGATCATCCTTTCTCCAGCTCACTAAAGAAAATTGGAAATCCTGAGAACATTTCTTCATGGTGAAACAGCGTGTACCACAATTCACAGTAGGAGATGGGACAAACAAAATGGGAGACCACATGGGAAACTGCAGAAGTCAGTTTCAAGGTCTTGCTTTGAAATTTTTAACATCAGTGATGGGAGCAGGGAGTTCTAAATAGCAAAGCGCTAATGTTTATTGTTCCAGTAGCAGCAGCAGCAGCTCTTTCTGCAGAGCAAGAACCTCTGCAGGTCAGGAGTTAGTGCAGACTTTCTTTACTTACCTTTCAGGACTCGGAGTTACTTTCATCAAGGCCTCACCACATTGAACTTAGGGAAGTGTTTTTCAGCCTTCTTTATTATTGCCCAGGTAAGGAGTATTTTTAGACAACTTTTTCCTAATCACCTCTCTAATGAAATTTTAATAAGAAAAGCTACATATGTGTTCTGTACTACATTCATACATTTGTGCTTCACGTGTAAAAAGTTTTTTTCACCCCAACCCCCCAAGATAATTCTGCCCCCTGATGAAGGATGAGAACAGGTATCTTTGTCCATCTTGAGAACACATAGTTGAGCGATTTCTCTTTGTTTTTTTCCTCAGTGGGAGGAGGAAGGTTGAGCACTATTGTTTCAGACGGTTTGATGATTACACCATCCCTCTCCTCCCAAGACCTCCCAGAGGTCATTTAGAATGGAACACCACATCCTGTGAGTATTAACTATTTATGGAGAATGCAAGTTCTCAGATAGTCTGTGAGACACTGGTCAGACCACCAATAACAACCTTTCACCATTTGGAGCTCCCAGTACCTTTGGCCAAATTCCCTTCTTCTTATCAGAGGAGGGAGAGAGAATGGAGTCCTGATTTCTTTCTTGTGTCAACACCCCACCCTTGGACTCTTAAGATTTGAGAGTTACAGAGACATGCACCCTTCCTGGAGGCTGAGGCCAGCAACCTGACAGTCCTATGACACCTGGCCCCGCTATTACTCTTATGTGCTGACACCAAGACCCAACTCTCACAGAGGGAAAGCAATCCTAAACTATTTGACAATCATTGCGAGAAGTAGAGATGTAACAGAAAGAGAAGAGCCACTGTGCTAAGTATCTGATTTGCTTCAAACTGGATTCCAAATAGGCAAACTGTGTGAGCTTGATCTGGAAGTCATTGAGGGAAAATAAACAGAGCCACACAATGTCATGTTTTTTAATAGCACCTCTTCCCTTGACTCTATTAACACCTCTTTCCATTGAATTCAATGAGCCACTGAACAGAGTCTTTTGGCAGCTGCAATGCACATTTGGTTGCTTTTGCCGGATGCAGAGTTCACAGTGCAAACAGCCCTGCACAGTGCACTCAGCCCCTCCTCACAGGGTGGCTTCACGTTAGGAGCCTCACATGCGAACAAAGGGAAAGCGAAAGAGCAAACATCCCACGAGGGACAATGGTGAGAACTCAAGTGAAAAACGGTTCATGCAATATTTTAATAGTAAACATAGACTTCAAAATGCTCTCGTATTGTAAGAGCCACAACTCTGTCTGGAGGAAGATAACTGAAATCCTTCTGTTTCTTTCTCCTGCCATTCAGCTGAGAGTCTAGGACTGCCCATCTGGCCTGCCATCAGCAGAGAAGGTCTGTGCCCAAGGAGAGCAGGGCAGGTTTCCTGGGGAGGGTCTGAGCTTCTGCAGGTGGAGGGCTTCCATGGATTGCTCAGACACAGGCATAGGTGCTCACAGAGGGGAAGTCACATGCAGGGAGCGAGTCCTCCTGCAGGGCAAGGTCACCGAAGGTGGAGACATACTGCTGCTCTGCCATAAGGGAGACCCTAGATGGAAATCTTTATGAAGAGAAAAAAGTCAAGTGCCCTGCTGCCAGGAGCCACCTGTGAAATCCAGCATGCCCAAAGGCCAAGAAGCCAAGCCAAAGTCAACAGGACCCTCTAGCCACCATCTCCGGGCACCTGGGCATCTCGGCACCTGGCTTCTGACCTAGCAAATAAGCACAACTCTTCTACCAAACATAGGGCCAAGGCCTGGGTCCAAGGTCCACAGTAATTCTGCTTCCAGGCAAGTCTTGGAGCAGCACCAGGCCCCCCACTGGGCCCTGGGGATAGAGGGAGGTTTATACATGTGCCCATGGCGCCCCATTCCACAAGGGCTCACACTCCGATCCCGATCCCTGCTTTAAATCCAAAAAGCCGATTAGCATGAACCCCTTACACTTTACTTCTCTGGGCAGCAATATCCTGCCTACCAAGCCTCAGGACACTGTGCAGGTGTAAAAAATCTTTAAAGACCTATTAAAGGAGCTATATAATTCCATGAGTGCTAACCATCTTACTCAACTGCTTACTTTTAAGATTGGATTTATAAAATTAAAATCTTGCCAAAGTTTTTAAATTAGATAAATCTAATAAATCAGTAAGAGGACAAGTAACCTTATTTTAAAGTAGGCAAAATATTTTTATAGACATTTCACCCCTCAAAAGACCTACAGATGGCTAATAAATACATGAAAAGATGTTCAACATCATTAGTCATCAGGAAGGCAGAAATTAAAACCATAATGAGATGCCATTAAACACCCACTAGAATGGCTAAAATAGAAAAGACACATAAGAGTTGGCAAGGACATGGAGAGACTGGAACCAATGTTCACTGCTCGTGAGAACGTACAATTACGCTGCTACTTTGGAAAAAAAATTTGGCAGTTTCTTTAAAAAGCTAAACATAAACAACTTAGCATTCAACCCCAAAATTCCACACCTAGGAATCTATCCACACAAAGACATGTACACAAATATTCAAAGCAGCATTACTCATAACAGTCTCAAATTAAAAACAATCCAAATGTCTGTCAACTGGTGGATAAATTGTGAAACAGCCATATAGTAGAATACTATTCTGCAATGAAAATAATGAATAATACATGTCATAACACAGATGAATAACCTCAAAATCATTATGATATATGAAAGCAGATATAAGTACTACATATAGTATGATATTTATATGGAATGTCTAATAAAGGTAAATCCACAAAGACAAAAAGCACATCCATGGTTGCCTAGTCTGAAGGTAGGAGGTGGGTATAACAGTAAATACACTAAATGTTTCTTTTTGGAGTGATAGAAATGTTCTCTGGTAATGGTTGCACAACTCTAAATTTACTAAGTTCATTGGATGGTACATCTACAATGGGTGAATTTTTGAGTATTCAATAAAGCTCCTAAAACAAAAGGGAAGGAGTACCTAAGTCATCAGAGATAAGTCATCAGGTGACAGCAGCTAGGTTATTTGAGCAGCCCTTAATTTTAAAGAAAATTCATATACTTTAAAGAAAAATATATATGAATAGCAGTTTAAACATATGCATATAATGATTTGATGCCTGACACTTATTTTTGATGATTCTTTTGGACCTCAAATAATAAGACTTTATTTCTCCTTAATACCATAATTGGGAGAAGGATGTGGTAGTCCACTCCTGAAACAATCCCCAAATAATAAGGCACTGAAAACCCTTTGGGTCCCTATGAGCTGGACATGACTCGACAGTACCTAACAACAACAATAACATAATATTCTCTCAGACTAAGAGGAAGAAGATAGAACACTGAAAAAAGGCAATTCAAAGATCATCACTTCCTTATAGGGAGAGAAAGATAAACTTTAAAACATTAAATAAATAAGGAAAACCAGAGAGGATTTTTCTAGGATGTCAGGACCAACAATAATAACCATATTACCCTATTTTGCAGCACTCGGTTTCTGGCAGGTGGCTTTCCTCGTCTATTTGTACCACCAGCCCAGGAGAAGGAAGTCACCAGGTGGATAAAAAGAGAATTGAGTCGTAGTGCAAGTGAGTGATGTGCTTAAGGCCTAGAAGCAGCTTCAGAAACTTCCCAGACCCAGAGACCCAGTGTTTGGCCTCCAAGGTTTCCCGGCCCCCATCCCTGCCTTGTCCTTGCAGGTGCAGCCTCAGAAAGTAGCAGCCCCCACATGGGCTCTGGGAGCCTATACAGACAGTGGGTTTGTGTGACAGCACAATTCCTTGCCCTGCAAGAAGGCCTGGCCCACGCACAGACAGCTGGAAGTCACTTCGACCCCCGATGACACCATTCAAAGCCTCCTCTGTTTGGCTTTTTGATTCCTGATTGACGTTTGCTGGCGAGAGGAGATAAATGCTAGGCTGAGGACAATGTTGATCCGCTCTCACTGTTCTCCAGGAAAGACTTTTCAGAATAACAAACAAAACAAAACAAAACCCCCAAAACATTGGTGTGCTTAAGGGACTGAATAGAGCCCAAGAGGTCCAGGGAAGCAGGGCTGGCCCTTTCAAGGGGCTGGCAAGTCCATTGAGGAGTTAATTGTCTGGGTGTACAATGAGTTTATTCTGACCATATACAAAGAGCTTTCTCTTCCAGGTCCTTCAAAAGCAAGTGTGTCAAAGGGGCCAGAGGAGGAGTCTGTATTAATGGCATCTCTTGGGGTTTCCTGAGATGGAGGAGTGTTGGAGAGTGAGAGAAAAATCAACGTCCACCCCCATTCTGAGGTCTGGCAGGTCTCTCAACATTCCCTAGTTCCCTTCAATTCTGAGCTCTTCCCAAACCATGTACATCACTGGTGACCCTCCCTTATGCTCTTTTAGGCAGCCATTGGCCATCTTTTAGAAAGACATGGAGATAAACTTCAGCCTGGTAGAAGGACTAGAAGGTTTTTGCTTTCAAAGGGACATTTATGTCAGAGCCACCACTCCCCACAGCTTGTGACTCAGGACCCAGTGCAGAAGTCAAGAGGACTTATTCTGGGCATCATAGGGGGACTATTGTGCCTGTCTGCAAAAGTCCCTTAAAAAACTGGCCCAAATCATACCAAGAGGATGGAATTTTAGCCAGCCTCAGCATTTCCTCAGATGCATGCCGCCTGACCAAGAAGGGTCAGAAATGGAGAGTGAGCTGTTCCTCATTTGATGTATGAAAGCAGACTGCATCTGGGCACTGCAAGTCCACTCCAAAGGAAGAGGTCATGTCTTGCATTCCATTTCCCCGCCTGCATGTTCCTGCTCCAAAGTGAAACCAGCTTAAAGCTGGCTTTTGCCAGTAGTCCCCTGCATCCTCAAGCCCTGCATTCCCCCAAATCAGAGTGAAAACCTGAGGTTTGTGAAGAAGGCAGACTGGGAATGGACAAGCAGGGGGAATAAGACAAGAGGAGGAGGCACCAGTAGCATGAGCTGGTTGAGGGCTGGGTTCACACAGAGGCCAGTACTAATTTCTTAAAACTTTTCATTGTAAAAGAATATTCGTAAGTTTTTACAAATATGCTATTTTATATAAGGGACTTGAACATCATCAGACTTTGGTATCCACAGGGTGTGGGAGCAGGGTTCTGGAACCAATCCCCTGTTGATATCGAAGCATAACTGTAACTATGTCGTTGTCATTGTTAGGTGCTGTTGAGTCGATGTCTGACTCATAGCGACCCTATGTACAATAGGAGAAACCCTATTGTAGGTGCTTCTCTGCTATTCATAGGGTTTTCAATGACTGACTGTTTTTTTGGGAGTGGGTTGTCAGGTCCTTCTCCCATAATTATGTAAGTAACATAATTATAGTATAAAAACAAAAGCAAGAGATTGATATTGGTCTCATCAATGGACCTTATTTACACCCCACCTGTTTTACATGTGCTCCCTTGTGGTGTGTGGCTCTATGCCATTTTATCCACAGGGGGACTCATGTCACCACCATCAGAATCAATGCAGAAGTACCCCATCACCATGAAGACCTCCATGTACTACCTCTGTAGTTACACTTTCCCTCCAGCACTTACCCTTCACACTGGGCAACAACTCATGTGTTCTCCATTCTATAATCTTGTCATTTCTAGAGTATTGCATAAATGGAATCATGCTGCACATGATCTTTTGAGATTGGCCTTTTCCCTTTGCATAATGCCCTTGAAAGCCCTCCATTTGTTGCTGCATATGTTAATAATTTGTTCTTTTTTATCACTGAGTATTCGTCCATGGTATAGATGTACCACGATTTGTTTCAACACTGAGGGATATTTGGGTTGTTTCTAGTTTGGCATTATTGATAAAGGTGCTATTTATTTGTATACAGTTTTTTTGTGTAGATGTCTTTATTTCTCTAAAATAAATGGTTGGAAATATAATTGTTGGATTAGTGTTAACTATATGCATAGTTTTGTAAAAGAAACTTCCAAATATTTTCTAGAGTGGATATGCAATACTACATTATTACCAGCCATGTGTGAGGGATCCAGTTTCTCTGTGGCCTCGTCAGCATTTAGTATTGAAACTTTTCTCATTAGTACTTTTAACAGTGATCTCTTAACATGGTCTTCATTTGCATTTCCTGCGCCTAATGATGTTGAAGCTCTTTGGGTATACTTATTTGCTCTCTGTATATCTGCTTTGGTGAAATGTATATGCATGCACTTTACTCATTTTTTAATTGAACAGCAAGTCCTAGGTCACATATGTGGTTTGTAAATATTTTCTCCCAGTCTGTAGTTTTTTCCATTCTGTCTCATTCCCTCCCTCCCTCTCCCTCCCTCTCTCTCTCTCTCTTTCTCTCTCTCTCTCTCCCCCCCCCCTTTCCCTCTCCCTCTCTTTCTTTCCTTCAACTGGGGGGTCTCACTATATAGCCCAAGTGGCCTCAAACTAGAGATCCTTCTGTTTCTATCACTCAGCCTTTTTCATTCTCTTAATAGATTTTTATATAGACCAAATTTTTAAGTCATTTTAAGTCATTTAAGTACATACATACACACACGTGCATGCACACACACACACACACACACACACACATATATTTGGATCATGTCTGGCGGTAAAAATTTGCCAGTGGTTTCTTCTAAAAGCTATAACAGCTTGACATTCTACATTTAAGTCTATGATCCATTTTGAATTACCTTTTTTCTCAGTTGGTTTGTTTTGTTGGGTTTTTGTTTTTGTTTTTTTGACAGGGTCTTGCTATACAGTCCAGTCTGAACTGGAATTCATGATCCTCCTGCCTCAGTGTCCCTAGCGGTAGGATTATAAGTGTGCACCACCACATCCAGCTTTGAATTAATTTTTGCATAAGATGTAAGGTTTAGGTTGAGGGTTTGGGAGTTTATCAGTTTTTTTGGTTTCTTGTTTGGCCTATGGGTGCCCAATTGCTACAGAACCATGGGTTGTAAGGACTGTCCTTCCTCCTCTGAGCTGCTTTTGTATCTTCATCAAACATCTATGGGCCATCCTAGCATGGGTCTATTTCTAGGTTCTCTAGCCTCCATTGACTTACACATCTGTCCCTCCACCAATACCATACTGTCTTGCTTGCTGCAGCTTTATAATTCTTAAAATCAGGTAAAAATTATCCCTCTCACCTTATTATCCTTTTTAAAAATTGTTTTAACTATTCTAGTAAATTGCCTTTCCACAGAAATTTGAGAATAAACAGCCCTGAATCTCCCATCTTTCTGCAGGTACAGAATCAGTGCAACAGGACCTGAGAGTGACGGTTCCTTGGCCTCTAGCATGGGAGCGTGTGGCCCTCAGAGACAGGGGTAAGAGGTCAGAAAGTGTCCTGAGTCCTGTCCACCCATGTGTCCACATCCATGCTTGTCTAGGTTGCTGTGCCACACCCAGAACTGAATTCAAGCAAGAAACAACAAAAGAATGAAATTATCCTCACTGGCCTGACAAGGTGTGAGCCCTCTCACCTGGACTTCAGAGGCTATGTGAAAGTACCAGCCAGACCATCCAAGAACAGGGCAGCAGATCACACTCATCCCAGGCAGCCCCCTCTCAGGGTATTTTGAGGGGCCATCTGCCTTCCCTCCTCACAGAGGTGACAGCTTCCAAGCATCCAGAGGACTGTTGGTCCCTAGCAGGCTTCCCATCCACCTGAAGATAACCTCCATCATAAAAAGGCTGAGAACCATCAGGGTGTGAGCTCCATGAGGTGAGGGAGAGCTCCCATCATTTTTATTCTTCGCCTGATTCTTGGTGACTATAATAAGCCTGGCAGTTAATAAATTCTGAATAAATACTTATTCAATAAAAGAATCAAGTATAAATTACCAGTGGTTACTAATACCATCAAGGACTCAAATCTGTAAGTAGGAGGACTTTCCAGGTCCCTAATTCCCATTTCTCTCTCCATCCCTGGAGATGGGGACATGGCAGAGATGCAGACTCTTCATCTAGCACCCTTCACACATCACCTTTCTTTCAGAGATCTGAAAGAATTGCCACGATGTTGGGCAGGGGAGTGGGGAGTGGCCAAGCCAGAGGAGCAGGTAGCTGTGGGAAGGAGGGACACACTGTGCACACACGAGCACTCATGCACACTCAAGCACACCCCCGCTGAAAGTGATCTCTGCAAAGCTGGGATCCAGATATGCCCAGCTCCATCAAGGTGGCTCAGAGCACCAGGAAGCAGCAGCATCCTACACACAGAAAGCCAAAGAGCTGCCTCCCATGGGCTTGGAGCTGCTCAGGCACAGTTCTCTTTCTGCAGGATGGTATCAGGGCGAAGGCTTCTCCACAAGCGACAAACAATGTGAGCAGAGGCCATCCGCTTCCCGTCTCCACTCAAACCCAGCCCAGATGAGAGTCGAGTGAGCAGAGGCGACATTCCATGTGCAGAATGTCCCTGGGCAGCTGACCTGGCATACCTCAGCCAGGCTCAGGCATTGAAGCACACCTCCTACAGGTGTGCTAGCCTCCCATGAGACTGAGGCTAGGGGGCCACGCAGTCCCCTTCCCTGGGATGCCTGCCATGCATTCCCTCCTGCCCTAAGCCCACCCCTACCCCCGGTGCTGCCTGATCTGTCCCTTGGGGGACAAAGGTTCCAAGTTGGCACCAATCTGCAGACCAGGCTCTTTGAGAGATTCTAAAAATGGAGACACAGACAGGGACCTTGGGGAAATAAATGTGACTCACTCCTTACTTGGAGCACAATGCTACGGAATGGCTAGTAGGGTTTTTTTTTTTT